>CM031244.1:699440486-699785522 GCA_018340775.1 Taxus wallichiana var. yunnanensis
CAAATGACCAATCCATTTTAATTTCTCCACCTAGGTCTCTACAAAAATTCTGCTCAGAAGCATGCCAAAATATGTTGGGATGTCTGCCACTAAAATAGTTAGAAGCACTTTCTTATCAGGGAAGTCAGCCAGAGCTACTTGTGCATCCTTTATTCTTCCAATCAAGTGGCACTTGTTTAGATTCCATGGAATAACAAGATCCATTTACTCTATTCAAATTTAGGCCAAGGGAATTTGCAAACTTTGAGTGGCATTACGTTATCAGAAGCTCTGGAATCAATAATATAATTGTTCAACTCAAAGCCATTTATGAGGAGAGACAAATAGAAAGGCTCAACTCTAGTTGTTTTGGAAGCACTGAGAGCTAACATGTTTTGAGATGGAGGTGTGGATGGTGTTGGAAGAAGTCCTTTAGAAGTGGAACTTGAGGATATAGATCTACTACCTCAGACTGCATTAATAAATCTATCAAATTGGGCCAAGTGTGTTTGCAAGTACTCTAACTCTGAGAGTTGGAATTTGGTTTTACTTGCATGTTCCACAAAATCAAATTGGACAATGTTGGATGAGGGGGTGTTCTTGGAGTGAGGGAAGGTTTATGTGGTAAGGGTCTTTGAGGAAATTTGGCTGACTTGGAAATTGGATTTTCTTCGAGGGTGAGGCCATAAGATTAGAAGGAGGTGAAGTAAAGCTATGATTTGAATTTTAGTTGACTTAGAATAGACTTCATTGGAGGGAGGAGTGTTTTTAATAACTTGTGAGCTATAAGAAGGAAAAGGTGACTTAGTAGATATAATAGCACGATCTCTAGCAGCCATTTAGTCTAGTTTCATTTTGGTAGAATCCATGAGGGTGGTAATGGTGAGACCTTTCTTTGATGATCTTCTTTTGTGTGGCTTCTAGAGTGGGAAATTCTTTAGTTTTATTTTACTTTTGAGCCACTGGGAGGGTAGAGCATATTTCTTGGATTGATCTCAAGTGAAGAAAGTGCATGAGAAGCTTGGTGGGCTTCCTCTTCTTCTCCCCATCATCAAAAAACTTTAACAAGCCATTGTGCATATCAATTTTCAATTTGGAGGTAGCCTTCGTAATCCTTTCTATTTCTCCTTCAAGTTCATAAATTTCAGCATCCTCTCTTGATTCTCTAATGTCATCAGATAGCATTGAAAGGAGGTGCTTCAGGGAAAGTTGGTGAGGAGGTGGTGCAATTCTTTGTCTATCAAGGAAATTGGCCTCCTTGGAGCATTTACCATTGTCATTTGGGATAGTTGTTTCTTCAAGGAAACTAGATCATTTGCCATTTTCTGGAACATAGGATCTGTTGTGACCAAACTAGAACTCTAACCCTTTTTCTTCCCATTTGGGCCTTTCACCTTTCTAGAAAGGATTAAGTCATCATCAGTTTCAATGGAAAAGTCTTGAGCTTCCCTCAATGTGTTTGGTTGGGCTCTTCTGAGGAAGAAACCAACTTCCGATGGCAAGGCATTGATGAAGAACCTCTTTAATTTATTTTCAAGGGGAACTACATCTTCTAGGATTCTTCTTGTCAATCTATCAAACCTTGCTAAAAAATCTCTCATGGACTCAGAGACTTCTTTCTTCATCTGAATGAGTTGAACCAACAGATCTTGGAAATCTTCAGTGCTCTTGAACCTATGTTCAAATGCACTTCTTATGTCATCCCAACCCGTGATAGATCTTGGAGGAAGCATGTAAAACCATTCAACAGACTTTTCTTGGAGTGACTCCACAAAAAGTATAACTGACACATCTTCATCTTCAACACCTAACACACCACAAGTAGTGATGAATGCTGCTACATGTTCTTCAAGGAGTTGAGAGCCATCTCCTTTGAATTTGGGAAAATTCTTTCTTGAACCTCTTGGAAGATCATGGAGTATTTGTGGGAGAGCAAGTGGACCAATATTTCTTCCCCATGGTACATTGGGTCTATGTGCTTCACGTTCATTATCAACCATTATGTTTCTATTTCTAGTTTCTTCAGCAACTAGGGCTGCTTCTCTTTCCTTTTCTGCAGCTTGGAGTCTTGAAATTTCTTCAAGTTGAGCTCTAATCTCTTCCTCTCTTTCAAACTGAGCTATAACCTTTTCTTCTTCCCTCTCTAACTCTCAAAAGTAGGGTCAATCACTCCTCCTTGCCTCAGCTGGTGAGTATACCTTCTATCAGCCAACTTGAAAGTTTATTGTCTTCTCTTTCACAGCCCAGAATTTTGTAGCAATGGTGAGATGATTTACACTCTACCAAATATGCCAAGTAACCTCTTTCAGGTCTGAAATGATTTCCTTTGGATATGATAGAGCAAAGAAGGTTTTCTAGAAGGATTTGCAAGAATTTTGAGTTACATCCATGTAGTTCATATGGCTGCTCAATCTGCAGAACTCTTCTATTTGAATCTTTTTGTATTTTTGGATCACAAGGAATTTCAAACTTCAAAGGAAAACTTAATGATATTTTAAAACCTTGTGGTCATTTTTGGGTGTAGATGCTACAACTTTGCCCCACGGTGGGTGCCAAAATATTGTTGAGAAAATTTGTCTTGTGGACAAATTTGTGGATTTCAGGCCAATGCTATGGGAATCTAAGTCCCTCTACATTTGAATGGTGCAGCTCCCATTGTTTAGCATGTAAACTCAAAGTGGATTTATGGTGGTTTTTTAACCAGAGATCCACATGAACACTCCATTGTCCCTATGGCAATAATAAAAACTCCTTGCTATAGTAGAAATCAATCTGAGAAAGGGGAGGGAGTGAGAATGAAGGAGGGGAAATCAATGTTGTGGGTAGAGTGTCAGATGCCCACACACATCAACTGGAAGTTTCATTACATGCATTAATTAATAGAAGAAAGATAAATTTAAATTTGAGCACAAGACAAATAAAACACGCTGGTCACAAAGCACCAATTGATTTTTCCATCGAGGGACATAAAATTCCTTCCTTTTTATTGATCTCAAAGTTGAAACTTGTACAACGAGTGGGAATAGAAGAAAAAATGCAGAGGAGGAGAATAGAAGAAGACTAACAATCATTTTTGTCCTTTGTTCACAAAAATGTGCTTCCAGTTTCTAAATTTGATTTTGGCCCCTACAATCACTCTCAGAGGACAAGAAATAGCATGCAAGGGGTGGTTATAACTTCCCCAAATGGCCAAGAAGTAGTTACAATCGAAATCCAATCATTTCACACTGTTTTAGATTCCTCTTTTCTAAAAAAAGGCCATGGTGGGGAAAAACTAGAAACCATTACAAATGTTTCTAGTTTGAATATGGACCATTAGATCACCTTCTGTGCTTTTCACTTTGATCCATCCACGTGGCAGGAGAACATTGGAGCGGAGTGGGGAAACGTTTTTTGTGTTTTTGCATGCCGTAGAGACATTTTCTTAATTTTCTCCCAGAAAACTCAATGAAAATTTAAAATTGAAGTGTCCATCGTGTGGAGAATTTCACCAAATTTCCATTGATACAAAAACAATAAATCTCGAGAGTTCTAGATCGAAAGATATGGCGTCTTGAAGATTTAGGAAAAACTAGCAAAATTAGGGCAAAAATCGGGTTACGGGCCAAAATTTGACCTTTTTCCCCTCTTTTTCAAATTGGGAAAATTTTCCAAAATCTCCATGCCCCACCCATGATGACATGTGGCACTTTCTGGTTCATTCAGCTTTAGGCATTTTTCCCCTTTCAAAAACAATTTTTCATCCCCTTTTGCAAAATTGGAAATTTTTCTCAAAATCATTTCTTTAGTCAATATTTTTTACCACTCTTAATGACACGCGGTGTTCTCCTATTGGTCACGGGCCTTAACATATTTTTTTCTTCATTCTCCTTTGTGGGCTTATGGGCTAGATTTTGAATTTAACCCTTTTTCCCCAAAAGGCTAATGTGGAAAAATTTTCTCCCTGGCCCCGTGAATGCGCTTCCTTCCTTCATCGGGCCCGCTAGCAAAATTTTCTTTGTGCCTTTTAACCCTAAAAGGGCTAAGTGCAAAATTTATCTCCCTATCTCTCCTCCAACCTGCAATTTTCTTGGTAAATTTTCCAACTCCACTCCACCGGCCCAAGCCTTCCTGGCACAAAACTCTCCCAAGCTCTGTGGGCCCGCATAGGGAAAGTTTCCCCTCCAAACTCATTGAGCCATAACTCAAAAAATAAAAAGGAGTTAGGAGGACTTCTTTGCCTTTTAGGAAAGGGAAGAAAAATCCTATCTAATAAACCAATACCCATAAAATTTTGAGTGTAAAATGTGTAAAAATTTGATTAAGGCACAAAAGGAAGCTAGTTAACCCAAAATAAGAGGGAGCTTATTTTGGTTAACAAGTATGATCAAAACATGGAACCCTTTGAGATAGGAGAAAGTTATCTTGCTTGAAAACTTGTAATTTTCAGCTTTACACATTTGCAAGACAACATCTAGCTCTAGCTTGGGGACATGGTGTGGGACAGGTGAAGACATGACATCGAGGTAGAATCACAGGTTTCCATATAACGTTGACTAGTGCCTTTATCCATTGGGCCTTACAGAGTCATGTACAACTTTTGAGGAAAGAGAGAAGGAAGAAGAGATAACACAAAACAAAACACCAAAACAGAAAGGGGAAACAAAAAACACACACAAAAGAAAAGGGAAAAAGAAAAACTATGTTACAAGGTGAGGGACAACTTCACTTTCACTGATGCACTTTTCATTTCTCAAAAGTTACCCCTGAAGAGGAAACACTAAAGGATTATGTTCTGTGAAGCCATTGATAGGTTCCAGAAAGTAGCCTGCCCTCCTCGATTGGCTTATGAAAGCAGGTGCTTCCACATTTACCTGTGTACTTGGTAGGAGTGAATCCATGGGAACTTCATGATGCTCAGGTCCTTGCTTGGAAATTCCATTGCTTTCATGTTCTTTGAAATCAGTTTGATAGTGCCAGTTTCCTTCCATGTTTATCCATATAGTTGATTCTCCATTAAGCATCTCATTGCTCCCCAAAGCTGATTTTGGTTTCAATTTATTGGATATTTCAAGTTACTTTCTTTTCCAGGTCTATGCTCATTGGAATCTTCTCCATGAAAAATATTTGATTCATCCTTTATCTCTACTCCATTATGGGGCATTTGAGTATTGATGGGTGGATTGGAGGAAAACTCATTCTTGTCTTGTATGTCCATGACATGAGTGAAGAGATCAAGAATCAGTTTGGGTCTTCCTCAACTTGTACTGCTTCCAATATTTCTTGCACAGAGTTATGATTCATCATTTCCTGTAGCTCATCTTTGTATCCCTTTGAAGGATGCAACTCAAGGAAACTATCTAGAGGGATTACCTCATCATCTAGGGAATCACTGCACTCTAAAAATCCTTCATCAAAAAGAGATTCATCTTTAGAGGCCTCAAAATCCTTGCTTCAATTTCTTCATCATGGATAGAGTCTTCATCCACAAATGGGAAAGAAAATATATCCATTTCATTATTACATCCATCAACCATCAATTCCAGAATGGCATCATATTTTTCATATGGATTTATCTCAATGTGGCCAACCTTCACATTGGTTAAGGCTTCCAAATCAGCTTCACACTTGTCTGAAGATTTTTGGCTTGTATCAGGAGCTCGAGACTGAGCTCGGGATCTTCAATTTCTTCTACGGCTTCAAGCATTTCTTGTATAGATATTTCTTTCAGTCCTTTCACAGGCTCATCACAAGCTGATTTTGTATCTCCATAGATGGCCTGACTGGGATCATCTTCATCCCCAAATGGAAATGGGAATAACTCCTCATCCTGTAAAAGCATGCAAGATGATTTATCTTCTTGAAATTTATTGAGAACCATCTCCTCTTCTTTTTGGTCTACATCATCTGGTGATTCGGGGCTGCCTTCCTGTAACTCGAATCTCCTCAGTGCTTCTTCAAAATTCAAATCCCTCTGGGAAGGCATGTCTGGCCCTATCAAGATTGGAATATCTTCTTCCTCCTCGGTTGTCACCTAGTGATTCATCTGCCTAGTATTTTGGTACAAAATGTTAGCTCCTAGGCTTTCAGATTTTTACACAAGTATATTTCATTTTCCTAACTGGCAAGCAACCTCTTCATTTCACCTTTACAAGGATAGTAGTAGATGACCAATCCATTTTAATTTCTCCACCTAGGTCTCTACAAAAATTTCTACTCAGAAGCATGCCAAAAGATGTTGGGATGTCTACTAGTAAAAATAGTTAGAAGCACTTTCTTATCAAGGAAGTAGCCAGAGCTACTTGTGCATCCTTTATTCTTCCAATCAGTGGCACTTGTTTAGATTCCATGGAATAACAAGCTCCATTTACTCTATTCAAAGTTAGGCAAAGGAATTTTAACTTTGAGTGGCATTACATTATCAGAAGCTCTAGAATCAATGATACAATTGTTCAACTCAAATCCATTTATGAGGAGAGACAAATAGAAAGGCTCAACTCTAGTTGTTTTGGAAGCATTGAGAGCTAACATGTTTTGAGATGGAGGTGTGGATGGTATTGGAAGAAGTCCTTTAGAAGTGAAAACTTGAAGATATACATCTACTACCCTGATCGCATTAATAAATCTCATCAAATTGGGTAGGGTGTGTTTGAAGTACTCTAACTCTGAGAGTTGGACTTTGGTTTTACTTGCATGTTCCACAAAATCAAATGGGACAATGTTGGATGAGGGGGAAGTTCTAGAGTGAGGGAAGGTTTACATAATATTTGAAAGTGAGGCCATTTTAAGGGAAGGAGGTGAAGGAGGTGAAAGCTATGGTCCTGAATTTGAGCTAACTTAGAATAGAATTCATTAGAGGGAGGATTTTTTTAATAACTTGTGAGCTAGAAGAAGGAAAATATGACTTAATATATATAACAACAATGATCTCTAGCAGCCATATGGTCTAGTTTAATTTTGGCCGAATCCATGAGGGTGGTAATGGTGATCCTCTGTATTGATGATATTCTTTTGTGTGGCTGGTGGAGTGGGATCTTCTTTAGTTTTCTTTTCCTTTTGAGCCAGGGAGGGTAGAGCATCTTTCTTGGATTGAGCTTGAGTGAAGACAACACATGAGAAGCTTGGGGATTCCTCTCTTCTTCCCCATCATCAAAAACTCAAACAAGCCATTATGCATATCAACTTTTCAATTTCGAGGTAGCCTTCATAATCCTTTGCGATTTCTCCTTCAAGTTCATCAATTTCAGCATCCTCTCTGATTCTCTAGTGTCATAGATAACATTGATGTGGAGGTGCTTCAAGAGCAAGTTTGCAAGGAGGTGGTGCAATTCTTCATCTATTAGGGAAACTTGGCCTCCTTGGAGCATTTCTCATTGTCATTTGGGATAGTTGTTTCTTCAAGGCAACCAGATCATTTGCCATTTTCGGAACATAGGATCTGTTGTGACCAAACTGGAACTCTAACACTTCTTCTTTCCATTTGGGCCTTTCACCTTTCCAGAGAGGATTAAGTCATCATCAGTTTTAACGGAAAAATCTTGAGCTTACCTTAGCATGTTTTGGTTGGGATCTTGAGGAAGAAACCAACTTCTGATGGCAAGGCACTAATGAAGAACCTCTTCAAGTTGTTTTCAGGAGGAACTACATCTTGGGATTCTTCTTGTCAATCTATCAAACCTTGCTACAAAATATCTCATGGACTTAGAGACTTCTTTCTTCATATTTGAATGAGTTAAACCACAGAAAATCTTGGCAATCTTTAGTGCTCTTGAACCTATGTTCAAATGCACTTCTTATGTCATCCCAACCCGTGATAGATCTTGGAGGAAGCATGTAAAACCATTCAGTAGCTTTCTCTTGGAGTGACTCCACAAAAATTCTAACCAACACATCTTCATCTTCAACACCTAACACACCACAAGTAGTGATGAAGGCTGCTACATGTTCTTTAGGGAGTTGGGAGCCATCTCCTTTGAATTTGGGAAAATTATTTCTCAAACCTCTTGGCAGATCATGGAGTATTCATGGGAGAGCAAGTGGACCAATATTTCTTCCCCATGGTACATTGGGTCTATGTGCTTCACGTTCATTATTAGCCATTCTATTTCTATTTCTAGCTTCTTTAGTAGCTAGGGCTTCTTCTCTTTCCTTTGATGTAGCTTGGAGTCTTGTAATTTCTTCAAGTTGAGCTCTAATCTCTTCCTCTATGTCAAACCAAGCTATAACCTATGCTTCTTCTCTCTCCACCTCCTCAAAAGTAGGGTCAATCACTCCTCCTTGCCTCAACTAGCGAGTATACCTTCTATCAGCCAACTTGAAAGTTTATTGTCTTCTCTTTCACTGACCCTAAATTTTGTAGCAATGGTGAGGTGATTTACACTCTACCAAATATGCCAAGTAACCTCTTTCAGGTCTGAAATGATTTCCTTTGGATATGATAATAGAAAAGAAGGTTTTCTAGAAGGATTTACAAGAATTTTGAGTTACATCCATGCAGTTCATATGGCTGCTCAATCTACAGAACTCTTCTATTTGAATCTTTTTGTATTTTTGGATCACAAGGAATTTCAGACTTCAAAGGAAAACTTAATGATATTTTAAAAACCTTGTGGTCATTTTTGGGTGTAGATGCTACAACTCTGCCCCATGGTGGGTGCCAAAAATTGTTGGCGAGAAAATTTGTCTTGTGGACAAATTTATGGATTTCAAGCCAACGCTATGGGAATCTAAGTCCCTCTACATTTGAATGGTGCATCTCCCATTGTTTAGTATGTAAAACCAAAATGGATTTATGGTGGTTTTTCAACCAGAGATCCCCAGGAACACTCCACTATTCCTATGGCAATAATAGCAACTCCTTGCTATAGAAAAATGATTTGAGAAAGGGGAGGGAGTGAGAATGTAGGAGGGGGAGATCAATGTTGTGGGTAGAGTGTCAGATGCACATGCACATAAATTGGAAGTTTCATTACATGCATTAATTAATAGAGAAATACAAATTTACAATTTCGAGCACAAGACAGAATAAAACATGCTAGTCACAAAGCACCAATCGATTTTTCCATCGAGGGGACATAAAATTCCTTCCTTTTTTATTGATCTCAGAGTTGAAACTTGTACAATGAGTAGGAATAGAAGAAAAATGCAGAGGAGGAGAATAGAAGAAGACTAACAATCATTTTTGTCCTTTGTTTGTAAAAATATGCTTCCATTTTCCAAATTGATTTCGCCCCTATAATCATTCTCAGAGGACTAGAAATAGCATGCAAGGGGTGGTTAAAACTTCCCTAAAAGGCCAAGATAGTTACATATTGAAATCCAATCATTTCGCACTATTTAGGATTCCTCTTTTGTAGAAAAACAGCCATGGTGGGAAAAATAAAACTATTACAAACGTTGTCAATTTGAATATGGACCATTAGATCACGTTTTGTGCTTTCCACTTTTTGAGTAGAGAGAACATTGGAGTAGAGTTGGGGAAACATTTTTGTTTTTTTGCATGCCGAGACATTTTCTCAATTTTATCCTATAAAAATCCATAAAATTTAAAATTGAAGATTCCATCATGTGGATAATTTCCATAGCTTTCCATTGATACAAAAACGTGAAAATCAAAGCTCTAGATCAAAAGATATGGCCTCTAGAAGATTTAGGGAAAAACTGGCAAAATTAGGGAAAATTGGGTCTCATGGGCAAAAATTTGACCTTTTTCCCTCTTTTTTCAAATTGGGAAATTTTCCCACAAAATCTTTGTGCCCCCATTAACCTTGATGACACGTGGTGCTTTCTGGTTCATCCGCGGGCTTCAGAATAACATTTTTCCCCTTTTGTGAAATTGAAATTTTTCTCAAAATCCTCATCATCCCACCACTCCAATGACACGTGGCGCTCTCTTATTGGATTGTGGGCCTTAACCAGTTTTTTTCTTCATTCTCCTTTCATGGGCTATATTTTGACTTTAACCCTTTTTCCCCAAAAGACTAAGTGGCAAAATTTTCTCCCTGGCCCCGCGAATGCACGTCCTTCCTTCATCGGGCTTGTGAGAAAAAATTGTCTTTGTGCCTTTTAACCCCAAAAGGGCTAAGTGAAAAATTTATCTCCCTATCTCTGCCAACCCACCAATTTCCTTGGAAAATTTTCCAACTCGCTACATCAGCCCGAGCCTTCTTGGGACAAAACTCTCCCAAGCTCCACGGGCTTGCCTAGGAAAATTTCCCCTCCAAACTCCGTCGAGCCATAACTCAAAAAATACAAGGAGTTAGGAGGACTTCTTTACCTTTTTGGAAAGGGGAAGAAAAATCCTATCTGATGAATGAATACCCAAAAAAATTTGAGTGCATAAAATGTGTAAATATTTGACTGAGTCACAAAAGGAAGATAGTTAACCCAAAATAAGAGGGAGCTTATTTTGGTTAACAAGTATAATCAAAACATGGAAACTTTGAGATAGGAGAAATTTTTCTTTCTTAAAAACTTACAATTTTCCCGTTACACATTTGCAAGACAACAAGAACATCATGTCTAATACATGTTGTTATTCCTACCTTCCTTAGTGCCCTATAATGGTTGTTTACAATTGTTGCATACTGATGAGGGTTTCAAATGAAATGGTGCATCTATGAGGCATGGCAATTTTAAATCAGTACTCAAATTTTAGTTTTGATTCCAAATGACTTCCAAGACTCTCCAGAACCAAACAATTAAAAATGCATCTAAATCTAAGGTGGCTGTCCCAAACATAACCAGACTCGTAACTGACCAATCTGAGAAACTTTAAAAGTTTTGAGTTGACCTCAGACCTTTGGGTGTAAAAATTGTCAACATTTCTGGTGATCCTGTGGGAAAATCTGCCTACTAGCTTGTAGACTAGTGCCTTGCTCTTGTCCATTGGGCATGGAGTCTAAAGCATGTAACCAAAATCTACCTTTCCGGAAGGTCCAACCCTTCCAAAATGAACTAAAGCGGGAAAAGGATCTGATAAACCAGATCACGTGCATGAATGCACTTATTGAATTGAAAAACATTGCAATGTGTAGGAAATGCACTTATTAAAAGGAAATCCTAATCTAACCTACTCTAACCAGTAACAACTGAGGTTAAACAAAACTTGAAGCAGGCAGTGAAAAGTAGCTTCCTTTTCTCCACAACCGAGGCCATGAATTCATCTCTAGAAACCAGCAAAGTGACATAGCTAGGAATGAGATATGTACCTTTATTTCACTCATCAGGTCAGTCCATGAACTGGGAAGCACATCTATCTGACCTATAATCTGTTCTGACATGATTTATTGAGAACAAATAACTCACTTTTGTGCTCCAAGACAAGCATGAAATATGGAAATACCGTAGCTAGGTGAGAATCAGCCAAATACCGAATAGGACAAGGCCTCTTCACAGAAAACTTGTTGACAGATTTTGATTTGATCTGAATCATGAATATTATTTTCAACAATGAGATCTTCCTGAAGCTATCTTAGAGGTTGTTTTGTGTCTTCCAATTGCTGTAACTCATCTTGAAACTATTTTGAGATATGCTTCGCTTTGTAAGTTGTTCAATGACTGTTGTAAGTGAATTTTCAACACTTCTATCAAATGATTCTGCATTGCTCAGATCTTGCATGCAGTCTAAAAACTTGAGTTCATCCTCTTCCTCTTTATAGGTATTATCCAGATACATGGTACAATCAAAAAACTGAAGATCATCTTCTTCATTTTCATAAGTACAAGAGTGAAGTTGTTGTTCCGTATCAGCCTTTTGGACATTCTAAAACTGATCTGAACATACTTCATCTCCTTCAAACTACTGTACCAAAACTAATCTTTCATCTTGATCATTTTTGTTTGACATATAATCCGTAAGATCAAAATTGTCTGGTTTTTCTGCACAAGATTTGATCTGAGCAACATGTTGTTCGAGACATTCTTCTCCCAAAATGGTTCTTCCAGGAGGGAATAATAAAGATCTATATTTAAAAGCATCTCTTCCTCCTTTTCAAGTACAAGAGGGACCTTATCCACCAGAGGTTCTTTGAATGTTAAAACTACAAAATCAATTAGTTCTATAGGTTGCTCTTCACCTATGTAGTTTTCCAAATCTAACAAGAAATCAACCTCCTCAGCTGTAAATTTGAAACACAATTTCCTTGAATTTCACCCTCCTTTTCATTCGAAAGTGGTCTATTCTCTTCTGATATGGCTGTAAGTTACGTGAGTATGGTGCCTTCATGCACACTACACTCAGAATATGTAGATTGTAGATCATCTTCCAAACACTCTTGATCTGCTGGAAAAATAGGTTGCACCTCTTGTATGGTTTCTTTTTCCAAAACTGGAATAAAATCAAACTGAAACTTTGATATCCATCCATGCAAGTTCTGTAAAAAATTCCAGCCTATCATTGTCTTCTGATAGTTGCCCCTCCTGCTTGATCTTTTGTTTCTCTATTTCCTAAACTGGAAGTATGGGTAAAGAAGGAGTGGGCTTAGTTTCAGATTCAACTAGAAAATTTTGGACAAGAGGTTGGGGAATAAGATCTGCATTTGGAACAACATCTGAATGCCAACTTGGACACTTAATTTTGACTTCAAGTATGTGATGGTGGGGTAGAAAAAGAAGGAATTGCAGCAGCTTGATAGTTAGGAAATGGAGGAATATGCTACATTAGTTGACAATGAGAATTTATAGGCATTGAATTTTCATAGGGAGGGTAAGCACAAACATCCCATTGTCAAGGTTCCCTATCCTAACACCTATCATTCTCAATTGTTGTCGATTTCTTAATTTTTTCCCGTTAGCTTCAAACTATTAAACTCAATTCTAAGATTTCTTCACCTTTCATACTCAACATAACCCTCTACATAACTTTGACCTTGAACAACATAACCCTCATATTGGTAATCATTTTGATATATAGGGTTTGGGTTATAAGGGTATTCATTTTGATAAGGGTTATAAAACTGATCTGAAGGAGAAGGTGGATAAAAGGACTACTGGTTTGGCTAATAATATTGCTAAAAGTGAGGATTCATGGTTGTAGGACCTCATAAAATACTGAACTTATGAAAACAAGTCTGTTGTTCACAAAACAATTGATAACAACAAAATAACATATATGAATTTCTTGAAAAATACTTGAAGACTGTAATGAAAATTTTAATACTTGTTGAAAAGTGCTATACTGATTTGGAATAAGATTTACGGAGTCACTAGATGAGTTCTGCTTTGGATCTTGAATCTTTAGAATGCATCAATAGTAGTTCTTTCAAAAATTTCTACACATGGTGTCTGATCTACTTGAATGATGAAACACCCGTAAAAGTGAAAATTTTAGTTGTGTGAGTGTCGCACCAGACATGCCAAAAACTGTTATCTCTCGAAAGTGAACCCAGTAGAGAGCTAGCAGCAGGTTTTCTAAGCTTGGAAAAATTCATCTCTCTTTCGTAGATACAATGGAAACACCTCAAGTATGTGGGTATAACTATTTTTAGGTGAGTCTTTGGTATCAAGGCCGGTTCCTTGTTGATGTATCCTAAATTGATTATGGGGTTTAAGGGTAAAAGATGATTGTAAAATAATTAAAACTAAGGTGATACACAAAATTTGTATGAGGGCTTTGACTGAGTATATGCACAATTGATATGTGAAGGATTTTGGTGCACGAACCAACAATTCTTCTGCAGAATATTAAGGGAAAAACACTTGGAGGTATTGAGGGAGATTATCACAACAATACTACTAAGCTAGACATGCACATTAATATCATGCATAAACTACTGAATTTTGCAACAGGGTAAGATGATTAATCAGGAAATTTGTAATCACAAGACTAATAGAAACATACACAAGATTGCAAATGATTGGGAAGGTAGAAATTCTTCACACTCGAAGGAAAAAATTGCAAAAATTGCTTTGATACTCTATATCCAAAAATTCCTCCAGAAGTTCTCCTTCTTTTGTGCTTTCCTAGAGAAAACAACATATAGCAAAATAAATTCACCTTCTTCCTAAAAATAGCCTAAGCCTTGTACTCACCCATGCATCTTATTTTTATCCTTTATTTAATAATAGATAAAGGAATAAAAATAGAGCATTCAATTACAAATAGGAATTATTAGCCTTAATTAAGATAAAATCAAACCTGAAGTTGGCATGTTCTATTTTTAAGAAAAGAATGTTGAATAATTTGCTAAAAATAAGATTGCTTGCATGAGGCAAGTCTCTCTCCATGGGCATGCAATTTTGTCTCCTTTTCTGTTCTTTCTTGTTCTGTGCTAACTCCACGTGGGGACCACCCTTTGATATATGAATTTTCCTTCGTTTGAATTTGGCTACCTTTGTGTACTTAGCAAAATAAAAGGTCTGCCACCTTTTAATTATTATTTCCTTATCGGCATTTGTATTTGAAAGGACCCAATGATTATAGTTAAAAGACTCACCTTTTCGGTGATCATGCTGGCATGTATGGTCTGGATTTGCATTTTATTCAAGTTGGACTATGATGGACTTTACCCTTTTCGGTGATCATTATTCACTGTAGCAATGGGTAATATTTGTGAACTTTGCAAAGTTTATGTAATAATCACTTTAAAACTTGTCCCTCCGAACGATAGCTTGACCCTTCCGATGATTGTGTCGGTGACCCATTTTTGAAACTAACCTAAATGGGGTTAGGGTTTCCTTCCAATGTCAACACGTAAGTAATTGATATAACCCTGGTTGGGTTTGATTAACTTGGAGAGTTAGATGGAGGAAAAGGGGTCAAAACCCTAACATTTAGCATTTTTCACTTGAGCTCCTCTCGAGCTAGCGAAGCGCTGCTCAAATTTTCACTGCTGCCACTGATGAGATTTGCAAGCTGAAATTTTCTTTGTTCTTTTGTTCTTTCTCTGATCTTCTAAGAAAGACCGTGGCCATCGTTTTCATATGGGTTTCAATAAAAGTCATGGAAATTGAAAGTGTAGCTCATGTATCTCTAATCCTTGATCATGCTTTGAGTGATTTCTGGTTTCTATGTTTCATCGACCAATGTTGACACTGTGATGGGTTTTCTGAGCTTGAAAGATTTACAATATCCATAGAGGGTCATTATTTCTTTAGATCTATATGTTTTTCAATAGAGTGTTCATGGTCAATGAACTTTGAAATTTCCTATGATAAAAGGTAAGTGAAATACTCGAACCACTCTTCGTTGTGGCTTTTAGATCTGTGTATTTTGAGTTCTGGGTATCTGTATTTTGCTTTGAAACTTGTCCTTTAATGTTATCGAGTTTGTCATTGACCTCTAGCCAAGATTTTCTAAGATTCAAAACTTTACTCGCTTGTATTTTGATTGATGATATCCTCGGAGGATTTTTAAATTTGGGTATTCTTCCTAAATTTGTAGAGGCCTTTGAATTTAATTCATTTTCCTATATGAGAGTTCTAAAATTTCATGATGGCTCCCTCAATTCGATGACTCGGCCATTTCTCTATTGTATCTTCATGTTCTAACTCGTGGGGTTTGCTAGGTAATTTCAGTTCTAGGTTATTTGTAGATCTGCGAATTTGAGAATTTCTAGCTCATTTTTTTGTATGTTTAGATTTTCCACACACTGCAGTGTATTTTGATCTTGGCATACATATGTCTTCGATTTGAAGTTTGAGATCGTGTATCATTTATTATTCTAAAACCTTCACTAAGCTCAAGACTTTGCTATTTATGTAGAAGTGTTGTCAAGAAGAAAACTTTGTGCATGAATGTTTTCCCTTCTCCACCGGGACTATTTTCCTTTACTTTGAGTCATAATAATGAAAACCTTTGATGGGTACTTTAACTCTGTTAGATTTTCCTTTTCAGACTAGGGAAATATTTTCTTGATTCAGGTTCAAAGTGTTGACCCATGTGGTAAGTTGCACATTTTATCTCTGATTTTGAAGTGTTTTGCACCCGGATCCTCTCTGCTCCTTTGTGGATGTCATAAAATTGGAAGACACCTTAGAAATTCTTTTTCTTTATATACTGAGTGCAGATTTTGGCGATGATACGTACAAACTCCTAGTTCTGATATTTATTTATGTAGAGGCTTTGTATTTTCTTCATTTTCCTATAGTGGACATAAAGCAGTTCCTTTTCCTCTAAAACCTTCACTCTACCTATTCTCTGTATGAGTTTCTTATGCTTGTTTAACTTTCTTGTGATTTAGAGATGTTCTAAGATGCATTTTACTCTAAATATTTTCTTTCAATGGAGCTTTTCTTCCTTCATGCTTAATCCATTGTAACCAGATTGAGTCTTGACTTTCTGTGATGGACCTGATGTTAATGTTTTCTTGATCTATTTCCTTAAATAAATAACTGTACTTATTTGATATAGTAACATATCAGTAATTCATACTTCCTTTATTTGAAAGCTGGAATTCATAGAAAGGACGTACTTTGTAAAATTACTTCAAATTTCATGTTATTCAATTGTTAAGCTATAATGAATGCTCAAAGTACTTCAATATGATGAATGAAAGTGCATTCCATTTTTTCTTTGTGTTATATACTGTATTTCCTTTTATTACAGATCTGATATGCATGCTGAAAAAGTCATAAATGTCCATTTTACATGGCGAAGCCCTATCAAAATTTTCCCATAATTTCTCTTCTAATTTTGTTTCAGCTACAATTTTATCTCATTTTAGTTGATTTGAGCCTCTTAAATTTGATTATTCTTCTTCACCTGATAATACACTTTTGAATGCATGAATTTCGTAAGTTGGAAGTATAAGGAGTTAACTGAAACCCGAGCTCAATATTGTTGATCGTTTTCTCCTCCCTTTTTAGGTACGGTGATGTAGTTGCAGTGGATAGCTAGAACAAAAGTTTTAGAGAGAGAAGAACACTCCCTTGAGGCAATGATGGGTTTCTTTTACCTCTTTACATTTTCAGCTTCATAAATATATGCATTGTCTTTCCTTTCAATTAATTCTCACGGCTTGTGTGAGAAAAATATGTAGTATTATTCCTCATGAATAAATGAAAATATTTTCATGTTATGAGATGTATGTCCTTCCTTTATTTACTTTCTTTCATTTGTGTGGATAATTAATTAACTTATACAATTCAAAACACTTAAATAATTGACTTAATCATAGAAATAAATAAACAATCAAGTGTACCTTATTACCAGCTATTGAAAATGCAAACTTCTTGTAAGACTTTAAATTGTCCTTCAAAAACATCAAACATCATGATACATGCTACCCTTCCTACCTTCCTCAGGGCCATGCAATGGTTGTTTACAATTGTTGCATAGTTCTGACGAGGGTTTCAAATGGAATGGTTGCATCTATGAGGCATGGCATTCTTAAACTGTACTCAAGTTGTAGTTTTGATTCCAAATGACTTCCAAGACTGTCCAAAACCAAACAATTAAAAACTGCATCTAAATCCAAGGTGGTTGTCCCAAACATAACCAGACTCGTAACTGACCAATCTGAGAAACTTTAAAAGTTTCAAGTTGACCTTTTCGCACTGGGTGCAAAAATTGTCAACAAGCCCTAAAAGTCAAAGAGGGTGATCTCATTAGGTATGAAGCAGAAATAAGCTATTTGAAGGATGATTTGTAGCATGTATCCATCATATTGAAGACCTTTGTAAGGTTAGAGAAGAATACTATGTATCTAGATGATATCTTGAGTAGTCAACAGATTAGCATTAGTGAAAAAGCAAGTCTAGGTTTCATTAGAGACCCCAAGAAGAGCACCTTTGGAGAATATGAGAATTTTGATATACCTATTCAAGAAATTGGCCACAGTTCAAAAGAAGGTAAAAATGAATGTTTGTATTCTAAGGACTATTCAAATAACTATGTAATGTCTCATCTAATCAAGAAACCAAATGCAAGAAGGTATGCAAGTTTTTTTCATGGTTATTGTTCTCGCTTGAAATTTTTATGTTCATAGGGTAAAGGATTGTAAATTTTTTTATAAAAGTAAGTATCCATATCATTCAAGATATAGGAGTAATTTGGTATGCTTCACATGCCAAAAAAATTCATACGGAAAGATTTTATCATTTTGAGTCATCAAGGAATGTCAATAAGGTTGTTACTCCCAAGGTCAAAGATGTATGGTTTCTAAAGTTTGATGATAAAATTGAGGTCGGAAAGATAGTTCTAAGTTATTAAATTTTTTTAAAGGATCTCATCCGGTTGATAAAATTAAGAAGTCAGTTTCTCTAGACAAGGCTAAGAAGGAGAAGGAGACAATTAAGAAGACAAAATTGGTAGCAAGTAAGGAATGCATGTTTGTTATGATTAAGAGAAATCCAATGGTTGAAGAGATTCATAAGTGTTTGATAGATAAACAATCAGAAGATGAGAAGAAGTTAGAGATTTTGAAATATCCTAGACTTATGTTGTTCTAGGATCCTATGAAGAATGAATTATCTATTATATGCTTCATATAGGCATTCTCCATGTCAGTTAAAGCATCATGGGGTTTTAATTACAAATTTAAGGTAAGTTTATGACATGATAAGGTATGTATTATGTCTTGTTTTCTTCAAAAATATGGAAAGGATGTTTCATGATAAATACAAGTATGCATCAAAATTCATTTTTATTGTTGCTGGTTTTGGAAGCCTCAAGATGGATATGAAATATGTTATAAGGTATGTGTTACCTATGTGCGCCAACTTGATGTTTTTGTTTGATTGAGTGGATAATGGATTGTGATCTTAAGATCTAGTGTTGGTGTGAAAAGGGTTGTGTATACAATCAAGAAGGTTGGTTGACTACTTCAATAATATGAAGATCCTAGATTGTGCATGTGGTCCTAAAATAGTTTTCTAATAGTCTAAAAGTGAGCGATGTATAAGCGTGATTGTGTTACAATAGATATTATTGGCTTTTGTTTCCTATGTAATATGCATATATGAGATTGAAATTCCAATACAATTTTGGGATGAGATTATTTTTCATTAAATATTGTTTTGATATCTTGAGCAAGTCTAAGTCGCCAAAATAGGGTAAGTAGGCATCTCTTTCTCCATTTCTGAGACTTGAATGATTATCGTAGCAAAGAGTCAATTAGAATAACTTTAGTGTGTCAAAGAGATATTCATAAGATAATAAGGGAGTTGAAAAAGAGAAACATAAGAAAGGATATTATGTTATGAATTTATTAACATGTATGGCTAGATAAAGTGTGAAGTCCTATTATGAGAGTGGATAGTGAAGAAAAATAAGTCCACAAAGTTGATCAAATCGAGCATGTAAACTATACACAGTATATTTAAGGTGATCTAAGCTTTAAATCTATTTTGTCGAGAACTAAAAATACATCAAAGGTGTGTTGGTCATAAGGATGACTTGATCGGGACATTTTTTGAGATATAGGTGTGTTTTGAGTCACAAGAGTAGTATGAGGAATCATGAAGCAATTTTGAAGCACATGTAGTATTGAACTCATTGGAGGAGCATTTGACTACATGTTATAGTTGATAAGGTATGTCAAAATTTTATTTGTGTTGTCTCCGTTTGCATAGGGTCTAATTTATTTTCATCTAATTAATAAGGAGTTGTTTCTATAAGATGAAGGTGTATGACGGTGGTATCATGAAGTCTGATTTTTTCCTTCATGTATAAGGTTTGTTTGAAATGTGTGGTAGCTGTGCAAGGTGTTTTCCAAACCATTTTTTACAAGATTGATAGGAAATTGGTGATTTTTAAAAAGTTTTGGTTACATTGTGATAAGACCTAAATAGATCAAAAAGTATGATCTTAAAGGTTTAATCATGAGATTAGCTAGTATGACATAACGTAACTTGACACAACAGAGGAGACATAATTTTAGGTTTGATAAGATTACTCAATAACAAGGTTTTTGAATGTTTTATATTGAATATATGTATCATGAGGCTTATAAAGTAGATATGATGAAGCATGGATCTATATGTTGAGAAGTTCTAGCATATAGAAGACATCAAAGGAGTATGAATTCCTTAAAATAAAAGTGTGACAACTTAGGAGTAAGGTTTATATGTTTGATCTTTGGGTATTTTCCATGAAAACTTATCTAACAAGTTAACAAAGATTTTTGGATTGATTTTATGACTCAAGGGGAAGCCTAGTGACTCTTCGGATCAAGATGGTCTTGGTCTTAGGGTGAGTTTTCTCCATCTAAGTGCTTGAATAAAAGGTAAGTAAGTAGATAATTTCTTATACCTATAAGATGTGTAAGATATTGTTCTATAATACCAATATGTGTCTCAAACGAAGGCAAGTGAATGGAAATATTGAGGTTGCTGAGATAGAATTGTTACAAGTAGGTGTATGTATAAAAAGGAACTATATGAGGGAATATAGTCATTGATGTTGTCATGGTGATCACAAGGTTCATAACAAGAATTAAAATGAAAGTTTCCTCACATGTAATATTATCATGGTTTTGAGTATCAAAAGGAATGATGAAGGTTGATACAAAGTGTCTGTTGTATCATAAAGATCATTTCTCTGATTCAAAAGGACATATTTAGGCATGTAAGTGGTCTAGAATGTAGAGGTTTGATGAGTTGCACCCGAGAAGTTACCACATAGATCATTGTTGGGCTGATTTTTTTTTGGATTCTAGTCATGGTTAATGTTACTCAAGTATTGAGTTGAGTTTCATACTACTTGAGATATTTATAATGCTTTGTGGATCAAGAAGGACTAATGTGAGTTGACTAAAGGATGATAGAGTTGAAATGTATTGTAGATTGTCATGAAGAAATATAGGTCTATCATAATGAAATAGGTATGTATCAAATTCAAGAAAATGATAAGAAGGTTCAGTAAGAGTGGCAGCTATAAATGTAGAGAATAGTGTAATCTAAAGTATAAGTTCAAGTGAATATATTGAATTTTTAGCATGATATGCACCATTGCAGTCCATCACGAAGAAAACACAAGGTATGCTATAATGGTTCACTTGTGTATTTGCTCTTATGTCCTATTAAGAAATAGTATTAAATTTTTTGAAGTATGAAGGGCTCGAAGGGAGTTAGAGAGGTTGAAAAAAGTTAGTGTGTCCTTTATTAGTGATCTAATATTAAATGTACAATATAATTTTGATGAAATCAATTTATGGAAGAGTGCAGAACAAGAAGGCTTATTGACAAGAGAAATACCTAAGGGATGAGATGCTTGGAAGAGGTTGTAAGGTGACCCAGTACATAAGTGAATGTATTTTCATAGGGATTTCTTGAAGTCAGGGATAGCTAAAATGACATTTGTTGGACTCCTTAGGCTAATTAGAGCTATATTTTGTCTCAAGAAGCCATGATGGTCATGTATACCTATTAAGAATGTTGAAAGATCTAGTAGCTCTATTTGGACCATCAAAGGTAAGAAAATATATTGTTCATTCTTTCTAACGAAGTTGATAGTTTTTAGTTGTCTATGATAGGTGACATCAAGATCAAGAAGTGATTCATGTGATGGTATCCCCATGAGTAGGATTATTTTTACCAAGAAGATAGGTGAAGTGTTAAAACAAGTTGAGATTGATGGCATAGATTGTGTTACTGTTTTAAAACTTGGAAGGTAAACATGATTGGTTTCTTGTTTCTTAACTTTTGAGGATTTTATTGATAATTTTCACATCAATGGTATGATAAAAAGAGCATGATAAAGGTTTGACAAAGAGTTGAAAAGTATGCATAATCTAAGGGAGAAAAGTTGTTCTTGTGAGTCAAAACTGAGAAGAAAAAGGTCAAATGGACCTTGATTTCTTTGGTTGATCTTTCCAAACAAGAGGTCAGCATTTTTTTGTCAAGACAAGTTGTTTCTAGTTTGTCTCTTTCTCATTAATGTCAAAAGGGGGAGAATGACCTGATGACATGTATTCCTACGTGGGAGAACATTATTTTTGGTGTTTTTCCATCAATGACGGAGGGGGAGATTGTCGGCATGGTGTTCTCATTGATGTCAAAGAGTGTTGTTGAAAATTTTGTCATTGAGTGTCATTGGTTTCAAAAGGTATGTAGAACACGAAGGTTAGTTGGTATTGTCAAGCCAAGGTGAGTCATGTTAGTCTTGCATGGTGATTCATGGTGTCTTGAGTTAGTTTGAAGGCTTGTAGAGGTTATGTAGTGTTTTGATGATGCTAGGATGATGTCCTGGAGTGTGATGAAGGTCATTATAGGTGTTAAAGGTTGGCTAAGTGATGTTGAGATTAGATTTCGTTAAATAAACATGTTTTAGGTGTCTTTTTGTGAATCTTATTCCATGGGTATGATGTGGAATGATTACATATAAATATGTATGAGTTATGTGAGAATAATAACATAATAGGCAGAATTTGGATGAGGTTTAGGGAGACTCACAATTGTCTTAGAGTGTAGATAGGAGGGATATGAGGAGAAGTCATGGTGTATAGGTCTACACTACACCTAATCGTTGAGAAAGCAAGAACTGGTGTGGTAAAGCCAATAATTTAGGAAATATTTTGGAAAAGGTGAGAATTGGGGACATGTTGGCATGTTGGTGTGATGGCTTGGTCCAAATTTCTATACCTAATGTTTAATATTTTACATGATACATCATATTTACAACAATTGAGTTGAGAAGGTGAGAAACCAAGGCTAAATTTTGAATTTTTGATGGTCATTGGAGAGTATATGCTTTGCGTGGGGAACAAAGATCTTGGGAATATTTTAATTGGTATATCATGAAGAGTTTCCAAGTGGAATGAGGTTGTATGATTTTTTACGTTTTAATGAACAATTGTTAAGAAGGTAAACAACTTTTAAACCCTCTTGAAACCCTTGCTAAGTAGTGACCTTGGAGAAATTGATTTATTCAGACCAAAAATTTATTGTTTGACAAAATTTGATGATTGGATGTTATTGAGGACTCCTCTATATTTCTCAAGGTGTGATTTAGAGGTTTTGGTTATATGTGGGCCCCACCAAAAATGTATTTTTTTTGAAGAATTTTAGTTTTATCAAAAAGTGTACATTGTACCTAATGAATAAATTAGAATTTATTGAATTTTAGTAGTTTTTATTCATGTACATGATGATTTAAGATCATGGTTGGGGTATTAGGATGTCAAGTGCACCTATCTTACATGATGGGTTTTAGGTAGCTTGGAGCATTCGGGTGTAAATATGTTTGCAGAGTGGTATGGATAGTTTAATGGAATAATTTGAGTTTTTGGTGACATTTAGGTCAAGATATTTCCATTGATATATAAAACTTTAGTTTTTTTAGATTTGAGGAAGTTATGGCATATTTTGTGAGGACTAGTTGTTAGGGTGTTTGTTAGTACATGTTCTTGAGTTAGTTCATTAGGAGAGATGGTTTATTCTAGTATGTTTCATGGATTTTGGAGGTTTATAAAGGCTTTAAAAACATTCCTAAATGTGTTTCATATTTTTAGAAGTTGGTTTTAGTCTATGACATTCCTCTTATGGCGAGTTGGCTTGTTTTGGTGTTTTAGGGCCTCTTAAGTCTAATGGTGGTCTAGAAGGATGTAGGTGATGTGACCAACCTATATGGTCCTGTGGGGATATTTTTATGATCTTATTATAATATGGGAATGAATTTCAGACTATTATAGATGACCTAGGTGAATTGTAATGAATAAACAAGTATAAAGGCAAGTTAGATAGCTCATTTGTGCTAGTTGTGCATGTGATGGAAAAGTGTGATCTAGAGGGCTGCTTATGAAGGTGTGAGAGGTATGTGTGACATGTAAGGGAGGGAAATGAAGATTTAATTATGTTCTAAAGAGTGTCTTGAAGACAGAAAGCTAGGGAAAATGGTAAAATCAGCTTGAAATAATAATTTCTTATGGATATAGGCTAAAGAGATGTTTTAAGAGGGATTGAAGGAGAAGTGTGATACATTGAGTCATCATCAATTGTTGCGGAAAAAATTAGAGATGAAAACTATTTTAGATGGCTTTTCTTTGTTTTGAGTCATCTTGGGGGTTTGTTCTTCCTTGTAGGGTTGGTGCTCTACAAAACTAGGGGTTGGTGCTCCTTATGGGGTTGGTGTCTCACTAAATCTAGGGGTTGGTTCTCCTTGTTGAGTTGGTGCTCAAATAAATTTGAAACATGGCTATAATAAAGTTTTGTTTCAGTGGGTTTTCTTCCCCTTAAGGGTTTCCCACTTATATCTTGTGTCCATGTGTTGTTGTGTTTTCATTTTCTCATCTAAATGGTTATGTTTCTTAAGTATGTATGCTTAAATATTAAGTTGAATTGGATGGTTGATGGATTTGAATGTTAAAATATATGTAAGTTTTATGGACATCGATTCAAAACCTCTCCTCAATATTTGTGCTTTTAAAAACATCAACTTTGGTGACAATAATGAGAGCATGACTAAGGGATTTGTAGATATCATGAAGAAGGAATTTGAAATGTCTATGCTAGGAGAGATATCATTATTCCTTGGATTACAAATCACTCAATCAGAAAGAGGTATATTTATTTCAAAAGACAAATACATAAGAGAGATGTTGAAAAGTTTGAGATGGAATATTGAATGCTAGTTATAACACCTATGATGAAAGGGTGTAAGTTAGGAAAGGAGGATGAATATTTAATGGTGGATCCAACATCATACATGTCAATGATTAGAATTGTTTTGTATACTACTCGTAGACACAAAAATTGGTTCATTATCCTTATAGCTCCTTCCAATTAAATAATCAACACACATGCCTAACCATGGCTCCTTCTACACATTAGTATTAATTTAATTACCCATAATTAAATTAATCCTAATCCCACCTCACAATTAATTTAATTACCTTTATTAAAGTTAATTTCCACCTCACCTAGCCGCCTCATCTCTCCACCTCATTCTGTACCTATTCAAAGCCTATTAATTAAGCTAGAGAAAGTCCCCACTTCCCTTAACCAACTAGGACTTATTCTAACCCTAATCTTAATGGCCTATTATCCCTCTAACTAATCTCTCATTCACTTTATCTCCATTCCACACTTTGGTCCCGAAACCAAAATATCAATCACACCAAATTTAGGATCAATTAGGCTACTTTTAGAAAATATGACCTTTCCTCCATAACCGATGTTGGTTATTCCTCGATTGTGCGCTGGCTACCTTAAATAGGATTTCTAAACTCTTTGTTCAGGTTCTAAATCTTATTTCCGGCTTTAGAAACCTTGCAGACACCGACTCTCAATTTTTGAATGATCTTGAGACATACCAGAGACTCTTACAAAGTGTTTAGAAACCATACCATTCATAAAAAAATTGATACAGAGCTCCAATGCACTCATAAGGAATCACCATGGCCTTTTGTTACTATTATATTCATTCAAGACCACCTTCTTCTGCAACCATCACCACCTCTTGCTATTCATCTCCATTTCACAAGTACATTCCTCCTTTGTCATTGGTTTAAGTAGATTAGTTATTTACTAGTTATCTATTTCATTTCACCCATTACCATACCCGGATCTCTCCCACAACACCTCCATCCAACCATCTTCCCAAAGAACCTTCATACCTTTCCCAAACACCCATCTTATCACCTCCGAGTCTTCTAAAAATCCCATGACCTTCCCTAAACCTCCATCATTCTTTGTGCAATAAAAGGCAATGTCAAATTACCCCATTTTAATCATTCCACTTAATTGCCTCTCGACACCGATCACCCAACCGATGTCATTGATTACCATTATGGAATTGTTTGACCAACCAATACCGGTCTCTGGATCGGTAATATATTCCAGACGAGAAAATCATTTACCTACCCAAAACATCTCAAAACTTCCCGAGAACCTCACACATGACCTCTATAACACCCTTTTTCATACACTGTAAGCAATGAATAACCAGCCACATGTTATCCCATTTGACCCCCCCTTGTGAAATTGGGAAATGATCAAGCTTGTATCATGACAGTGGCAAGGATGTTCTTGTAAGAGAAAAATTGAAAATCTCGTAATTTGTCTAAGCAACCTCTCAATATCTCTGTGGCTTTAGTGTACCTGAGAAATCCCAAAAGTTCCATAAAGGTTCTAGAGGAGGTATACATTTCATATGAAAATTTTTAGCTCTTTGAATAACTCATTAAGCCAATCTAGAAGGGGCGAGCTCTGTTGGTTACCACCGAGTTGTTTCATATATAGCAACGAGCTGGATGTTGATAGCTCGAACCATATACATGAGCAATTCAATGTTGTAAGAGGGTAGACTGGTGCATGTGGGTGAACTAGTTTTCAAATGGCCAACAAGTCATTCATAGAATGCTCTCGGGCCCATAGCCAAGCCACACTAGTAAATTTATTTGATTGAAGGTATTCATTTGTAATCGAAGTTAAAGTTTTGAGAATCAAGTTACATTGAGGAGGTTCCAAATATCAAAAGGGTCAATCGAGCTAAGTCATATCTTGGTTGAGCCATGGAGTAACCCTATCTTCCCCAAGTCGTATAGATTGAGCTCCTACAGCATTGAGACTAAGCCAACTATCACCGATAAAGTGCAATCTATGCAAAATACCTACACCGAGCTCGTGGAATGCAAGAACAAGCCAAGTGCACAATCCATGCCAAGCATTTTGTTGTTGGCCGAGCTAAGAAACCTTAGCTCCTCGAGGTCATCGAACTAAATGTTGGCGAGTTCACAAGAAATAATGTGAATTAGAGAGATCTCCATCATCGAGCCTTAAGTCACCACCAAACTATTGCAATGGGGAGGATCTCAAGCCCTTGGATCAAGCTAGTAAACACAAAGAAGATTAAACTAACATTATAGGCGAGCCACATTTGGAGATTGATGTTGAAGGAAACATGATGGCAACCTAAAGTTTTGGGTTTACACAAGATTTGTAGACCGATTTCGATTTGTCCTATTGCAGGATAGGATCACTCAGCCAAAAAACAACGAAGATACATGTAAGACATGGCGACCAAGTTGGGACCGTGGAATGACCATTTCGGTTGAATCAGAAAGGAAGAGCTCTTGTGGCCCAGGACATTCATGCTTGAAATGGATGAGTTTCTCGCAGTATATTTTGTGGCAGAGGAGGAAAAGTGAGGCCTGAGCGGCTCAAGAAAGTAGGGACATCCGTGCACTTAAAGGCTGAAATGGCTGCATAGGTGCATGCAGGTGTATCGGGTTGGGGTGGCCTGAGCCGCACGAGACACTCGGGACGACAGGGATCGACTTCGCAGATGGGAAAAGAGATGTGGGAAATTTGGGAGTCAGCGGCCCGCATGTCACAGTCAAGGTGATGGTCTCAGCAAGCCATGCAGACATAGAGAGGTACGTGGGTAGACATTTTTCACAACTTGTCGCCCGATTCGGGAGGAAGACACACAAACGACTCGGGTCATGATCAACCAAGTTCACCGAAGGGCACTGAAACCCACAATACATTGGGCTCGAAATGAAGTATCAAGGCACTGATCTGGAGATACATAAAGCGTCAGTGTGTAGATAGAATGGGCTCGGCGCATCGAGTTGGCCCAACGTGGGAAAGAAGAAGACCAAGGTGGGGTGGTGAATTAGGGTTGAACCCGAGGTATGAAACAAGTAATGCTAACTCATCAAACATACAAGCTAGCTCGACATATTAAAGGATGTGCTCGGTGATGTGGGCTGATGAAACAATATGGCACCAAACGGACATGTAGCAGATAGGTCAAAGGTATAAGGCGTCGAGGCATGGCCCACCAATACAAAGGAAGGGCCAGCTAGGCAAGCTATATGCCGAGCTGGCTCTATTCAGTGCCAAACAATAAAACAATAAAACATTAAAACCTCCCCAAGCAAGGTTGGTCCCATCATTTCAAAATTCCAAATCATTTCAAATGATGATGTGAAACTATGGAAAGGAGAAGAAATAATAAAAATGGATTTTCCTGAACAAGAATTTAATTGTAAATTCCATGAAGGACAAGAAAGCCTATGCAACTCAAATAATCTACATGCGCTCATAAGCCCATAACTAGGGAAATTGTCAATGTATTTTAAAAGAAATTGGTGGTGTTGGAATCATGGCTCTGACCCCGACACATAGAAACCAAGAAATCTAGAAATTGATGTAGAGTTAATTGATAATTTTGTAGAAAATGGACCAGGTTAAGAATAATGATTTTGTTGGTGGTTGTAAATGCACTTAAGAGGTATGGGAAGCCATTTTTAATGTTACAAGTCATGAGATAGTATGGGGTTCCTTCGTAGGTAATGTGTCATCAGTTGGGAACATTTATTACAACTTACAAGTAGCTGAAAGGAAATTTTTGGGATTTTAATTCTCTCTCTCTTTCTCATTCTATAAATTGTATTCTTGGGTTCATTTGTAAAGGAATTAGTCATTTCTCTCCTACTCCCTCTCTCTTTAATCTAGGGTTATATGGGAGCTTAATCCTCCTCTCTTTTATTTATAATAACATTTTGTTTCCATTGGCCCACTAATGATGTACTGTGTGAATTCATGGAGCAATAAAATCTATTTTGTAATGCATTTTGTCCATCCCTTGCATGTTTTATTACCTATTATTTCCTCTCTTCATCATTGTAGGGTATATACTATGCATATATATTGATGTCTATTGTAGGTTTTGCGAGATGTGTTTAATGGGGTTTAAGTGTTGTTCTATGTGAATCACATATTTGGTATGTGATGAATTTTTTCCATCCTCTCCATTGCTCACCTCTGTCCACTTGTGCAGTTTGGATTATAATCAACAAAATCCTTGTAGTGTGTATCACCATTGTTAGTGTCGGATTTATTTTTAAGCATTCTCTCCCAAGTTAGATTAGGATTAGTTTTCCTTTCCTTCATTAAGAGTAGCTTGTGGTAGGTAGTTTAGGAGCAGGAACCAACCTTCTTTGGAGGGTCATCTCAAGTGAACAAGACCCACAACTTGAGAGGTGATCCAATCTTACAAAAATTACACCAAATGCCCCACTCCAAACTCGGATCATTCAGGAGTGCTGTAATTTCATGATAATAGTTACGCACACTGGTGGGACAAACTTTAAATCAAAATATTTAAACTGTGGGACAATGTAGGAGTTAGAGTTTCATTTTATAAATTTGTTCCACTATTAAGCACATTACGACCACTTTGTGAAACCTTAACTACTTGGTAATAGTTCTCGCATGCCCGATGGGACAAACTTTAAGTCAAAATCTTGAACGGTGGGATAACGTAGGAGTAAGAGTTTAATTTTGCATATTTTTCTACTATCAAGAACATTACAACCATGACTGGTGGGACCTCACTAAAGTCAAAATTTCATCTTTTAGAGGTTTTCTACTACAGAGTTGAGTTGAAGATCATTTGCAGGTGTGTAGTTCAATCATTTGTAGCAAACTCCATCTCAATACGTTAGTGTGTTCTTGTTGAAATTTTTCAGTTTTTAGAAGCACTCACACACACATCTAGTCAAGAACCCAATCTATAAAGTTGTAAAACTTTCTTCCATCCATTTTTCATTCATATTTATTTCCATCTCTTTTATTTTCTCCCATTCTGTGAAGTTGTGGAATAATGATTTCATTTCCATAGCGGAATTCACGTTTACAACAGTTCCCATATAGTCCATGCCCACCTCCAAAGATGTAAAATTAATTTTTCAGGTTATTATCAACTTCCTTCAAAATAAAATTATGAAGGAGAACAATATGCATGCCCTTATGAATAATAATAGTATGCATACTCATCTGAGAAAGAGAAATATGTGGACCATTCTAGTTACATGTCAGATTATGTAGTTGTTAGAGAGTAAGAGTATGTAAATTATTGAGGATATCCTACACCTGAAGATGAAGAGTTGTAGTTGAAAGTGAAAAATTAGGAGGCAAAATTGGTGCAAACTAGGGTTGTAGCTTAGGAAAAGGCACGCAGGATTGGATTCAAGGTGCCTTGTCCATGGTTTACTCCTTTTACAGGTTATCATAGCTTGCAGGAGAAAATTAATGACATGGTTGAAATGGTGCCCCACCTTGAGGCATGGATTAATGATATTGAGGTCTATGAACAAAAGGTAAACCATTCTTGTCAATGGAAAAGTGCTACATTGCCAATGTCTCAGTCAAAACCTCAATTCCCAAACTTCTTGTCTACCACCCCAAAGTGTTGAATTCAATTTCGCAATTTCTATTCTTCCATCTCATCTCATTTATTCTTCCCTTTTCCCTTCCAAGAAGCATTCCCTCTGTAGAAACAAGAAGTTTCATCTCTTCCACCACCACAAATAATTACAAAATCAATTGTATTCCAGCCCAAACCTCCTCTCACAAGTATCATGTTTATGTTGGGAACCAACTAGCCAAGGGAAACAAAAAGAAGAGTGTAACAAACAAGAAATGATAGAGAATATGAAAATATGGGATCTTAAGTTTGGTATTGAAAAGATTCCCTTGATGGTGAAGCCAAAATAGGAGGCCAAAGTTAAAGAGAAACTAGTGGTCAAGTTTGATTTTGTAGCAGTTGTGAAGCAACAAAAGGAGGAGCCCAATGAAGAGAATATGACATAAAATTTGAGAATTTTGGCTCTGAGATTTGGAATTGATAAAATCCCCATGATGGTGAAACTGTAGATGAAATCAACATTGGGGAACAAAAAATCAAGGCTGATTTTAAAGCCAATGTTGTAGCAGTGGAATAAGAGAAAGAGAGTGATGATCAACAATCCATTTTCTCATAGTGTAGTGTCCACTTTGGCACTATATTTTCAGAGGATGTTGATCACACACCCATTGCAAAATCATAAGATAAAGTAGAAGAACAATCATCTTTTAGTTTAATTGAAGAGAAACAAATGGAGGAAACTAAATCAGATTTAGGAACACTTAATGAAGATGAAATCATTGAAATTTTCTTTCTTTCATTTGGAGAATTCAATTTAGTTGATGAATCCATGGTAGAGGAAAACATTCAAAAAGACCATGCTGCCCCAAATAGTCCTCTAGAGCATCCTATTGAAGAATTTGATTTGACAAACTTCATGCTAGAGGAGGAGGCCATTCAAGAGAAATGCGGTCTTCAAGAAACAACGAAGGAACTCCTGAGCCAACAATGTGTTGTAGCTAATTGCAATGATACAGAAGTGACTTCATTAGATGCTTTGGAACTAATAACAATAAGCTGTAGTTTGAAGGTGAGATCCATGTTTCAAAGAAAGAAGGAAAAGAGAATGAAACCATCATCTCTCTCTCTCACCATTCATCTAAAGGGAACATTAGTTTTTGTAGATTTGCAAGAAGAAGAAGATAAAGTTACAGACAATCCCCTCTCTCAAGAAGGTCTACAGGAAGATTCCATTTTTGGAGTTAAGTTTTAAAATAATGGACACATTTGGAGGACCAGACCTTTCCCTATAAGGAACTTGGATTCATTGGAGCCAACGGAGAAGCTATAAGTGGTCACACTTCCTCCTAAGTATGAGGTAGAAATTCAATGTGCCAAGGATCAATGATAACACCTCTTCGCAACCAAACAAGTGGAATCTGAAGAGGTATATGTCATGTTCATTGTTGAAACCTTACTAGAGGTAGTAGAGAAACAATTATCCACATGACTGTCATTTATCCACCAGTGGTAGGTTTTATTTTAAGTTTCTCATTTATTTGGTTAGTGTGAAGTAGCAGTAGGTTTTTTTTTTCAGTATAAGAAGTTCTTTTGCATAGTTTACATGCCTTACTTGAGGCATGTATGATTTTATCTCTTTGTATATAGATTTTGTTCATATTACTCCATGTAGTACAAAGTGCATCATGCCTCGGTTGTTGCGAGTAGGAAATTCATAGTTGCAATATCAAAATCAAAACAAATATAGAGCAACTAAAATCAATCAAGGAGGAAATTTTAATGATCCTCTCTAAGGAAAACTACAACAAGCTCCCTATGCTCATGTAAAAATCAATGATCAACTAGTAACCTAAGAAAGATATCAGTTCCACTCAAAGTAGCCCATAAAAAGAATGGAACTTTCAGAAGAAGAAAGAAAGAGGAACTTAATAGAGTTCCATGATGTCCAAACTAAAAGATGATCATCCTTCAACCTCCACAGATTGTAGCTGTAAGAATGGCTGAAATTCAATTTTAAAACAATTTTCTACTCTCACAAATCTTGATTTCAAGATTTTATTATGAAAATTGAGAATACAAAAAGCATAAGGTTGGTTCAGGAGTGATCACAAACAATTCAAGTGTTTTGGGATCAATTTTTAGAGTTCAAATCAGTTTAGGATGATTATGAGACTCCATGCCCAATGGATAACTAATAGGAAGCTAGGCATGCTCCATTTAGTAGGCAAATGGCCCTCGAGTCACCAAAATTGCTACCCCATTTCACCCACTTTTGAAATCGGGAAACGATCAAGCTTGTATCATGATAGTGGTAGGGATCCACTTGTAAGAGAAAAATGACAAATATGGTAATTTTTCTAAGCAACCTCCCATCATCTCCATGACTTTGGTGTGCCTAAGAAATCTGAAAGCTCCATAAAGGGTCTAAAGGAGGTATGCATTTCATATGAAATTTTTATCTCTTTTGAATAACTCATCAAGCCAATCTGGAAGGGGAGAGTTTTGTTGGTTACCACCGAGTTGTTTCATATATAGCAGTTGAGCTAAAGGTTGATATCTCAAACCATATAGAAGAGAAATTAAATGTTGTAAGAGGGAATATTGGAGCATGGGGGTGAACTAGTTTACAAATGGCCAACAAGTCATTCATAGAATTCTCCCAAGCCCACAACTGAGCCACATTAGTGAATTACGTCGATTAAATTTAGTCCTTTGCAATATAAGATATAGTGTTAAGAATCAAGTTGCTTGAGGAGGTGTCGATCCCAAAAGGGTTAGAAGGATCCATCGAGCTAAGCCATAGCTCGGTTGAGCCATGAAGTAACCTCATCTTGCCCCAACCATATAGATTGTGATCCTATAAAGCATAGAGACCATGCTAGCTATCACCTGATAAAGCATGAACTATGTAAAATACCTTGACCGATCTCGTGTAATGGAAGAACAATCCAAGTGCACAATCCGGGCCAGCAAGCATTTCATTGTTGGCCAAGTGAGAAATGTTATCTCCTAAGGTCACCAAGTTCAATGTTGGCGAGTTCATGAGAAACAACTCAAATATAAGAGAGCTCCATCAAGCCTTATATCATAGCCAAAATATTGCAATGGGGAGGAGCTCAAGCTCTGGATCAACTTAGTAAATCCAAAGAAGATTAAACTAACATTATAGGTGAGCCACATTTAGAGATCAACATTGAAGGAAACATGATGCGAACCTCAATTTTTGGTCTCGTAAAAGGTTTTGAGGCGAGTTCGAATTGACCTATGGCAGGATATGATCACTCAGCCAAAAACATTGAAGAGACATGTAAGATGTGGTGACCGAGTTGGGAACATGGAATGACCATTTAATTTGAATCAGAAAGGAAGAGCCCTCATGGCCTAGGACTTTCGTGCTTGAAATGACCAAGTTTCCTGCAATAGGTTTTGTGGTGAGGTGGAAAAGTGACACATGAGCAGCCCGAGTAAAGATGGATAGTCATGCACTCGAGAGGCTTAAATGGACGCACAGGTACATGCTGGTGTATTGGGTTGGGTTGGCCCGAGCCGTACGGGACATTTGAGACGAGAGGGAAAACTTCACCAATGAGAAAAGAGATGCGGAGTAATTTGGGAGTTAATGTTCCACATGGCTCATTCAAGGTGATGGTCCTAGCGAGGCCATGTAAATGCGGAGAGGTAAGTGGGAATACATGTTTCATTACTAGTTCCCGATGTGTGATGAAGAGACACAAATGGCCGGGTTATGGGAAACTAAGTTCAACACATAGAACTAAAACCGAAATACATTAGGCTCAATGTGCAATATCAAGGCACAAATATGGAGATAATAAAGGGTTAGCGTGCGAGATAGAATGGGCTTGGCACATCCAGTTGGCCCAACATGGGAAAGAAGAAGGCTAAGTTAGGGTGGTGAATTAGAGTTGAACCTGAGGTATGAAACGAATAATGCCAACTAGGCACACAAAAAATTAGCTCAGTGTATTAAAGCATGGGCTTGGTCATGTGGGTTGATGAAATAATATGGTGCCAAACAAACATGTAGAAGATAGGTCGAAGGTATAAGGGGTCGAGGCATAACCCGCCAATACAAATGAAGTGCCGTGTATGGGAGCTATATGTCAGGCTGGCTATATTAAGTGCTAAATAATAAAACATTAAAATCTTCCCAAGAAAGATTGGTCCCACCATTTCAAAATGCCAAATTATTTAAAATTATGATTTGAAACTATGGAAAGGAGAAGAAATATTTAAAATGGATTTTCCCAAACAAGAATTTAATTGTCAATTCCATGAAGGACAAGCAAGCCTGTGCAACTCAAAATAGATAGTTGTTCTCGAAGGCTATAATCGGGAAATTATCAATGGATTTTCAAAAATTGGTGTTTTTGGAATGAAGGCTTTAATCCCAATGCACAACTACAAAATCTAGGAATTGATGAAGATTTAATGGATAATTTCATAGAAAAGCAGACCAGGTTCAAAAGAGTGATTTGTTTGGTGTTTTTAAATGCAATTAAGAGGCATGGGAAGACGTTTTTTACTTTTAAAGTCATAAGACAATATGAGGTGCCTTCTGCAAGTCATGTATCATCATTTGGGCACATTTATTACATCTTGCAAGTAGCTGAAAGGAAATTTTTGGGATTGTTACAATTCTCTCTGTTTCTCATTCTATAAATTGTAATCTTGGGCTCATTTGTAAAGGAGTTTGTCATTTTCTCTAGCCCCCTCTCTCTATCTTCTAGGGTTGAATGTGGAGCCTAATCCTCCTCTATTTTCTTTGTAATGAAATTTTCTTTCCTCTTGATGACTAATGATATCTTGTGTGAATTCATGGACCAAGAAAATCATTTTTGTGATGCATTTTATCCATCCATTGCATGTTTTATTACTTCTTATTTCCTCTCTTCATTACAGGTATATACTATGCATATATCTTGATTTCTATTGCAGGTTTTGGAGCTATGTTTAATGGATTTGAAGTGTTTTTCTAAGTGAATATCATCTTTGGTCCGTGATGAATTTTTTCCATCCTCTCTATTACTCACCTCTCTCTCTGTTTGAGTAGTTTGGATTATGATAAACAACCTCCTTTTCTGGTGTATCACCGTTGTTAGTGTAGGCTTTATTTTTATGCATTTTGTCTCCTAGCACCTTGGAAAGTTAGATTAGGATTAGTTTTCCTTTCCTTAACTAAGATTATCTAGTTGTAGGTAGTTTAGGATAAGGAACCAACCTTCTCTAGAGGATCATCTCAATCCCACAAGTCCCATAGCTTGAGAGGTGATCGATGTTACATAGAACACACCGAATGCCCCACTCAAAACATAGGCCATTCAGAGGTTCTATACTTTTTTAATAACACCGCCTTCTTTATATTTAGTCTTGCATACCTTTATTGGACTAGATTTGATGTACTATTCTTGTGTAGGGTGCCTAAAGCATACAACTACAGTACATCTCTGTATTTCAGAATCATTATTAGCATTAACTTGTTTTAAAACGTGGATTGACATCTCTATAGTAAGTACCCCTCTTCCCAGATCTATCTTCCACTAGGTAATCCACTAACCGATATTTTTAATCCTATTTTGTAGTCTTTTGTTCTATTTCAGGTTGTTCCTCCTAGCTAAAGGGAATATCTTCACAATCTTCTTGGTCAAGATTCAATACACACACATCCTTCTTTGACTATCACAGGTATTCCTCCTCACCTTTACTGTTATCTATTTTACCTCTACCTTTTGGTGAAAAAACTACTACCTCTAGACTTGATATCATGCAAACAGTAGGTATTTTTGGAATATTTCAATAATATTCAAAGGAAAACCATTTACAAGTAGTCAAGAGGATACTTATGTATCTCAAGGGGACTATGAATTTTGGGTTGTGGTACCCAAGGAGAAAGGAGTTCAACTTGACATCCTATACAAATGTTGACTAGGAAGGGAGTCTAGATGACAAGAAGAGCACTAGTGGAGGGGATTTCTTCTTAGGATAATGCCTAGTTTCATGGATAAGCAAGAAGAAAGCATCAATGGATTTATCTACTTGTGAGGTTGAGTACATTACAACAAATTCATGTTGTACTCAAGTTTTATGGATGAGACAGACCTTAAAGGACTACAAGGTGGAGTATGACAGTCCTATTCCCATCTATTGTGAAAATACAAGTTCCATAAGTGTTTCAAGAATTTAGTCATGCAATCAAGGAATAATCACATTCCCATCAGATATAATTTCCTAAGAGAGCAGGTTAGTGAACAAAATGTTAAGTTTTAGTATGTATCTACTAAGGATCATATTTCAGACATTCTAACCAAGAAAACTCTAATGTCAACATTTGAACATTTCAAACAAAAGTTACATTTAATTCCCACTCCTAAACTTCATTAAGGAAGTCGTTAACTTAGGGGGAATAATTGGGTGGTTTTTTATCTCTAGAAGGAGGATAGTAGTGTTGAAAAGGTATGCATGGAGTTAGGGGAGCATGGTTGGTTAATGCTTCTAGTATGGTAAGTTCTAGGTGTGATCTAAGAAAATGCAGGGATCTCTTTGTCATTAATGTCGAGGGGGATAATAGTTTCTAATATTCATAATGGGGAGAAATATAGTGTTTCTCGAGTGTTTGCCATCAATGACAAAGTGGGTGATTGTTGAGTATTGTCATTGATGTCAATCGTTGATGATGTGCCTTATTGATGTAAAATGTTGGTGATGCCATCTTGAGGATAAATAGAGAATTTAAAGATAAATAATAGAGAATTTGAAGTAAAAGGTCATCTTGTAAAATGAAGTTCATTTTGAAGAAGTGTTGTCAACTTTAAGTGCATAGGAATCCTAGTCATGAGGCATGAAGAGATATGGAAGAGGAATGGATGATCATATGAATGTGAAGGATGTCTAAGCATGGTAGTGAGGTGGAAATTCACTCAGAGTCTACCTATAGGGGTAAAACCTCCATTCTAGGTATGCACATAGACCCCTCAGAAAAACTACCTAACCTAATGATTAATGATGATCAATTTTCAAAGAAATAATGCATATGTGAGCTTGGATAGAGGTAAGATAAGTTGTTTTAGGTATGTTGATGTAGTTTGAAGTTATGGTTTGAAGGATTTTGGAAGAAATTGCATTTTAGGCCTTCTTAAGCTCTCAGAATGATTGTTTCAAACTCGATAAGCACGTTCAGGTGTTCGTAAGCATGTAAAACCTTTGCATGGGAACTTGAGCTATTTAGGAGAGATGGGGAGGTTTCTAGATAAGAATTCTAGGCATTAGTTTTATATTCTAACTCCTATCCTTTATGAACAATCACTAACACTAAAATTGGTCAAAACCTCCCTAAAACCCTAATAAGGACTCGATAGGAAATATTTTGTTCAAAACATCTTAGAATGGATTCAAACTTCCAAATAAACTATTGGATCATGTATTCAAATCTCCCAGTTACCTTAAGTAGTTGTGGTTATTCATATGAGAAAGAAAATGTGTTGGTAAAGGCCTATTTTGTTGAGAAGTTACTCTAGCTCTCAAAATTTGCATTGTCCAAGATGAATAAATGGATGATAAAAGGTGTTAGAGACCCATTATTCATGTCTATGGTGGTTTCTGAATAGGTTCTAGTCTCTAAGTGATCATATGAGGTCAATTTCTCATGACTAGTTTTTGAGGTGATTTGACAATTTTGTTCTTAAGGAGCTTTCATGGCATGAATGCAAGGTGCAAAACTAATCAAATATGGAGGAGGTCAATATAGTTCAAAGAAAAATTATTTGAAAGGTCTTATAGTTTTCTAGAATGTTATGTGAAAGAAGATCAATTCATGTTGTTATGTAGGTAGACCTAATGCAATTAGGTCTTCATGAGACCTAAAGGTGAAAAAGGCATAATTGAGTTATCAAAGACCAAACGAGTTTTAAGTTGTGACTAATTAATGTTTATAATATGTTCTAAGACCTATTATATGATCAACCTAAGTGGTTTTATGTGTGTATGGTTGACCAAGTGGTATATGTTCATGAATCATATGTGTGTGTGAGTGTGTGTGTGTGTGTGTGTGTGTGTGTGTGTGTGTGTGTGTGTGAAATATAGTGCATGTTTGAGTAGTAGGAGGTCTTGTAGACCATGGGAAGATGTTTTATGTTGAATATCATGAAGGTGGTCAGCCTATGAAATTCAATTTGTACATGCCTATATCAAGGTGAAGAAGATTGATGAGTGAAGAAGCATAACATGTAGTTTGAAGAGTGATCAAGAAAAGAAGGGAAAAAATTGGTCATCATTTGTTGATCAAACAACAAAGGGTTAAGAAGGTGAAAAAAATATAGAGGTGGCTAAGTTGGTGTTCCCTTACGAGTTGGTACTTGGTAAAACCTTGTTAAGTAGGTTCTTAACTCATTTTTGGTTGGTGCTCAAGGTTGAGTGGGTTGTCAACCGAATTTGATGTTTTGAAATCATTTATAAGAAAATAGTCCATTTGCTGAGTTTTTAGTGGGTTTTCTTGGCATTAATGGTTTCCTAATCATATATGTTTTCTCTCTCTTTTTTCATGTTCTTGTGAATGGAATTTTATGCATTATAAGATCACTATGGTTAATATGTATTGAATGTTAAAACATAATTGAAATAAATTTTCGTATGGTCACTAATTCACCCCCTCTTAACAAATTTTTCTTCCAAAAATATAGCTAGCACTTCGTGACACTCTTCCCTTGGTTTCGGGAACCAAAATTACATGTCATTGCAAGATTGAGAAATTTTTAGTGATTTGATCACCCCAAATATACAACTCCACCAAGTTTGAATTTCCATGTTTGCAAACATTTCTCTCCATAACTATGATATCCCCTTTCCCCTTTTATGTCCATGTGGGTCATCCGATGAATTACATTGTTCATTGTGATTGGTTATTTTATCTCAGCACACTTATATTCTTATTTCTTCAATAATCTCATATGTACAACTCCCTTTTTCCTTTACAAAGATTTTAATCACTAGTATAAATGGGGGGAAAATGTAGACATAAAAATCTGCACAAAATCATTATTATGTCATGCCTTTTTCATGTTGTTATATAATTTTTTTGAACAATAGAACAAGATATTAGTAGTAACAATATTATTTTGTATTTTTGTTACTTAATTTACCCCATTTCTTACTATTCTATCTCTTTTATTTTGTTTTGAGTTACTATTAAAAGATCTCTGGAAAATACTTTCATGGTTTATATATCTTATCCAAGATTCATAAAAGATCATTCAACAAGGTTGGGACCATAGATAAGGTATTAACAATTGTTTACAATCTTGGGAATTATTTTCTTTCACTCATTCTCTCTTTATGTAACCCTTTTTCTCTCTTTTTATTCAAATTGTCTCTTTTGGGTCAACCTATCTCACCACTAAGGTCCTAAATTCAAGTAAGTATATGTAACTATAACCTAAGTATTTATTATCTAGAAATTACCTATCTATCTACCACATATGAAGTTCAAAGAGAAATGATGAAATCAACATATTGCATACACAGCTCGGGAGGGCATAATTCTTATTTAGTGATCTCGTAAACCTCTACATGGAAATCTATGAGACCACACAAAGATTGTTTCTACTTCCAATTATTGAAAATGAAAGAAAACTGAAAGATATTGAATGAATGATAGTTCTTATAACTACTTGTAGAAAATAAAAGGAAAAATTCAATTTAGAACACTAGATTTTCATTGTAGAAACCCCAATTCGAGGGAAAACAAATTAGGAAGGGAAATTGTTGTTTCTTCCCACTATATATATATATATATATTGGCCAATTCAAATAAGATACAAATTACAATAAGTTGAAGGAAGATAAACAATGTCAACACATCCCTCTCGTACTTACTTCTTTGTCCTCACACACCTTCCTTATACAATTCAATTTTGACATTGAAGTCTTCTTTCTCAAATCTCCCATGAATCGATGCCTTAATCCACTTAGGGCTCTTGTATTTAAAGATTATTCTCTTGTCCTCTCATGTAATAGAGAATGATAAGGGTAAATACAAGGAAGATACATAATCTAGAAATTTCAAATCCATGACTCTTCATGGATATCTTTTAGTTGTTTTCATTAGTAATAGGACCACCGGTGTATGCAAACTCAAGGTTACGCAGAATCGCACAAAGCAGTTATGCAACTACCATTCGTGCGAGAGGACATTTATGCAACCGCCACTCTACACAGAGTGGCGGTTGTATAACATTACGCCTGATCTTCAATATGCTAATTTATCTTTTGGTGCTGGTTGTGTTGATGAAGTGGTGTTTCTCTAGATTGCTATGGATCACACCTCCCATGATCAGGAGGCTTTTGGTCCCAAAAAATATTAATGGGGGAGTATATAAGGAAATAATTCCCACACTTTATTCTTCAAGTACCACCATGCTTTCTTGGTGTCTTCCCCTTGATTCCAACCTACCAAGACTCCTTTACACCTCTCTTTGTCTCTATAACAAAAGACATTCTTCTTCTTCTTCAAGCATGGATGGCTAATATAGGTGCAATTTCTCACAATTTACTACTGAGTACATTCAAATGAAGGGTGGAAAATCAAGTCTAAAAGAATTCTCTCCAACTTTCTCTAGTATGGTAAAGGGTCCATACCGTAGTCACTTGAGTTTCAATACTTGACCTTGTAGTATCTCCTTGCTCAAGTAAATCCAAACCTTATCTCCAATATGAAGTCTATGCTATCTATGATGTTGATCGTATCTAGCCTTATACTTGGCTTGATATTTATTTGATTGTTCTTTCACCTTGAGATGGATTTTTTGGATCCTCTCAATGAAATTTTCTGCCCTAGTCACTTCGAATCATGTATCTCTCCTTCTTCCTGCTTTCCAAACACAATTTCCAATGGATTGGTAGTTAGATACCCTAAGAATTCTTTAGAAGGTGACTGCAAATAGTTTGTGTGTCTTGTCATGTTATCAGAATGATAAATGTAGGCTAAGGACTCATCCCAAGTCCATGGATATTTATTATTGTATCCTCTAATTAGTTGCACCAAAGTCTTGTTCACCACCTCTCTCTGTCCATCTGTTTGGGGATGGAAGGGAATTCTCCTATGTAACTTGGTGTCCATCTTATCCCACAAAGTATTCCAAAACTTCCGCAAGAACGTGGAATCTCTGTCATAAACAATAGTCTTTGCCAAACCAAAATGCTCCCATACATTAGAAAAGAAAATTTCAACTACCTCACTTACTTTTATCGTCTCTTTACATAACATAAGAACACACATTTTATTGAATATATCTACAAAAACATATAAATAATCATGGCCATGTATAGAAATAGGTACTCCTCCTACAAAATCCATATAGATATCCTCCCAAGGTCGAGTAGGGATAGTAAGGGAATATATAAACCTTCCTTCCTCATTTTAGGCTTACGTCTTCAACATAATTTACATCCTCTTATGAATTTAGACACTTCTTCTTACATATTGGGCCAATACATGTACCTTTGCAAGTGGGCCATCATTTTTCCAACACCAAAATGTCCTGCTACTTTTGAGGGATGTGCTTCCTGATTGGTAGAGTATCCCATCTTTGATATAAAAATTTGCAATACCTTTCTTTTCATCCCCTTAGGACTGTAACTACTGATATGTTGCCCCAAAATCTTTTTCTTGAGCATATTCCTCTCCATAAGCTTCCTTCATGAAGGGAAAAGTATTAGAGATGGTGAAAAAATAGATATTTTCTCCTATGTGGGAATCCTATACAACATGTATGCCACCAAATTTGTGTTATCTTTCTTATACTTTATCACCAAACATAACTCTTTGAAGGAATCCCATCCATTTATAGGCCTTACCTACTACAATTTAGATTCTACTTGCAAATCCGGAGAGGTTTTTGGTCAATGTGCACAATAGTTTATTTACCTAATAAATAATGTTTCCATTTCTTAATTGGCTAAACTAGTGCATACATCTCTTTGTCATATACTGAATATCCTCTAATTGTTGAAGTGAAAGTTTTAGAATGATAACATAAAAGCTTACATCCCTATAGCAACACTGCTCCCATAACATAATCATTGGCATCTGTCTCTACTTTAAAGGGATGCTACAAATTAGGAAGAGAAAGTACTGGAGCATGACTAATTTTGTATTTTAATAATTCAAAATCATTTTCTTGTTCCTTACCCCAGTCAAAACCATTACTCTTTGCGGCCATTATGTGTAGAGGTGCTGCAATATCAGAGAATCCTGGAATGAACTTCCTTATGTATTGTAATGCTCCCACAAAAATTCTAGTCTCCATGGCTCTCATTGGTTTTTTCTAATTGGTGATGGATTCAACCTTCTTTAGATCAATTCCCGGCTCTCCTCCTCCAACCATGTGCCCAATATAGACAATTTATTGTTTGAAAATTAACACTTCTTCATATTGCATAGCAATTTTTTTATCCTTGAGAACTTGCAAGACTTATTGTAAATGTGTTAGATGTTCCTCCCATGTGGCACAAAATTATAATATCACTCATTAATATTTGAATTCCTATAATAAATCACTCATTAATCTCATAAATGTAGTGGGTGCATTACATAAACCAAAAGGAAATACTAACAAATCATACAAACTCTATTTTTTAAGGAAGTATTCCATATATCCTCCTCCTTCACTCAAATTCGGTGATAACCAGATTTGAGATCCAACTTTGTGAAAAATTTCGCATGTTGAAGATGATCCAAGAGATCATATATCCATGGGAGTTGATATTTTTTCTTTATGGTAATCTTGTTTAAATCACTGTAGTCGATGCACATTCACCAAGAACCATCCTTCTTTGGCACCATCACAATAGGTGAACCCTATGGCAAGGTTCTTGGATATATTACCCCTTGGTTTAATACCTCCTGGAGTTGTTTCTTTACTTGTATACTCTCCAATAAGGATTTCCTATCCAAACCAATATTTGGTAGAGGGGACTTTGACAATAGTTGAATCTCATGCTCTTCCTCTTGATTTAGTGGTAAACCCTCTAGGAGTCTTGAATAATTCCTAAAAATACTAAATTATGCTATCCAAATAGTTCATTCCTTTGTTAGATATCTTAAATTTCTACCCCATATTGCTTATCTTTCAATAAAAATAAACAAAAGTGATTATGATTTTCTTGAATTAGTCCCTTTGCTTGGTTACCACTTACCATAAAAATATTTGAATTACGTTGGTGTGCTTGGATGTTATAAATGACTCCATCCTTGACCCATCTGTATTGGTTCTCCCTTCTGATGAATATATCATCCCTGATATACAAGTAAGGACTCTTGAAAACAACATCAAAAACATCAAGTGGAATTATATTAGCCTCTAATACATCTATATACTGAGAATTTATCCCAAACTTGAACTTACATCTTCTTGTTACCTAAATTTCTACACCCTTATTCACCCATCCCAAAGGATAAGGATGTGGATGCTCATAATTTTCAAGACCAAGCTTCTTCACAACAACATTAGAAATAGAATTAGATTGAGAACTAGTATCAACCAAAGAAATTACGTTAGTCCACTTGATTTGGATTTTGATCGAAATAGATTTCTCATCTCTTCCACTTTTCTTGGTTATCCATGTTTGTGGTAGTGTATCCACACCTCTCATATAAATTAGAATCATCCCCTATCTCTACTTCCCCATCTATCTTTAAAATTGTCATGGATTTCTTTAAATCCTTGGTTTGGTTCTTTGGTGTAATTCGGATGTAACTTCTAACTTGTATTGTCGGTATGACCATTGATATCAAAATTCTTAGGATTTTTACAAGTATTCAAAGTGGTGACAGTATTTTTACATTTACATTTCCATTTAACTTTGTTACTTATTTTTACTTACTCTTTCTTTGGCTAATTCGTTGATTTGTTTCATCTTTGAATCCACTTCTCATTTATTCTTTTCATCATAAATATAATATGCTACACACACATGGTTCATTGAGATCCTTAGGATTTGTCGAGATGACATTCCTTTGAAGGTGAGTATGAATTCCTCCCAAATACTTGTTCATAATATCCTCATCCTCCAAGTCCATATTGAGCAAAAAGGCTTATCTTAAAAACTCCATAGTGTAACCATGTACACTTTGATCAATGCGTTATCTAAAATACTACCATTTAATCATCCGGTCAATCTAATGGCCAATAGGATAAAAAAATTTCTCTCGAGAAATTATTTAAAACCATCTCATGAACTTACAATAGGACACTTTTTACTATCACAAGTGGTTAGATGGGTTTTACACAAAACCAAAGCATGTCCTTCCATTTTGAGACGTGAAAGCTAATCCTTTGTGCCTCAATTACATTATGCACACTAAAGTAAACTTCCAATTGATTTAACCATTTATCTAGGAATTTTGCATAACATTTTCCTTCAAATTTTTTTATCTCAAATTTAGTTTCAACTTTAAGAGGAGCGTGATCAGATTTTACCTTCTCTCTTTCATTTGGAGTTTCTTTTTCATGTTCTTCCACATCTTCTTCCTCAACGTGGATTTTCCTATGCCAAACATTTTGGCCAAATATCTAACAATTGATTCTATGGAATCTTGCTTAACTACTTCCATATTTTGTAGACATGAGAGTTTTCTTTGGTGTTGAAAAACCATAACCACAGTGCATTCTAGTACTTCAATTCTACGAACCAAGTTCTCTTCTTCCATTTGATCTTTAACTCTCTATTTCCACTTATTTGAAGATATGTTTGGATCACAAGGTAACACTTCTTTTCCTTTGGAATTTGTCACTATCATACAAATCACTCAAGAACAAATACCACAGTCCATTAGATATAATTTTCATCTATGATACTAAAATGATCTCTAAAATTCTACTTTGAAATCTATGAAACTACATAATTACGGTTTCTACTTACAATTATTGAAAATGACATAAAACCTGAAAGCTAGTGAATGAATTTTAGTGCTTAGAAATACTTGCAGCAAATAGAATGAAAAATTTAGTGCACTATTGGACCCTTTTTATGTGTTGTGTGTGTTTTCATTGATGTCAAGATGGACTACTTGATGTCAAGTTGTGGTGATGGTAAAAGGATTCAAATTTTTAAACTCAACAAGCATATAAGATGAGGGTTGATTAGTAGTGTTATCTCACAAAGGCTTTAGGATGATTAAGGTTAAGTTTTAAAGGGACTTAATCAGTCTTTTGGAAGCTGTGAATATGAGGAGATATCAGCCGAAGCATAGATATATTTCTTGATGACTTAGAGTAGCCGCGAAAGGTAAGTGAGTGCCACAGGTGAAGGAATGAAGCTGAGAAGAAAAATGGAGCCATAGGTGAAGTTGAAAATGAGAAGAGTCGCGAAGGTGAAGGAAAACCTCCTATATAAGGAAGTTAGAAGAAAAGCCACTAAGAACCGTAAAAATTGTGGAAAAGCTGTAAAATCATGCAAGTAAAAGGAATAGAGTCACATACAAAGAACAAATCCATGGAAAGGCATCATATAAGGAGGATGAAAACGAGACATTGGGAAAGCCGCGAGAAGCATAGAAGAGCCATGGATAACTAAAAGGCCGAGGAAGGAGAAATTATGCTAAACAAAGGCAAGAGCCACGATAAAAAGGAGAAAGTCAAATGAGATAAGGAAAGCCAAAAAATGATAGACTACAGACTTGAAAAGAGTAGAAGGAAATCAATTTGATTCAAACATGAAAAAGTGAGAGTTGGTTCTCAAAATTGATGGTGATTCGATTGTCGAGGTGATGTAGTGAGTATATAACTTGATCTCAATGAATAACAAAGAAAACCATGCTCCAGCCTACGAGTATTTAATGCCTATTGACTTTGTGGAAATGCAGTTATAGTTTCTATGAGAATCCAAGTTTCAAGGAGAAATAAAATATTGAAGAAGAAAACGGTTCGCTCATCTGGGTCACGTTGAAAATTCTAAAAAGATGGGAAAATCTATTTTTAGGCACAACTAATAAATTGCTCTTGCACATGCATGGAAAATGGTGTAATCAAGCTGAATATAGAAGAAACAAAATCTAGAGTTAGTTGTATGCATTTAATAGTCTAAATTCTTAGGTGACAGAGTAGGAAGATACATGAAACACAAATCGAAGTGAAGGAATGGGTCGATTATTAATATAATTTAAATTTGGAGTCATTTTTTCAGGTAGTTTCTTGAGTAGAAAACAAGCATTAGAGATAAGATAGAGCCGCATAACAAAGAATACGATGCAATGAAGCTAAGAAAGAGTGAAAAAGAATAGAGAGAGGACAGAGGAGAAAATTAATGAAGAAAATATTTATCGGATGAAAAGAGCATAGGGAGGTAAATTGATTGAAGCGGAAGGATCGAATCAAATGAGTAGAAGATAGTGAAAAGAAGAACACAGATAGATACCGAAAGGTGATCATAATCTAATATATAAGAAATTTTTGTAACTAGATGATCAATATTTTCTATGTAAATTAATTTCAAGTTGTAGACTCCTTGTGTGTTGGTGAATGTAGAAGATCAATTGTAGCTAATTAAATTAGGGGTTGGTACTCCTTTGATTAATTAAATCACCCCAACTCCCATGACTTGCTAAGTATAAATTAAACCCTTCTAAAGTAAGGTTACCTTTTATAAAGCAACCTTATCCATTCCTAATCTTGTTTTACCTTTGTCCGACACTGTAAAGGGATGAAGTGTTTCCTTTATCCATTGGGCTATATAAGGATCCTTCCTTCTAACTTTATACCTATACCTAAACTTCTTGAGAAGACAAAAGAAAAGCATATAGCAAAATAGACTAAAAGCTTTCCTTTGTTTTCTTGAGAATTCACCACTTGGAGAGTTAAGCCTCTTTTCTAGCCAAAAGTGCTTAGGTCATATGGGAGGTGTCAAAAGGGTCTTGTCACCCAACTTTGATAAGCCCCCATTCCTAGGTTCTTGGAATATCAAGAACAACCACTTTGATTTGCCATGGAACCTACATATGTTCACCCATTTAATTTTGTTGTTAATTAAGAGAATAGAGGATTTAGACAACTAGCATGTTAAGTTTCAAAGTTTTAATATGATAAATGTTAGTGTCTAACCTTGTTTAATTCTTATCTTGATGGTGCCTTGTATTTTGATTAATTTTTCTAATTAAGGGTACTAGGTGTTAGTATTTATTTGCATTAGCATTACTTTAAACAAATCATGCACACATTTGGCACGCCCTTGGTGGAACCTAATTCCTTGGCATTTTGTTTAAACTTCATTGTTTTGGATAACTTTTGAAATGCATATGTAGTAATTAATGTCCATTTTCTTGCAATTTTTGCTAATTTTATATGTGTAAGTTCTTCTTCATAGCCATCATTTTAGTGCATTGTTGCCATTTTTAAACTAGTTAAAATTTGAAGTATTATGAGCTTTCTTGTGTTTTTTCCGTATTTTGGTTGCAGGGGTGGCGCAGGCACACTACTGGGAGTGCAAGTACATTTTTGGTGGTGCAGGCACCTCTCAAGTGGCACAGGCACACTATCAGAACCTGATTCTCTATTTATCGACCCTGGTGCATACGCACTAATCCTGGTGCACATACCCTAACTAGCGTGCAGACACACTAACCTAGGCATAGACATTATTTTGTACTATACCTTCACTATAATTCAAAACCTGTCAGATCAGCGCGTACACCCTAACCTGAGTGCACACATTGTTTTAGTGGCGCAGACACATTTCTGGTGGCACAAGTGTTTGTCCAGAATCTGAGATTGTTTTGCAAAGTAGTGGCACACATGATTTTTGGTAACACAAGAATTTTGTGTGAATTTAATCCTATTTTTATCAAAGGTAGCACATATGTTCTTTTGGTGGCACACATGCTTCTCGGGTGGCGCAGGTACACGGTAAGCCAGAAACACACAGAGTGGCACACATGTCTTTTGGTGGTGCACACACCTCTTGGGTGGCGTAGGTGCACTGTAAATTGGAAAAACATAGAGTGGCATATCCACCCTAACCCACGTGTAGATGCAAAATAGGGGCATAAGTGTCTTTTTGTTTTCTTAAAGCTAATGTGTTAAGGTGCTAACATTCTTGCAGGTTTTATCTAATTAAATACTCATCTTTACAGGGTGTTTTTACATGCTTTTACTTGATTAGATAAACTTTGCATGTTTACTTATAGGAATAAGATTGCATATGCTCTTCCCTCACATCCCTTGGGGTGATCTTGGGAATCAAAAATGATTCTTAGGTCCTTTTGATGCTTTGAGGTTGTTAGGAATATTTGAGTTGGAATTGGTTAACTTGGTGTAGTTGAATTAAAGTGTTTTTCCATTTGATATCTTTTTGGATTTTGGAAACATCACGTATGCTCTTCTCTTGCGTCCTTAGACGATCTGGAGAATCAGAAATGATGTTTACTCTTTTGATGGAAAACTACTAAAAATCATCATACAGGACCAAAACACCTCATTTTTCAAAGAAAGGAGGAATAAAAACAAAGTCAAAAACTACTAATAAAGTTGTTATATAAGTTGCCAAAAGGTGGTCAAGCAAACCACACCTAATTAAATAAGATAAAAATAATAACACATTCAAATCATTGTATCGTAGGTTTTAGAAAAGGATACGTTGCTCTCCGCTCAACTAGAACATAACCCCTTTGGCATAACACCTTAAGCTATAACAATGGGGGTGGTTCCAAGAACCCCAAAGTAGTCCATGCAAGAGGGAACCTTGTGGATGAAACGGGAAGTGCTCGCACTACCTACTTGACTAGTGATTCATTTGTGAGATAGCGTTACAAGTTTTCCCTATCGTGACCCTATTAAAAGTACATGATGGATGCATTTACTACCCACTGTACTTGAAGGGGGAAAAGACGAGATACTCCCAAGATAGGAAAGGGACTATTTGGGTAAATCACCCTACTCGTGGACAACTTTGTAACACCTAGGATGAGAGAACCACCTAGGAAAATATACTTTGGCCAGGAGCCCACTTTGACCATTCTAAAATAGTGTTGAGTTGTGAGCCATCTTTTCATCACAAAACGTGTGACACATTACTTTTTCTTAGTTTTTCACTTGCCTTAAGGCGAGGTGAAACTCTATCGAAGTGAGGTAAGCATTTTACATCCTTATTTTTGATCTACTTCCTTCACATTCTTTTGACACTTTGTTGATCAAAATAAGGGTGACTACCTTTGTGTTACCAATCAATTGTTTCTGCCACTTTTTTATCCATTTACACCCATCCATGTTTGTGGTTGGGTAAGTTAAACGTCTAAAGTGCATGGAGACGTATTCATATCATTGGTGGCCATTGTGATCTTGATACCCATGTCAAGATCGTCATTGTAGTTAGGCATGGTTCATCATCTTGAACTTCCTTAGAAAGGTTATCTTGTTTGTATCGTATCACTACAATTTTGGTATTTATGTCTTGTTTCTTGTAAACTTGACCTAAATATCTATATTGTAAGGTTACGCTACACACATTTTAACTATTCCTAGCTATACTTTGAGCTTTTAGTTCGATTCTATTATTACCTCGATTTTGAAGAGTGCTACGTGTTACCACTTGTGCGTGTTATATCAATACCATCTTGATATCAATACCTTACTTTCTTACAAAGTTTGGTTAACATATTTTGGTGATATTGTTGTGTCACTCACAAATTGTAACTAGAACTTTCGGGATATAGCTCTTAATCAAATTTGAGCTCACTTCTAGTATATCTTGTTAGGAGGTTACATTAACTTTTTGTATTTACTTATGTCTTGTTCATTCTCTTGAACTTGGCATAAGTGAGAACATCTTGTTAATTATCTTGCAACACTATACTACTTTTTGAGACACAGTCTAGGAAGTACTTCATTTGATAGGCTTGGATACCAAACATTTGTGTCACTGCTAATTAATCACTCTATCACATTGGTATTCTCACATTGTTATTCATTCATATTCTTGACAATTTATCTTGCATTTCACTTAGGTGTGGTCACAAAGTTTTGAACACATTTACAACTTACCTTAGTGAAACTATCACAAATCATGGCTCCCAAAACATGATTAGGACTCAAGAAACAAACATACGAGGAAAAAAAGTGCAAGCTTGGGAAGCATCAAACAAACAAGGGTCAAACCCTTTCATTGGACATGATCTAGGGCCTTTGTTTTTGTGGAAAAAGAGATAGAAGATATGGTTGATCATAGTGGTGATGAATTAGAATCCCCACACGTAGAATTCAACTTTGACCCTACTTTATTAGATGAGTTTATTTTCAGAAATAAGGATAGAGTGCTAGCACGGGTCATAGAATTAGGGGCCAAAATGCCCACTGAAAATGAAACAATCCCACCTACGAATAACGCTAATGAGGAAGAGTGACCCCTTATCAACTTGGAGGATATTTTGATGCATGGAAATTCTCCTACCTCCAATGCAGAAATGATAAAGTGGTGGGACATAGAATACCTTTTATCAAAGTTCCACATAAAAACAGGATAGGACATGAGAATAGTGAACAACCTCCACAACATGAGGAAGAGGAGGAATCTTGAGAAGAAGAAACCACAATTCAACAACAGATTAGTAACCTAAGCCAACAATTAGCTTTGCTAACCTCTTATGTATAGAAGGAAGTAAGCAAAAACATTCAAAAGTTAAGGCCTAAGGTTAAGATCAATGAACTCCATAGAGAAAATCAAGGAGAAGACGATACGGGGTATCATTAAGTATATATCCCCGCTTCTCCCACCAGAGAACAATTTCTTACACAAGAGGTACAGTCTATGAAAGAAACACTCACAAGCCTTCAAGAGAGTAATATAGGGAGCATTAGAAAGTATCAATATGAAGAATTATGTCCCTATCCTTTTGACAAGACTATGACCCTTCAACCTTTTCCTAAGAAATTTGACAAATATAAAGGGAAGGGAGATCCATGGGATCATGTCAAATATTTCTATATGGCATGTCAAGAGGTGTCCTATAGTGACAATTATCTCATAAGACTTTTTCCTAAGAGTCTAGGAGGTCAAGCCTTGGAGTGGTTTACACGTTTACCTCGGGGATCAATTTTCACTTGGCCAGAATTGGAAGAAAGGTTTGTTTGTCACGTCTCATACAACATAGAAAGTGATGTCACCATGGCAAATTTATGTGGCACTAATCAAAGCCCTAAAGAGAATTTTTCTAGCTTCCTCCAATGGTGGAGAGGGATAGCTAGTTGCTTCCCTTGCGCTTTCCCTGAAAAACATCTGGTTAGTATTTTTGTTCCCAACCTAAATCCGGACATAGCCTTCCACCTCTAAATGCATTGTGTTCACACTTTTGAGGAGGTCATTAACAAAGGGGTCCAAATAGAGAAATATCTTATTGCCAAAGGAATTATCAAGTCCCAATCTAGAGATAATCAAAATGTTAAATCCACGGAGAAGCTGAAGGTTTTTAACAAAAACAAAAAGGTAGTAAGAGACAGGATCACTGATTCCAAACATGTACAAATGGTCCAAACTGGTCAACCTTTTAAACTGACCAAAGGACCAATTCAACCACCACCAAAAAAATAATGTGTACCTATCTTAATGAACCTTTGTCGGTTATACTAAAACAATTGGATGCGGCCCACATGGTGACATATTCTATGATGCAAACATTTGATGACAATGCTCCAAAACCTTCATGGTACAAGGAGCATGAGTATTGCGAAATGCATCATGTCAAGGGACATAAGACCAACAAACATCCGTGACTTTGTCATTATATCCAAGACTTCACCGATAATGGGGAGATAGAGGTGGGCAACCCTGCAAAAACCAAGACACCCAATGAGAAAATGGGGATATATAAAGAGCCATTCCCCAAACATGATAAATTAGAAAAGTCAAAGCTAGATCGGGGAGAGTCATCCAAAGGTTATAAAGCAACGAATTACTTATACACCAAAAAGACAACAATCATTATGATTCGCTTATTGGATGTATTTTCTCTCCTATTGACCATATTAATGCCATCCGAATCAAGGGAAAGGATTACGCCATAGTAACAAGGCATGCCCACCTCGTGATTCTACGGAACCTTCTCCATCAACCCCAAAAAATGGTAAATACAACCTCTTAGAGCAACTTGAGAAGACGTCTGCTAAGATTTCAATCTTAGATCTTCTTAAGATATCCAATGTACACAAAGACATTCTATACCAAACTCTTTAGGGGTTGGGAGTGCCATTAGAGGTAGATCCTACACATCTTCAAGCCGCAGTAGCAAACATCGTACCAAATGAACACATTGCCTTCAATCATAGGGAGATCCCTACTGAAAATCCAACACATAATCTTCCTTTATATATTGAGGTAGTGGTTACCCATAGGAAGATCAAATGGGTGCTTGTGGATAATGGATCAAGGTTGAACATCTGCACACTAAAGTTGGTTAAATAACTAGGACATACTAAGGCAGATCTTGAGTCAAATATTATCACTATCACCACTTACGAAAACGTGGAAAGGGAGTCAGTGGGCATAATCACATTGCCCATAGAGGTGGGTCCCGATTGCCATCAAACAAAGCTTTATGTCCTAGACTTGAAAATTCTGTATAATATGCTTCTAGGTCGACCATGGATTCATGTCATGAAGGCTGTGCCATCGATGTTCCATCAGTGCATTAAATTGAAGCATGAGGGACACACCATTACAATACAAGGAGACTCAGAGCCCTTTTCTCACTATAGATATCTCAAATAGTTTTTCACGTAAGGGTACATATGAATGTCCCTCCGCCGATATAGTTGTCCCTCTCCAATCTGAAGCCAAAGAGTCACGAATAGATTAGGATTCTCTCAGTTCTTGCACCATGGTGCATCTACATCAATCTCTCATTTTGATTCATGGGAGATGAAAATCCTTGAATATGGCTGCGGACAATATAATGTACAACAAACCCTCTTGGTTTCAGACCTCTCATTGTCACCAAAGACTAGAGGTCGACCCAACTATTGCTTCACAAGACCTAGAAACAAACACACTACTAGGTTGTTATTACCTAGAGGCTTGTTGGCTGAAGAAAAATTGCTATATCCACCTACAACATGGGTCCTAGAGGATACTCAGCCAACCTGTTATCAAAACCCTTCAATACGAGAAATCCAGTAAAATGATGTACTCCATGGGCTATAAGGGCCTAGGATGTGGAAGAAATGAACAAGGACAGAGAGAACCAATGCCTCTTCCACATTTTAAAATAGAAAGATATGGCATTAGAATTCACCCTTATGGAGCACACCCCAATGATCAAGATGCTACTTGTTTTGAATGTGAGGATAGCTCTGACTATCTAGACAGCGATACAGATTCCCATTATAGCCAATATGAGGATCTTTCCTCTACAAACCTTTTTCATGAACAACGATTTCCTAACCATATCCCCTATGAAACCAATCCTTGACCTTGTTTACCATTCCCTTGTTGAATGAGGCCAACAACGCAACATGTCACTAGATCTATTCAAGGATGACGAAGCTATCATAGAGTTCATGGGCATTCAGGTACAAGTCCCATTGGAGACCACAAAAAGGGTTGCTTTATTGACTTGGATACCCATGCCTACTTTGGTGAGGAGGCTGAGCTTTGTGGTTAGAAAAACTTAAGAAAAAAAACGGAAAAAGTTTTAACGTAAAGCCTCGGAAAAAATCAAAGTCCAAGTCACACAGTGAAAACCTCTTTGAGGCACTAACCAACAAACAAGTAAAAAAATCAAAGGACAATGAAAGTGACCATGCCAAGGATGAAAATCTCATGGAGACATCCTTGGACAAAGATCTCAACCTTCCTCCCGATCCTATGCATATGGAGGACTTGTCAAAATTACTAGTTAAGGAGACTATTGATGTGAATATTGGTACAGAAGAGGACCCAAAGATAGTAAAATTGGGAGCTTCACTCTTGGCTAGAGAACAGAAAATGTTCATCATGCTACTACGAGAGTTTATAGACGTGTTCACATGGTCCTACAAAGACATGCTAGGCTTAGATCCAACTTTGGTCGTGCACAACCTAGTTGTGCACGCAGACACTAAGCCTATTAAACAAAAGCTCATAAAGATGCACCGAGGGTAGCCTTCTTTGGTTAAAGAGGAACTAGAAAGATTACTTACGGCAGGATTCATTTGGACTATTGATTACTATGAATGGATATCTAACATCATCCCTATCCAGAAAAATCCTATTGGGATCAGAATCTACATGGATTTTATAGACATTAATAAGGCTTTCCCTAAGGATGATTTTCCACTGCCAAATATTGACATGATTGTGGATTCAACAACAGGATATGAGATGTTATCTCTCATGGATGGCTTTTCAGGATACAACCAAATCAAGATAGCTGAAGAATATCAAGACAAAATGGCTTTCATGACTCCTTGGGGTACCTTTTGTTATCAGGTGATGCCATTTGGTCTCAAAAATGTAGGAGCTACTTATCAACAGACAATGAAACTAATTTTTCATGATATGATTCATGATATCATGGAGGACTATGTGAATGACATCCTCAGAAATTCTAATACAAGAGAATATCACCCTGTCATTTTGCGGCGTATCTTTGAATGCCTATGAGAGTATAAGGTTAGGCTAAAACCAAAGAAATATGTACTTGGCGTGCTATCAAGAAAACTTTTGGGCTTCATTGTATCATGAAGAGGATCTATGGTAGACCCTACTAAAGTGTCTACTATTGCTGAAATGCCTCCACCTAAGAATATTAAGAAACTGTGCAACTTACAAGGGAAAATTTAGGCTATTCGCTGCTTCATCTCCTAGCTTGTAGATAAGTATCATTCATTCACCTACCTACTTAAAATGGATGTCTCCTTTATCTAGGGACTAGAGCAATAACAAGCCTTTAATTTCCTTAAGCAATACTTGGCCAATCTGCTGTCCTCATGCCTCTAACTCCTGGAGAGCCACTCTTGCTTTATATCTCTGCTACGTAATTTTCTATTGGTGCATTGCTCACCCAATATGACCTTGGTCATAAAGAAAAATTGGTGTACTACCTCATTCACACTCTCATCACTTATGAGCTCAACTATCCCCAAATTGAAAAATCTTGCTTGGTTGTTGTTTTTACTTTTCAAAAACTTCACCATTATCTATTGAATACCAAAACCAAGCTGATATCCAAAGTTGACCCACTCAAGTACTTGTTATCTAAACCATCCCTCACGGGTAGAATGGCTAATTGGATCATTCTACTAAGTGAGTTTGACATAGAATTTATACATCAGAAGTCGGTTAAGGGACAAGTACTCACTGACCAATTAGCAGAGGCACCTTTGCAAGGCACTAAACCTTTGAATCTGGATCTACTAGATGCCTCATTACTATACATTGAAGAATCTATTGTATGGCAGATACACTTTGACGGGTCCTTTACTTTTCATGGTTCAGGAGTAGGTGTGGTCCTCATTACTCCTTCTAGCGACCCTATACCACAGGATTTTTGCCGGGTTTTCTTGCACAAACAATATCACAGAGTATGAGGCACTTATTGCAGGGATGAAGCTCACTATCAAGTGGAACATTCATCATGTCAAGGTTGTGGGTGATTCTCAGTTAATTATTAAGTAGGTTAATGATGAATACAAGGTTAAAGATGAAAAGCTTATACCTTACAAAAAGCTGGTAGAAAATCTGAAAGAGTACTTGTTAGTGCACATTCACAACACCCCCAAAATGACCTATGGATCTAATTTTCTAAGGTAATTTCATTTGGTGTGAATGCACAACATTGAGTTTTCCCTAAGTGTGGGACCTTTGCAAATGGGGAAAGCTCTCCAGAGAAGGTTGGTTCCTCTTCCTAAACTACCTGCCATAAGCTATTCCAGTGTAGGCAAGCTAATCTAATCCTAATCTAACTTCCAAGGAGATAGGGAGAGAAGGAAAACTGGAAAAAATAGAGCCTACACTAAAATGGTGATACACCAGAGAAGGAAAATGTTGAACATCTATCAAAACTGCCATGGAACAAGAAGAGGTGAGTAATGGAAAGGATGGACAAGTGCATCACAAAACCAAGGATGTATTTCACACAATTTTTTTTCCAAAACTCTATGACCATAGCTCCAAAACCTATAATTAACATTCAAACATGCATAAATACCTACAATGAAGAGAGGCAAGAAGAAAATAGGAAAAAATGAGCAAGGATGGACAAATGCATCACAAAACATATTTTTATTGCTCGTAAGTTTGCATAAAACATCATTTCACTAGTAAGAGGAAAAAAATTCCATTACAGAGCAAGAGAGGAGGTTCAAACTCCATTTTGATCTTGGGGAAGAAAATAAGGGACAGGTAAAGAAGAAGGATGAACAACCTCTTACAAAATGAGCCAAAACTGGATTTTAACCATCAAAACGTAATGAAAGAAATGTAGAAACGCAGGAAAATCAATTTGAAACTCCAACCATTGATAAATCCCTTAAAAATATCCTACAAACTGATGGGCTCTATGGACTAACCCATACGCAAAGTACATTTCTTTGCGAGAGAAAGAAATAGGCCCATAATTCATTAATTTTAGTGGTTGGGGGCATTTTCTATGTTTTGACATGCCAGAGACGTTTTCACATTTTTCTCCTATGAATCTCCATCAAAAAATCAAAATTTAATATTTCATCAAGTAGATAATTTCACCAGCTTTCCACTGATACCAAGAACACGAAAATCGAGCTTTGGATCAAAAGATATGCCCTTCTGACGATTTAGGGCAAACCGGCAATTTTGGGGAAAAATATGAGGTCGGGCGGGCTGAAACTTGAAATTTTTTCTCTTTTTTCATTTTGGGAAAAATCCCAAAAATTCTCTATGCCCCACCACTCCATTCTAGGTAGTGCTTCCCAATTAGCTGATGGAATCGCAGGCTCAAACTTCACTTTTCTCCTTTTGATTTTACATTGGGAAAATTTCCCAAACTTTCCCCACGCCCCACTCTCCCGGTGACATGTGTCATCTTCTGGTTGCTTGGTAAAAATACGCATCTAATTCTGCCCTTTGCACTTTTGTAACTTTGGAAAAATTTCCAAAATACTTCGTTGCCACCCCGACTCCCGCCGCTAACAAGACACGTGGCATTGTGTGATTGCTCGGCGGGGCCTTAACAAACTTTTCTCCATTCCTTCCACGGGCCCATGGGTGAAATTTTTCCTTTGCACCTCTACCAACCTTCTTGGAAAATTTTCCAACTTCACTTTGCCGCCCAACCTCCTCTGCCACGTGGCACCATTTCATTGGATGTGGGCCTGTCTTGGGAAAATTTCCCCAAAAAACTCCACGAGCCATAACTCGAAAATTACAAGGAGTTAGGAGGAAAATTTTACCTTTCTAGAAAGGTGAGAAAATTCTCTATCTAATGAAGCCATTTCTAGAATCCTTTGAGTGCTTGAAATGTGTAAAAATTGAAGTTGAAGCACAAGGAAGGAAAGAATGAAGGCAAGTTAGCCAAAATAAGTAGGGGGCTCATTTTGTGTAACAATTTGGCGAGTCTCGAGGTCATATACCCGATAGATGAATGATCAGTGGCCTTTGAAGCATTCATTGGGCATGGAGTCAAGCTTGAAAACTAATTCTAATCTGAACTATGAAAATATGACCTCTGAGCCACTTGGAAACCCACTGAACTTGGAGTTGATCTTCACCAAAATGCCATTGAAATGGACTGTGCAAGAGCAATACAACAACACCAAAAACTATGTACAAAATTGGAAATCATACATACCCCAAGTGGGATATGCAGAGTGTGCACAAGCACTTCTTCTGTTGAAAGAAAACCTACCTACTCTACTTTAACTGGAAGCAAAGGTAAGCTAAACAAACCCTACAACTGGTTGTGCAAAATAGCTTCCTTTCTTCAAAATTGGCAGCCATGCAAATGATTTGGAGCTGAGTATGGCTGTTTGGATGAGTGGAAAATCAACAAGGAGCTGGTCTTCTACCCAAATTAGCAAGGTGTTAGCTGAAAGCAAATTTAATACCTCTTTTATTTTCTCTACATTTGGATTGAAGAGGTATGGCAGCTGATCCTTGGTACTTTGTAGCTCATCCTCATGCTTAGAAGCAAGCATGACTGGTTTTGACTTCTCCTTTGGCTCTAATGAAGCCAAATACCTAATTGGGCAAGGTCTGATCCATTTGATATGCCCATTGCTCTGATTTTCAACTCCAAAAATGGAGTCCTCTTGTAGACCTTCTTGGATGGATGATGTGGAAGAGGTGATGGAATCCTCGTGTTCTTTTCCTTCCTTCATGGCAGTATGGAACTCTTCTATAATATGCAGCTCATCATTATTGATTGCAACATCCAATGAAGTTGCTTTTGCATTATTGTAACCTGCTGCAATACATTGTTGGTTATAGAGTTCCTCCATTGTAGCTTTTGGAAGATCAAATTCTTCCAACTTTGATTCAAGAGGCATGTTGTAAACTGCAGTCGCTATCCTTGAATCCTCTTCTCCATGGTAGCAAGTTCTTGTTGTTGGAGAACGAATGGTGAAGAAGAAAATGTTGTAATTTCAGCTGGCTCTTCATCCAAACATTCTTCTAAGTCTGATGGCAAATCAAACTCTTCAATGTCCTGCTACAACAAGGTCTCTCCCTTTTGTATGGTGACCTTCAAATCTACATTTTTTTCACCATGTGGAGCTTCATATTCAAACATGAAGCTTGTCAGCTCGAACTCATCCCAAAAATCAGATTTTTGGAGAGATGAAGTGGGAGAGAAACATGAGGTTTCTTGTGTAACCTGCTCATGATTCAGTGCCTCTGAATTTGTTTTGGTCACCTCCATAATGGATTCATCAATCAAATCAGGCCCTTCAAATGAAAGCAAAAAATCTTCAATAATGCTTCCTTCATCTAGTTCCAATTTTGATTTGATTTCTTCTAGTTTCTCCTCTTCAATGGGACTTGGAGCTGATTGTTCTTCCTCCTCCATAGCTGGAATGTGCTCCTCTTCTTTTGGATTTGGAGCAGCTTCTCCTTCCTCTGCTACTTGAAGACCATCTTTCTCTTGATTAAACTCTTCCTCTTGCATGAAGTTTGTCAAATCAAACTCTTCAATCTGCTGCTCTAGAGGACAAGTTGGGACTGCAAGATCTTCTTCTTCCATGGCTGATTGTGCAACTTGAATTGGATCAGCATTTCCTTCAAGTAAAGTGCCAACATGGACACTACATTCTGAGAAAATTGATGACTGATCTTCTTCCTTTTCTTGTTCTTCTGCTACTGCAACAAAATCAGTCCTAACCACCACTTGTTCTTCAACCTTTACCTCCTCTGTAGGCTTCACCAGCAAAGGAATTTTCTCAATCCCATATCTAAGAGCCAAGCTTACTAAGCTCTTAATCATTCCTTATTTGCTTGGTTCTTCCTCTTGTTGTCCTTCATGACTAATTTTTGCAATTTCTTTTTCCCCACATGGAATTGGGAAGGCAAGAGGAGAAATAGATTGGAGTTCAACCAATTTTGCATTTGTTTGTGGTGGTGGAGGAGGTATAACTTCTTGTTTCTTTGGAGGGAATGGCTGTTTGGAAGGGAAAAGGATAGAAGAATTGAGATGGGGTGGAAGACTAGGGAATGGAGAAATGGAATCAACACTTGGGGCAGCATTCAATGGGAAGCTTGGAAATTGAAGCCCAAATTGAGATGGTGCTACTTGAGGAATGGAAAGAGAAAAACCAGATGATGGTGTAGAACTTACCCATTGACAAGGTTGCTCAAGCACCAAGTTTATAGGCCTCTATCTCCACTGTCCATTGTGCAAGTTGGGGCAACATCTCAATCATGAATTCCAGCTTCTCCTAAGGGCTTAAGTGTCTTGGAAAAGGGCCTCCCCATGGATAGGGTGCTCTGAAACCAATCTGAAATGCCTTCATTTGTGCTTGAGCCCTTGATTGCACCATGCCAATCTCCATTTTTTGGATCTTCTCCAACAGACCAACATCTTGCATTTGACTGCTATCATTGCATGCATACCCTTGCTCTTGATATGTTTCATAACCAAACTGATTTTGGCCTTGCTCATATGGATATGCATACTGATTTTGAATTTGATCAAAATGCTGATTTGAAGGAGTTGTAAAACATGTTGGAGGTGGAATATACTACTGTTGTAAATGTGAATTCCATGATGGAAATGAAGTCATGATTGCACAACTTCATGGAATGAAAGAAGATGGAAGAGATGGAAAGAAGAATGGATGAAAAATGAATGAAAATGAATGGAAAGAGGGTCTACAACTTCTGAGATGGGTTTTAATAGATGGAGTTGTCAGATGTGTTTGCAATTGCCTCCAAAGGCTGAAATCTTCATAGGAACACACCAACCTACAAAAGATGAAGTGGAAGACCTATAAGGTCCCACCACTGCGTGCCAAAAGCTGTTAGTGAAAATTCATAAAGCACCCCAAAATGACCTATGGATTTGCTTTCTAAGGCAATGTCATTTGGTGTGAATGCACAACATTGAGCTTTCCCCATTTGCAAAGGTCCCACACTTAGGGAAATCTCAATATTGTGTATTCACACCAAATGACATTGCCTTAGAAAAGTAGATCCATAGGTCATTTTGGGGTGCTCAATTTGGACTAATAATACTTTATGCACATTACATTTGAAAAAAATTCAAAGAGTGCAAAACAAATCAACGAGATGCTATGGCGACAAGTGGGTTCTATGCTTCATATTCCACCAGGGAATAAGGACATGTTGTTCTTTGTAGAAAATTTACGTCATCCCGTGCACGACATGCGAGAATATTATCTAGCTTATGATGTTGTTAATCCTAATTCCCCATGGTATGAGCCCATATTTACCTATCTCAAGGACAACACGTTCCATCCCAACATTTCTGTTCTAAGAAATAAAGCCTTATTCACCAAATATCTCATTACACCCTTTTAGGAGGTACGCTCTATCTTCGTAGCTACGATGAGAATGCATTACGGTGTCTTGATATAATAGAGTCGATCCAAGCAATCAAAGAATTACATGAAGGGGTGTGTGGAGCACATACTAATGGAATGGTTTTGGCCAAGAAATTGTTAAGAGTAGGCTACTATTGGCCTACCATGGAAACTGATTGTTGCAATTATGTCAGGAAGTGTGTACTTTGCAGAAGTATGGAAACTTCATCCATGCTCCATCGCAACCATTGCAACCTATCACTACCCCATGGCCATTTTCTAAATGGGGACTTGACTTGATAGGGAAACTTACCCCTACCTCATCTGATGGTCATACCCACATCATCACGGCTACTGAATACTTTACAAAGTGGGTGGAGGTCGTTCCTCTAACCTATGTAATAGGAGCTCAAATTTCTAAATTTATCATGAATCATATCATTTTCGATATGGCATTCCTGCAGCCATTGTTACGGATAATGGGAAGCCATTCATAATAAAACTATAAAGTGTCTCTGTCAAGTAATTCCAAATCCTGTTAAAATGGTCCACAACATATTACCCCCAAGGTAATGGATAGGACAAAGCCACAAACAAGACTTTGGTGAGAATAATGGAAAAGATGGTCAGTAAGACAGGTCGTAATTGGCACTTGCAAATCCATCCATTTCTTTGGGTTTACAGAACCTCCATTCATAGTCCCACAGGTGTGACACCATATTCTCTAGTATTTGGGATGGAATATATCATTCCACTAGAAATTGAACTTCCTTCCCGAGAATATTTGTTAGGGATTATCTAGATAAGGATGAAGATTACCGGGTGGCTAGACTAGCTAAATTAGAGCTCTTAGATGAGAAGTACATTTGTACTCTTAATCACCTTAAAGTGTATTAGAACAGATTCTCCGAAACTACAACAAGAGAGTCATACTGCCAATTTGAGGTTGGTGATTTAGTCATGAAGGAGAATCAGTTCAACACAAGAGCGGAACTAGAAAAGAAAGGAAAGTTCAAACCACATTGGTTAGGACCTTATGTTATAGTAGCCAAGTATGACACAGGGGCATACAAACTTTCTCACCCCAATGGTGATGAGCTCCGTGAGCCCATGAACGCCATGCATCTTAAGTGGTTCTATGCTTAAACATGGCGCAAAATCAGAAAAGCAAAAAAATAAAAAACATGGAAAAAAATAAAAATACAAAAAAATCAAAAAGAGAAAAAGAAAAAGAGAAAATAGGTCATCCACAAGTGAAAACCACACAATTGTGGCACTTTGGATAGGTCCTTGGGTGAAAAATGGTTTTGGAACCTTGGGAGGATTCGTTGTTCACAAGCATCTTACATCTAGAGGGTACTTTTACTTGGCCTAGCCCTAGTTCTACCTTTGAGATTCCCTGTGAGCCCAATCCTGTCAAGCCTTGATCTAGCTTTGTCTTCTTTTATTCATCTGTGAGGGGCATGGTATTTTTCTATTCCCCATCTTACGTGGGGGTAATTCAATGACTTCACCTTCTTGTTCATATGCACATGGCCTCTGCCCTTGTATATTCCCCATCTAACACTAGGGGCATCCACACTTTCTTGGTTACCTGTGCATAACTCGAAAAACCATTAGAAAACAACTCAAAAACAATAGAAAATTGTTTCAAAAATGTAAAAACAATAAAAAATTGTTTCAAAAACCCAAAACAATAGAAAATTGTTCCAAAACCCTAAAAATAGAAAATTGTTTCAAAACCCTAAACAATAGAAAATTGTTTCAAAAATAAAAACAATAGAAAATTGTTGCATGAAAACAACATTTACAAAAACATTTACTTACGTTTACTTGCATTGTCTTGTTTCTTGCTTTGCTTGTTTGCTTGTATAGTTGCTTCATGTTTATGCTTTTAGTTGTTTGTTGCTTGGGCATACTTTGTTAGAATTCATCTTTTCTTGCTTAGATTATATTTATTCTTACTTGTGCATATTGAGGTATGTTTTTACATGCTAGTGAATCATGGTGCGTTATTATGTTAATTCATTGTGTTCTTTGTTAGCATTTGATTGTGTTTATTGCATGTGCATTGTTTTGTTATCACATCATCACATTACCATCACTATCATCACATCTAACATCATCTATACATCATATATCAAGAAAAAGATAAGTATACATCATACATGAATGCTAAGCTAATCATCACATATTGTATCATCAAATGGGGGCAAGAGGGATCAAAATATCAAAATCTATCCCCCCACACCCTTATCATCATATCATCCCATCCACTAAGTATGGCACATCACATAAGCAAACACATTTGATATATTCTACAAGATCAATCATCTAGAAATCAAAACACATGTGATACATCAACAAGATCATTGATACATATACATGTCAAATCAAATCATCTAACATCATAAACACATCTATCTATCCATGAGAAATAATAAACAAATTTCCATCTCATATACACATATGTCATGTCAAAATGTCCATATAATACATGTGTGGTATATATGTATCAAAAATAGATATACATCATGACAGTACATCAAAAAAGCCTTCATCAGAGGCATGTATCAAAACTGCTATACATCAAAAATGCCTTCATCTAAGGCATACAATAAAATGATACATCGAGTCACTGAATATAAAATCCTTCATCAAAGGCATGTGTCAAAACTGTTGTACAAATACAAAATGATATACAAAACATCAGGGCTGACTTGAGCCCTCTGAAGGAGTAGTTGGCCTATCTCATGGAGGTAGCATGGCATGAGCATCGCTGGCTATCCTTGGTCATGGCTACTCCATGGAGGCTTGAGGCCTCTCGATGTAATTCCACCGCTCGACTGTTGACTATAAGATGGTGCTCACTCAGCTAGAACTACCTCAAAATATAAGGACCTATAATAGGACATGCTACCCTCTGCTATGGCTAGATCTCTATGAGTCTAGGAAGTCACCATTGTACCCTCTATGTGTCGGTAGGATGCTATCTCTGTGGAAGCTTGGGAAAGCTCGGCCTAGCCCACTATGCGCTCTACCCTGATCCTATCTCACTCTAATATCATAGCGAGATGGGCCTGTGTCTGCTGGTATAAACTTGTCACTTGGGCCATCTGAGAGGCCATCTGTTGAATCTACTAGAAGTGCACAACACTATCACCTCCTGGGCCAGCCTGGGCCCAAGCCTGATCTCGCTCTGATAATAAGGTCACAATCTAAGTCTGAGCTTGATCTCGCTCGGCTGTCGCTATCACACACCAAGCTCGGGCCTCGTCTCTCTCTCTACTCTAACCTGATCTCTTTAGGCTAGAGCCTACTATAACTACTGCTGCAAGGTGGTTGTCTATGCCATTGGCTATGCCACAGGACTAGTCCCTGTGGCACCCTGGGACGATCGACACTTGTCTAGGACTCTAGCTCAGGCATCCGTGCAGTGCCCGTGCTGACCCTATGGCCTCGGTCCCTGTACTTGTGGGGCACCCTACTCATCATGAGGTAATCCATCAAATGGATCCTCTGGATCATGACCTGCTGCTCTCTCTCTCTACTCAACACCATGCCAAATCTCTCTAGGTGGTCGAGTGCCTACTACCCAAGCCTCCTCTGGGATAGTAAGGCACTAGGGGTAGGATAGTGGTGTACCAAGTCCAATAATCTACGTTGTAGTGCCTGGATCTCTAACCTATCATGCTGGGTCCCATGCCTATGGGACCACCTATGAGAAACTCACCCTAGCTTGGGCCATCGGTATGCGAGGCCCCATAGTATGCCTCTCTGAGTCTCGATAGGCATACCATATGTCAGCTGTGGAACCCCTATACTATACCAAGCTATCGCTGGCACCTATCAACTCTGTACAGCTCTATGATGTAGCTACAACTGCCAAGGATAAAGTGCTCTATTGAGCACACACTGAGCTCTACGGCATCCTCTGGCCACTGAATATGTCTATAAGGTCTCCATATGATGTCTATCTCTGGCAACTCATCGAACTCTCACTGGTATCTATATAGGCTACCTAGGTGGCCTTGTACATCACCACCTACTGATACCCATGCCATGTAGGATGGCTCCTCTGGGTCTCAAACATGCAAAGTGCCCACAGGGCATCTAATCACAATGTGGTCCCATGACCAAATCTGTAATAATGAGGCTGGCCCCATGGTCTTCTGACCATGGTAAGTGATCAAATGTAAATCCTAGTACAAGTGTGCCAATATGCACTGCCCCCAACAATATTGCTCACCACTGAAAATACCATGAACTAATGGTAGTAGCCCTCTTGAAAAAGATGTCCTCATCTTATCAGTGAGTAAAAACCCACTAATAAGTGACATGATGTATAGGGGCCCCCAATGCAGTGTCGCGTCAGAAATAAACTCGTGTCATGCAATGGCCATACCGTCATGTGGTACGTCATCTATGTTGAAAAGGTAACTATAAGCTACTTTAATCTGCCCTATATCAGAGTGTACTCAATCAAAGTACCCATGATTGGCATGCAGAGAATCCACCATACATCCTCTAGGGTCACAGTCATCTCCCCAGTAGGAAGTCTGAAACACTGGCTCTCGTTATGCCATCACTCGGCTAGTGCAGTAAGTAAACCATGGTCCAAAGTGATGGATGGCATCCAAGACACGGGGCCTAGCCCCACCGCCTCGAGAAGTATGGCCATAGCACGCCGGTCTCACCGACGCATGCTCCCCTCTAACTCAAAAACTGGGAATGACGCTTACGCATCTATGATACTGGAAATCGTCTCTGTAAAATATCAATCCACTCATTAGTTACTAACATTTCTTCTAAAAATCTATCTATCATTTTAGGGTTAACCCAAAAATCCTAAATTTTCTTCTAAGTGTCATCTTTTTGGCATTTTTTTGTCTATCCTCTGCCGACCTAGGACACTTGTGTGCCCTTTCGGGCATGTGCACCTTCCTTTTAGCACATGCACATGTGCGCAATGGTCTTTAGGTGCTTGCACCATCATTTCGTGCTGCTGTGCACCCTTTTCGGGGTGTGTGCACCACTCATTTGGTGTTTGCACCATCAATTGTGTGCCTGCACTTAGGCGTGTGCATCCCCTTTATGTGTGCACTCCCCTTTGGTGTCGGTGCTCCCTTTCTGGTGCATGCACATGCACACACATGTGTAGTGTGTGTGTGTGTGCCTCCACCTGTGTGAGTATGTTTTAAGACACCGTGCCCCGACTTAACACTGCGCGCTCGCGCACATACACACCGATGCATCACCTAACCCTAATTACTAATTTTAGGTCATTAATGAAAATTTTTAACAAGAAATGTTTAGATACTTATGAAGGCACCATCACAATCAATGTGCATTTGGTACCCATAGATCGCATCTGCTCACCTCAATCGGTCCCATGTAATCACCATTGTCCTCATCGCTGTCAGAGCCTCACAGTAAAATCTCAATAGTGGTTGGTAAAAGTGAATTGGTCGTGGTGATTTACCCCAGTGGGGTATATTAACTTGTTTTTCACTGCCGTGAAGGCCTGGAGGCTCATCTCAACTATCGTTTTCTCCTTTGTTCACCGTGGAATAATTATTTTTATTAAATAATTATTTTTCTCTTATTTTTCACCATATTGGGGCATTTTTTGTTGTCCAATACCCCTTTCTTCCCCCTAGGACAATTTTATTTCCTAGGCAAATTTTCTTCTTATTCACACTCTCGTAAAAATTATTTTTCAAAAATAAATATTTTATTAATTTTTCCGCGTGCACAAGGACATTATTTGTTGTTTGTTTCTTATTTCTTCCACCAAGGGCACTTTACGTTGCATCTAATCCCTTCATTCTATTTCTTCTATTTTCTTCCACCATCCACCACATTTTAGAAAACAAAAAACAAAAACAATATATATATCACGTCAAAAATCCAAAAACACGGCAATTTTTTTCACAAAATCCTAAAAGTAAAAACCTACATAAATGGTACCTTGCTTATTGCAGCTGAAACTTGTGTCTTGCACATGGTATTTTCTCTGTATCCTACTGATTTTTTTCACATCTACCTCAATTAATATGACTCACAGATCACCAGACTCACAACCATTCACAAAGCTAGTTGCTTGCTTCGTCTGTACTCTGGGGCACGTTTGTTGCCTAGTGTTGTTTCGTTGCACACAACACTTTTTACTTAGACCTCGTGTCCATTATCATTTCCCCTTGCATGTATCCTTGCTCGGGGAATCATTTTTTACCCTTGTCGTTAATCATGAACATTTGGATCTCTTCAGCTTGATAACAAAACATTTGTACAACTATCTTAACCGTTGTTGGGTTGGATATGTGCATTCGTACTTGTTTTCCCTGTTAAATGAGCTTGTTTCCTTTTCATATTTCATTACATTGTTGTATATTGTGTGGAGTTGGTATTTTCAGCAATGGAAAATTGTTTGTAGCATGGCTTTTCATGTCGTTCTACCTTTGTCGTATGCTTATATTTTTCATAAGAACCAATGACGTAGCTCTTGCGGTAATATGATGACATCAAAATTGTTCCAATCAATAGTGACTAGACAGTCAGCTCTTCTATCCACTCCTCCATATTTATTCTACATCACTTTCCTCTCACCCCTAATATTCCATATTCTAGAGGCATCCTACGCCTTCCCATTCTTCTATCTATTTATCTCCTTTTTCGATCGTCAATCGTCTTCCTTCATCACCCCATTGACACTCGAGGGGACATCTCTCCCTCTTATTAATTTTTCTTCTATCCCTTCAAAATTCCATCCATCTACTATCTTTGAAGTGGCATCACTTACGCTACCCCAAAGAGGGGCAAATGTAGACACCCATAATTACGCCTGAGCAATTTAAATACTTAAATTGCGCTAATTATCTCCCTTCTTACAAATTAGCAACATATCATCAAAAAGTGCTAATATTCTCTCTTACTGTCGTTAATTAATTACAATACGCTAATTAGTTAAGTCACCTATCTAAAAAACACCCTAATTAATGACCTTCCATTAATTAATCACCCCTTCTATCTGGACTAATTAATTATTATTAATTAATTAGCTTTCCCCTTCATTTAACCAATAAATCAATATTTAATTGATTTAATCCCCTTATAATAGCCTAAATCGTTAATCACCTTTGATTAATTAAAGCACCCCCTAACTCCCATGACTTTCTAAGTATAAATTAAACCCTTCTAAAGTAAGGTTACCTTTTATAAAGCAACATTATCCATTCCTAATATTGTTTTACCTTTATCCCACATGCAAAGGGATGAAGTGTTTCCTTTATCCATTGGGTGATATAAAGAGCCCTCCTTCTACCTTTATACCTACAACTAAACTTCTTGAGAAGACAAAAGCAAAGCATATAGAAAAATAGACTAAAAACTTTTCTTTGTTTTCTTGAGAGTTCACCACTTGGAGAGTTAATCCTCTTTTGTAGCCAAAAGTGCTTAGGTTATATGGGAGGTGTCAAAAGGGTCTTGTAGCCCAACTTTAACAAGCCCCCATTCCTAGGTTCTTGGAATATCTAGAAAAACCACTTTGATTTTCCATCGAGCCTACATAGGTTCACCCATTTAATTTTGTTGTTAATTAAGAGAATAGAGGATTTAGACAACTAGCATGTTAAGTTTCAAAGTTTTGATATGATAAATGTTAGTGTCTAGCCTTGTTTAATTCTTATCTTGATGGTGCCTTGTATTTTGTTTAATTTTGCTATTTAAGGCTACTAGGTGTTAGTCTTTATTTGCATTAGCATTAGTTTAAACAAATCTTGCACACAACTATCAAGATCACATATCTTCACTAGTACAAACTATGCATTATGGAGAATAAGAATGAAAACATATTTGATGTCACTTGGATTTGATATCTAGGAATGCGTCGAGAAAGGATGCAATCCTCCAAAGAACACCAATCACTTCCTCAAAAGATAAAGCAAAATATGAATGTAACTCTAAAGCAATGGATGTGGATTAATTGATTTTTTTTTGTCAAAGTAATGCCTTTGTATAATAAAAACGAGATATTGACCAAATTGCAGAGTATCTATGAAGGAGATGAGAAAGTCAAGATGGAAAATTGTTAGACTTACATGGCTCAATTTGAGAATCTGAAAAATGAAGGATGATGAGAGCATATTGAATTACATGCAAAGAACAAATGAACTTATAAACATGATCAGAGGCTAAGGAGAGAAGTTAGAAGAATCTGTTATTGTTTAGAAGGTTCTAAGATATCTTACCAATAAGTATGATGTAAAGGTTTCAGCCATAGAGGAAGCCAAAGATATGAAGACTCTCATGATGGATGAACTACAGAGCACTCTTTCAACATATGAGATGAGGACTATTGGATCAAAGAATACCAAGAAATAAGTAGCATTAAAATTCTAGAAAGAAACTTAGCCCAAGTAAGTAGAAGAAGTATCAACATCAAGAGATGAGTTGTATGATGAAAATATTGAAGAAATGTTTGTCAGAAGACTAAAAAGAGGTTCAGGTAAGTATAAGGGAAAATTCCTTTCAAATGCTTTTCATGTAGACAAGTAGGTCATTTTTCCGTTAAATTTCCAAAAATAAATACAAAATCTAAGCCTGAATATGAAGAAGACAACGGGAGAGAAACTACGCACAAGAATAAAAACACTAAAGAAGAAGTTCTTCAAGCGCAAAAGGAACTTCTATTTAAAGGCGGAATCAAGTGACACTGATTCAAGCAATCTTGGTATCTCTGAAAATGAAAATGATGAAGATCAATAAAAGTGTTTTTATGGCCATAGATGCAACTGAAGAAAGAAGATCAAAGGGAAGAACACAGTTGATGTTGAAGACTCTGATGAAGAAGAATATGAAGTAAATCTTGAAGTAAAATTAGTATGTTCCTTGAAGAATTGAAGTTGTGTAGGAAAAAGAATCAGAAGATGAGATGTACATTAAAGGATTATGAAGAAAAAATCCACATCTTTGAGGGAAGACAATCTCAAAGAGAAGAAGAAGAGGACAATGAGCTCAAGGAATTGGAAACACAGTTAGAAAATATTTCAAACTTCTACAAATAAAAGGAGGATGAGTGCACAAAGTTGAAATCAGAATTAGAGAAAATGAAATCTGAGATATAAAAAATAAGCAACAAACTAAAGGTGTTTGAAAAACTTGAAAAGAGCTCAAGTGTTTTGACTGATATACTAAGTAGCCAACATGATGCAAATGACAAGTTTGGAATTGGTTTCAAAGAAGAAAGTAAAGAAAAGGAGCCTGCAAAGAATAAAGAAAACAAGGCTGCATCAACATCTAACATCTCATCTTCCACAAAGAAGGTTATCAATGCTACAAAGAGAAGAAATTATGATCCCATAATCATATATGTTGTGAGGTACACACATTATTTTTATGGTTATTATTATTCATGTAATCAGTTTGGACATAAAGCCACCAAGTGTAGAAAATTATCTAGAGGCTATAGAAGAAACTTTGGCCCATCTTACACTAGATCAAACTATAATGGTGTCCAACATAATTATCATAAGAAGAGTAATGTAGTTTCAACCAACAAACATGAACTGCCTAAACAAAAGAAATGGGTGTATGTTGCAAAGAAAGATGAGAACAAGAGAAAAGAGTCATGTTCAATAGTGCAAACTACATTCCATATACAAAATGAAGACAAAATATGGTATTTGGATAGTGGATGTTCCAACCATATGACAGGTGACAAAATAAAATCCATCACTCTATCTAATAATGCATCGGTGTGCCATGAGATTTAGTGATAACAATTCAGAAAACATAGTTGGAAAGGAAACTCTGCGTCTGGATAATGGAAAAACTAACATTGAAAATGTTTTTTATGTTGAATGTCTTAAATACAATCTGTTAAGTGTGAGTCAGATCTAAAAAAAGGGGATATAATGTGATATTCCATTACAAAGGTGTGATATTATAAACTATAAAATAGGAAAGAAGGTTACAAAGGCCAAGCAGACAAAGAACAACATGTATGTTCTTAACGAAATAAATAAAGAGAAGTGCTTTACAAGAAAATTTGACTACAGCTAGTTGTGGCACAGAAGATTGGGGCATATGAGCTTTGAAAATATGGTAAAATTAAGTGCGAAGTATGTGTGAGACATATCCCAAATATTGTGAAACCCACAAATATGTTATGAAAATCTTGTTTACATGGCAAAAAGACAAGGAGATCATGTAAGTCAAAAGAATATTCTACTGACAAGACTGCTGGAGTTGATTCATATAGATCTTTGCACCCACACAAAAACTAAGGTATAAATGGTGAGGTATATTTCATGTTTCTTATAGATGACTACACAATAATGACATGGGTATCATGTTTAAATAAAAATTCGAAGCCTTAGACAAATTCAAGATATCAAGGCGTTGGTAGAGAATGAGAAAAACAAGTAGATCAAATGCCTAAAATCAAAAAGAGGCAAAGAATTCTCTTCAACAAGTTTGATGGATTTTGTAAAGAATATGGAATAAGAAGAAAATTCTCAACCAAAGTAGAACACCTCAAAGCAAAATTTGGATTTTGAAAGGAAGAATAGGACTATGTAAGAAATGGCAAGAACCGTGTTAAATGAATTAGAACTTTCAAACATGTATTGGAATGAAGTAGTTTACACTGTAGTCTATCTTTTGAATAAAACTCAATTCAGAATAAATAGTAACAAGACTCCTTATGAACTATGGAAGAAGAGACCTGCAAATGTGAAGCACATAAGAGTATTTGGAAGCAAATGCTACATGAAAAGAGATGAAAACAAATTGGGAAAATTTGACTCAAGGAGTGATGAGCCCATACTCCTTGGTTACTTAACAATCAACGTGGATTACATGTGGTACAATAAGTGGTTGCAGAAGATTGTTGAAAGCACAAATGCTAAACTAGATGAAACACAATACACCAAATTCAGCACCTAGTAGAGAGATAATCATGAAGAACAAGAAGATGATGATGAAATGGATAGTTTGCGTGAATAAGTAGATGAAGAGGAAGAAAGGCCAGACACTAAGGCACCTTCCAGGAAAGTAAAAAGGACCACCCTGCAAATCATATCATTGGAAACAAAGATGGTGGAATTCTCACAAGAAGAAGGCTAAGAGAGTAGCAAAACCATGAAGACATAACACTCTTGTCAATGATAGAACCCAAGAATGTTGCAGAAGATAGTAAAGATCAACATTGGGTAGATGTAATGAATGAAGAAATTGATCATATTGAAAAATATCATACTTGGGAATTAGTATCGAGACCGCAGGATAATAATGTAATTGGAACCAAATAGGTATTCAAAAACAAACTGAATGGAAAAGGAGAAGTCACAAGAAATAAGGAAAGGCTAGTGTGCAAAGGATACACACAACCGGAAAGAATAGATTTTGATGAGACATTTACACCAATGGAAAGAATGGAAGCAATAAGACTGTTCTTGGCTTAGGTGCATATAAGGAGATTAGAGTAATTCGGATGGATGTAAAATCAACCTTCCTAAATGGTTTCCTGAATGAAGAGGTGTCTATTAAACAACCTGATGGATTTTCACTAACTTAAGATAAGGATTATGTGTGCAGGTTGAAGAAATATTTGTATGCATTAAAAAAAGCTCCCAAAGCTTAGTACAACAAATTGGATTCATACCTCATTGAGAAAGGATTCAAAAAGGTGTTGTGGACAACAGATCTATATCAAGGAAGAAGGAGAACATCTACTCATTGTCATATTCTATGTAGATGACATCATATTTAGAGGAGACCATGATAAGATGACATATGAATTTGCTGATATGATGAAAGAAGAATTTGAAATATCTATGCTTGGAGATATTTCATTCTTTTCGGGACTTCGGATCAATCAATCGAGATAATGACGTATTCATATCCCAAACGTATTACATAAAAGAAATGCTAAAGAGGTTTAAAATGGAATACTTCAAGCCTATTGGGACACCAACGAAAGTAGTGTGTAAGGTGAGCAAATATGATGGCTCACCAAAGGTAGAAAAAAATTGTTTAGATTTATGATAGGAAGTCTACTTTACTCCATAGATTCGAAGAGCTGATATCATGTAGGCGATAGGAGTGGTTGGAAGATTTCAAGAAGATCCAAGAGAAACACACTTCAAGGAAGTAAAGAGAATCCTAAGATATCAAATGGTCACACTTGAATATGGATTATGGTAATAAAAAAGAAATTACTTCAGCATAAAAGCATATACATATGCAGATTGGGCAGGAAGTGTTGATGACATGAAGAGTACAAACAAGTGGAGAATTATTTGTTGCAAATTGTCCTGGTATCTTAGTTGAGAAAGAAGTAATAATTAGTGGATCTCTCAACATGTGAAGAATAGTATATAGTTACCATGATGTTTTGCGCTCAATTTCTATGGATGAAAAAGATATTGGAAGATTACAAGGTAAAATGTGAAAATCCAATTCCTTTGTTGTTTGACAAGTATAAGTGCAATAAGTGTCTCTAAGAATCTAGTGCGGCTCCACCTAAAGACAAAGAACATTCCAATTAGATATCACTTCTTGAGGGAACACGTAAATGACAAGAATATTAGTCTAGAATATGTGAGCACTAAAGTGGAAATTATAGATATAATGACCAATCCCCTACCAAAAGAAACATTTGAGCACTTATAGAATTAATTAGGGGTCATTCTTGATCCAACCATTAACTAGAACATGTGAAAAAAGGCAATGGAGCATTCTCAAGAAATATCGGCTCCTAAATAGTGCTAAAGTGAGGGGGAGCTAGTCTTGTAGCTCAATTTTTGAAAGTATGCATGAACTCAAGGGGATCATTCAGTAGACACACCAAGAAAGATGGATGAAGCATAAGCCTTACAGGAGGGGAGCTTCTTGAGGTAAGAACATGTTGTATCTAGCTATATGTGGCCTAGTTGGCCCTTTGTCATTGTTGTCAAAGGGGGAGAGAAGCTAATGAAATTCAGAAACCAACTGAATAAAGTCAAAAGGGTGAGAGAAATTGAAGTGTTGCAGTAATATAGCTAAAAGGAGAGAAAAGCAGATATGAGAAACCAACCTGTTACATTCAAAGGGGGAGAAATGTTGTGATATATAAGGGGAGAGATGATGGAACCAGCCAAGTCATATACACAGAAGAGTAAAGATGAAAACAAAAATCAGGTATGTAAGTATTTTGCCATCAAAAGGTTTATGAAGGTTAGAATGTTGCCATCAATGACAAAAGGGGAGATTATTGGACCTTTGTCATCTGTCATGTGTGTTTTCATTGATGTCAAGATGGACTAGTTGATGTCAAGTTGCATTGATGACAAAAGGAGTCAAATTGGTAGTGTCACTCACGAGGCTTCAGGATGATTAAGCATAAATTCTAAAGGGAATTAGTTATTCTTGTGCAATTTGTGGACAAGAGCATATATCCGTTGAAACTTAGAGATAACTATCGATGAATTAGAGTAGCTACGGAAGGTAAGTGAGTGTCGTGGGTTAAGGGATGAAGCTACAAAGAAAAATGGAGCAATAGGTGAATCAATGGATGAGAAGGAAGAAACGCGGAGGTGAAGGCAAAGCCTATAATATAAGAAAGTTAGAAGAAAAGCTAAAAATAACTAGAGAAATCGCTAGAAGGCTGTGGAAACTGTGGTAAAATGTAAAAGCCACAACTAAAAGGGATATAGTTGCATATAAACAACAAAGCCATGGAAAGGAATAGAAAAAGAGGATGGACACAACACATTGGGAAAGATGTGAGAAATATAAAAGAGCCGCAAATAAATAAAAGGGCGTTGAGGAAGGAGAAATTCTACTAAACAAAGGCAAGAGCTGTGATACAAAGGAGAAAGTCAAAGGAGATAAGGAAAGCCACAAAATGATAGAATACAGACTAGAAAAGAGTAGAAGGAAATCAATTTGATTTAAACATGAACAAGTGAGATTTTGTTCTCCAAATCACATGGTGATTTGATTGTCAGATGATTGTGGCTAAGTATACGACTTGATCTCCATGGAGAACAAATAAAACTACGGTTCTAGCTACCAACATTTAATGCCTATTGAATTTGTGGAAATGCAGTTACAATTTTTATGAGAATTCAAGTTTCAAGGAGGACTAAAATATTGAAGAAGAAAACAACTCAGTCATCTAGGTCACATTATAAATTATAAAAAGATGGGAAAATCTATTTTTAGGCACAGCTAATAAATTTCTCTTACACATGCATGGAAAATGGTGTAATCAAGCCGAATATAGAAGAAACAAAATATGGAGTTAGTTGTATGCATTTAATAGTCTTAATTATTAGGTGATAAAGCGGGAAGATATGCGACTCACAAAATGAAGTGAAGGAATGGGTCGATTGTGAATATAGTTTAAATTTTAAACCATTTGTTTTTGGTAGTTCCTCAAGTAGAAAATAAGCATTCAAGATAAGAAAGAGTTGTAGAAGAAAGAATACAATGCAATCAAGATAAGAAAGAGCAAATGAAGAATAAAGAAATGAAAGAGAATAGAAAATCAATGAAGCATAGATTTATCAGATGAAAAGAGCATAAGGGCAGAAGATTGATTGAGGAGAAGGATTGAATAAGATGAGAAGAAGAGAGTGAAAAGAAGAACACAAAAAAATAAAAAATTGATCATAATCCATTATATAAGCAACTAATGTAACTATATGATCAATATTTTGTATGTAAATTAAGTCTAAGTTGTAGCTTAGCATCTTTAGGGGGTTTTAGCCTCCTTGTGGTTTGATGACTACAAAAGATCATTTGTAGCTGATTAAATTAGGGGTTGGTGCTCCTTGCAAGTTGGTGCTTGCTAAAGCTTCATAGGTTGAGTATGTGCTCAACCTGAAAATCTCATACAAAGTGTAATATTCTTGCAATTCCTTGCTTTGAGAAATATAAGTAATGGTTTTCATGGGGTTTTCTCCCGAAAGGGTTGTCCATAGTAATTTTTTTATTTAATGTTATTGTGCATAGCATATGTTTGATCGATTTCTCATAGTTTAAAGTCACACACCATTAAAGGGTTTAAAATTGGCATTAATAGAAAAGGTTCTAATCTACACTAATTCTCCCCCTTCTCGGTGCTTGTGATCTATTACATGCACAACACCAAATTTTTATCCTGAAACCACTAATTTAAGGGAAAACCAATTAGGAAGGGAAACTACTCTTTCTTACCACTTATATATATTGGTCAATTAAAAGAAGATAAAGATTACAATAAGTTGAATGATAAACAATGTCAACACCTCCCTTTTGCACTTGTTTCTTTGTCCTCACACACCTTGCTCCTATAATTTGATTCCATAAATGAAATATTCTTGCACACCTCTTGCATGAATCACTACCCGAATCGCTTACTCTTATTGTATTTATAGCTTTTTCTTGTGTCCTCCGTGCACTCGAGAATGAGAAGGCTCTTATACGGGAAGAGACATAATACAAACGTTTCAAATCTAAGATGATTAATGGATATATATATATATATATATATATATATATATATATATATATATATATATATATATATATATATATATATATATATATATATATATATATATATATATATAAATAGTGACAAGACACGATGTGTATAGAATGGTGGTTATGTAAGCATCACAATGGTTACACAACCACCAATCTGCTGAGAGGGGTGGTTACACAATTGTCTCTCCGCATAGAGTGGAGGTTATGTAACTTTACAACTTCTTCAATCGCTAAATGTTACTTTTGGTATTGGTTTTACTAATGAAGTTGTATTTCTCTAGATCCCTATGGATCACAAGGCTTTATATATGGATGAATTAACTTAGCCCATTATCATTGTTTACATATAAGGAATAACCTATGTCAAGGGATGTTTTTATACACCATTGTAAAAAGAACAACATCTACATTGAGTGTAAAATGTATTTGAACGTGCAATGTTATTTAGCAATAGATTAGTGTACATAAGTGAATATATCGGTATTTCATGTCTAATTGTATCACTAACTATATAATTTAGGTCGTGATTGATTGGTGTAAATGGGCCAATTGATCCCCAATACATGTGTAATTATTATAATATGTGTATAATTAAAGTTTTTATTGTACTAATGGGTGGTGATCCCCTAACATGTCTAATTATTTCACTACATGTATTCAATTAGGGTTTAGATTGACCATATGATCCAATTGATCCCAAGTGCATGCCTACTTATAACTTTAAGTTTACAATTAGATAGATTGTTTCACAAAATTACAAATTGGTCTCTTTTATACATATATTTATAACACTATAGGCGTAAGAGTATGGTTTTTTTCAATCAAAGAAGGAAATTAACCCTTGATACATGCAAAGTTTTTTCATAAGGAATATAATTAGAGTTTGGTTGGTCTTCTTCACTAAATGATCCTCATTACATGTATATTTGTCACACTATCTATATAATTAGTATTTTATTAGGGCGCTATGGGCCTACAAATCTTAAATACACATATAATTAAGGTATGATTGGTCTAAATGAGTGAAGTGATCCTTAATGTTGTATAATTTTCACACTAGGCATAAAAAGGGTTTGGTTAGTTTAAATGGGCTAATTAATCCTAAATACTTGTAAAATTGTCCGATTAAGTGTATATTTAGGGTTTTGTTGGCTGCTTTTGTGCCAAATGATCCATAGTACATATTTTCTATAAAAAATACAAAATTATCTTTTGATTGACCCTCTTTACACAAAATTGAGACACAATTTACTTGTCTAATTGTTACACTTGGACTATAATCAACATTTAATGAAAAAATAGCCCAAGTCATCCCTAATACACATGTACTTTATGAATTAAGTGTATAATTATAATTTAATTACCATAAATTGTCTAGTTAATCCCTAATACACATTTGATTGTAATATTAGGTGTCAATTGACTTGGAACAAATGGTACCAATCAACCTAATCCAAATGCAATTCTCACGAGAGGTGTATTTCAAGCATTTTTAGTCGTTTTATCTTACTCACATAACTTATGTGTTGTGAATATAAATCAATAATTTTCATTTAGTATTCTCATGTAAACATCACAATCTAATTGATTAAAAATAAACGTATTTTACATGGATAGAATTCTAATTTCTTTCTTTCAAGGAGTTTATTAATTTTAATAGCTATTATTATCATTTATTTTTTCAAAATTGTAGCACTTAGCTTTGCATTCAATATGTGTGTGTGTGTGTGTGTGTGTGTGTGTGTGAGTGATTCTTATAAAATTGTTCATGAATTTATAATGGTTTTTAGATACCGTGTTCTACACATATAAATGAAAAATGTGAAACATTTTTTTTCGTATTATATTTTATTACCACATTGAGGTTATTTCAATATTAAAAATCAACCACTAGACTTGACAAATTCCCATATCCCTACACCATTTGAAAAAAAAACATTATTGAAAAAATGATATTTGGTATGTCAACAACTGAAAATAGCATTATAAATTGTGAAAATACAAAAACAAAACTTTAAAAACTTCAAAATTTACTAAGCATCATGTTATAGTACTTCCCTCCTTATGAATCTAATGTGGGATATTTTCATATATATTAAAATTGTTGTTTATTCACATCAATTCTTGATTACAAGATGTTATTACTGAGTCCGATGAATTTAGTCAAACTTTAAACACATACTCAATACATTGTAAATATCTTGAACTCAAAGAAAATAACTTCATTTATTCATTATTTAATGATGAATTATAATGCATCTTAAAAAGGAAAGAAAATCCTACTTCAAGTTTCCAAACAAACTATAACTAACTTCAATTAAATCTACTCTAGGTGGTGAAATTTACTATTTTTGCACTTTACTAAAACCTATTATTCTTAGTAAGTTCGCATGGCGACAAAAATTTCCACGTATTTTATACAGGCATAAATTATAGGAATTTCAAACTTTCTAACCTACTATGCATGCAAGAGACAAAAAATAACTAATGCCCTAAAATAGGAAAAAACCAAATTGAAACTTAAATCCTAATTTTTGGCCCCCAAAAGGTGGATTTTGGGCCCAAAATTCATTGAATATGGCTCCAACCAATAGGGTAGGTTTACTAGTGTGTTCATCTCAACAAAACAAGTGGTTTAAAAAAAGGGACTCAAACGGACACCCGGATAAAAAATTATGACCATTTTAAATTATTGCTGAAAATAGTACATCTTCGATACATACAAGTATATAAATCCAAACCCAATTTTAATCAATTTATAAAGAATTGAGGGTGTATTAGAACTTGCAATAATGAGAGTGATATCATCATGATTCATATCCAATAAAAAAATGAATCGAATTTTATCTCAACACACTTCAAAATTTATACAATTGTAAATTAACAAATTTTGTAATTGATAACTTTTTGTATTCCTTAGAATCTAATTTTCCTTGTATCCTAGACATGTTTCACACTTTGAAATTCTAAAATAACTTTTAAATTTTAAAATAATAGTTGTCACTTATTTTCAAACTCATAATATCTAAAACCTTAATTCCCTTATACTTACAAAACTTTCTACACTCTTTTCAATGTTTCCTATGGTTGAAATTAATCTTCATCAATGCAAATAAGTATGCTTTCTTATCTATATCTAAATTAAATCAATGTTAAAATTAAGTATACTTAGCTTTCCACATTTACACCAATTCACATGAACTAAACAAGTGACCAATTTATATGAGCTAGAAATGGTTGATTAAATCTTTAAAGTATGCACACTAAGATAGAAATTATTCACATTTTCTTTGAAAATTCAGATTAGAACTAATATGCTCTTTTATTATAATATCGAATAAATAAACACAAACAAAAAATTCTAAAAGTAAACTTTATATCACCAATCTTTTGACTAAGGAAACTTATTTTAACACTCATCCTTAACTTTAATAATGTTAAATATACTATTTTTTGTCACCAAATATTGAAGATTTTTATATGATTTTGGAATTTTGAAATATCATTTAATTTATCTTTATTAAAGTATTGATAATACATTTTATATCAAATATTAGCGTAAATAAATTTAATTATATTTTGATTATGTCATGTATTTCATAAATTCTTGTATATTTAAAATTAATTTTTATTAATGTAATAGTTTTTATAATTAAAAATTGATTACAATTAATAAACAAATAACCAATTCACAGAAATTAAAAACTAAAAACTAATTAATTAAATTTCTAAAGAATGGCTATAAAATAAAAAATATGAATACTTTTCTTAAAAATTAATAATAATAATAATAATGTAATATAACTATTAGTTCATACAAAAATATCAATTCAAAACCGTCTATCAAAACATTATTAAAATATATTATAATTAAAACAATTCTTTTGCAGAATTTTTTTTTTAGAAGTGTTTTTAATTCAAATGACCTGGTCTTGGTAATTGTGCCTCAACAATAAGTTATTGTATTTGTGATTGTTAGGTTATCGGGTTCGACTCTAATTTATTGATAGTGGGACATTTGCATACTACATGGTAGTTATAGTGTCAATTAAAGAATGAATGCTATGACTAACAATATTTTGTTGATGGAAAGCTTGTAGAATATTGTTACCATTAGAGTAAGCATAGTCACTTGAATAGACCGCTTTGCTTAAAATATGATTAACATGTATCATTGTAAAGTTTTGTTGAAAATTTATTATAAATTCTTTTATTTTTTTATTTATTTAAATAAAAATTTATGTTATCTAAACAAAATATTATACAATATTACTATAAAATATTAAAATTAATTACCACATTTATATAATAATTAATCTGCGTAAGTTAAACACTTGTATCGATCATTTAGTTAGACTACAATCCTTTCAATGTTATTGTTAATGGATAATGAAGAGATTAAGGTATAAGTATATTAAGTAGTTTAATGTGGCAACATAGAGGGAGTGGAATTATTTTAAAAGCTGATTTCATTTTATGTGAATATATATATATATATAGTTGAAATATGTGTCGAGATATTAATTTTAAGGTTTTTTATTTAGATTTCTTACATATAATATTTTAATAAATTCACTTCTTTTTCTAATGATATCAATCTAGAGACATTATTATGTAGGGTTCAAATAAATATTTTTAAAAATAAAAATAGGATGAATTTTTTGTGTGAAATACACAGATGGATATTAATTTCAAGGTTCTTATCCAAGATATTTCAAATATTCCGTTGGTTAGTAATTTCATTACATTCTCTATCAATTTCTCATGGGCACATGATGTAATGACAACAATTTAGTAGCATCATTATGTTAATATAAGAAAATAGGAAAAATAATAGGCTTAAACATTTGCCACATGGAAAATATATTATTGTTTATTGATTGAATTCTCTAAGGAAAAGATAAAATTAATTTTAGTTACTATCAAATGGATGCCAAATTTAAGGATGGATTATCATTCATAATATAAATAAATGTCAAATTTAATGTTGAAAATAAAAGTGAATAAATTGCATCAAGACACTACCCGGCTTCCATTGTAGGAATGTCTCTCGACATATAAACCATGAACTAATTAGGTTATGATGTTAATTTTTAGGAAATTTAGGGATAAATAATTTTACAAATTATAGACCCACGACAATAAATTTAAAAGAATTATAGTTTATGAAATGTAGTGATTAAAACATAGATTAAGATGTTTATATTACATATTACAAAATGTAAACAACATAAAACAGAAAGTAAATGAACACAATGACAAAAGATATAAGTGGGAAAAACAGGAAAGGTAAAAGACCCACTACAAATCACTTATCCTTATTGAGAATTCAATTTTACCTAACACTCCCACTATTTCCAAAGATCCACTTGTAGTTACACCTTCAAGAAGGGATTACAAACCGCCTCATACATTTTTTCATGTGTTTTTCACCATTCGCATCATGTATCTATGATCATATCGCACATATAGCTTGCATGCGTATGTCACACCGATATTTCACCTATGTAACCGATCTCTAATGAGATCACCTTGTTTCATACAAGGTGGGTGATCTGTTTTGGGTCACTCTTACATTTTAAACACTGCCGAAAGTAGTAGTGGATCCGCTATGCTTAAATTTTAAATATAAGCTATAAACAAAATAAATATAGTTATGGCGGGGTTTCTAAACAAGTAGTTTACTATTAAATATTATAAACCCAAAAATATTATAAGAGCAATTGGTATCTCAATGTCAAATATGTAGTTGTATTCGAAACAATAAAACATAATTTATTATATTGTAGTAATTAATATAGCTTAGAGTCGAGTTCTTTTTTTATCATTGTTAAGTTAAGATATGTTTGGTATTTCTATTTACAACATGTGTACAAAAAAATTTCATAACAAACATAAAACTAAACAATTATGTTGTGCTCAACTTTAATGAAATGTTAAACATAAAGATGGTGAGGTGAATATATATTTTTTGAAAAAAATTAAATATTTAAGAACATCAAATATAAGTTTCCTCCTATATACAATTGATGACAAACATGAGATTAATTTGTCTATATCTATTGTTATTGGCAAGACTAAACATAAAAGTACATATGAAATGAGTTAAAGAACAATTGAAAAATGAAATAATATTACTATTACTAAACCCACACTATACTGAGACACTTCATTACACATGAAATATAAATTTCTTCTCAACTATAATTCATGATGAGCATGAGGTTGATTCTTCTATGTACATTTCTAGTGACAAGACTAAACATGAAAGTCCACATGAAATGAGTAGACACAACAAGAAAACAATGAAATACTATTACTAAACCCACAATAGATACACACTTCTTCGATCATCAAATTAAAATTCCACCTCAAATATAATTTATAATGAATATGAGGTTGATTCTTCTATATCCATAATTAACGACAAGACTAAATGCAAAATTCCACATAAAATTATTAGACACAACAAGATAACAATTAAATACTAATACTAAATACATAATACATAAACACATAATAGTACATCAAAATTGTGCAAAATTGATAATGGAAAGGGGACATTACCCTCAATTCTAAAAATATTACCGGGGGCATTTTTTTGCAAATTGAAAAATATCTTGTCTGGATAAAACCACTCTATATACACCAAATCTCTATCTCCTATACCCACTTAAAAATTACAATTTGGTGTAACTCTTTATAAACACCGAATCTCTATCTCCTATATCCTCTCCATACCCACCTTAAACTTCACCACCTTTAGTGCTATCCTCATCCATTTGACCATTGAAATTATAAAAACTAAACAATACCCGACATGTTATTTATGTGATTCATTTGTCAAGTGGTAGTTGGAATATGCAAATCAAGTACTTTATCTCTTCCATGGATGTTATATATAGACAAGCAGTTACTGATTTTAGAATCTATAGTTATGGTAGAAGATAGGTACTGCTTCTGTCGGCAGTCCAATAAGTCCCAAGCACTGTTTGTCTTTTCAAACTTGGTAATGTACTGTTTTATTATTATTATTGCACTCATCTTGGCTTTACTTGTTGTAAGTGGACGAGGCAATATCATATAATGCCAATGTTTGGTAGTTTGGAAGTGTGATTGAAAAGAACAAATGGCAAAATCCCAACGATTCTTACTGTTAATGTCATCATTTGAAAAGCCAAGAGATCTACTTTCGATTCTCATGTTTCTTACCTCCTGTCAAATTCCAACAAGCATATTATTGCGTAGGTTGACGTACAAAACTATTCAGGTCGTGAGCAAGTTAAGTAAATTAGGTCACGTCATACTGTCCTCGTGCAGTGTGGGAATCTATCCATTTCAATTTCATTTCAATTGTGTATATATTTACTTGGTTGTTTTTTGTTTTTCCTTTTCATCCATAGGCCAATGTAATTCAGCTTCAAAGTATTTGATTGAGTTGTCTCACTAAATAATTTGGGAAATGAGGGAATAAATTAATATATTGTTGTCACTATATAAGATCTCTAACCTTTTTCTGAGATGCTGTTGCACTATTTGTATAACCTCCTCCATTATAAATATCAAGAAAATAGAGAAACATCACTTCTCTTCTTTAGATAAAGTAACCCTGTTCTTAAAAAAAAACTTGAGACAACACAAACCCAATATAGATCACACTTCCATCGTCCATGAACATCTATTCTAATATCGTTACATGTACTTATTATGGATCGTGTAGCCATGTACATATAACTTTCACCTTCTCATTGATAAGTTAAAAGTTCTCACCGCATGATATTTTTATTCCACGTCACTATCTTCTCAATCCAAATATTCTCATCTTTATAGTCATTGCTTAACATAGAATCTTATAAGGTGACTTCTAATAAAGCATCGATGCTTTTGAAGTCCATAATTGTGAATGAAAAGATTTTGGATCCAACTTTAAATGTTGATATTATATCTATACTATTCAGCACTATAGATTTAAAAATAAATAAAAATTCTATTATTGTTATTATTATAATTTTTTTAAAAACATTATTTACCTTATTTTAAATTGATATTTAGATTTTAGTATGATAATGTTCTATATTATTTTATTTATACTTTTTTAAATAAAACTTAATTTTACAAAACATTCGTTTTTAACAATTATTTTTATAATAATAGTTTTGCATAATATATATATTATATAAATACACAATGTAATAAAATAAAAAATTAAACATGGGATATCGGGCTATATAGTTTTGTATCTACAATCTATTAAATATTAAATTAACAATATCTAGAGCTTAAATAATTTAAAAATATTGGTCATATTTTACAAATACATTTAGAATAACTAAAACATCAATTAACTTATGTATCTATAAATTAAATTTCGTTAAGAACATTATATATTTTTGGGTGTGTGTTAAATATATAGATAAGAACTTTTAATACAAGTGTACATATATGTTAATTGATCGCTTGGTCTAATTTAAGTTGTTGTTGGCATACATATGTCATCATATGTGTTATTTTTATTCATATTTTTATTTTGACATTTAACTTTTTTGACTCAATATTATACTAGATTTATATTTTATTATTTTCTATCTATATTTCTTACGTCTTTCTCTCTTAGTTATCTCTTTCCTCTTCAATATTTTCCTTCATCATGGAATTTTTATATGGTACATAAGTGTTTGGCCAATTCCTTATGGTACATACTTTGTTGGGCATACTCATTGTTAATATTGTAAAAAGAACATAACATATTAGTTATGAAAGGTAGCTAAGGTGTGAATAGTTATATAATGTTTTCATAAATATTCTTATTTCACTAAATGTGGACTTATTCCACTCCGAGAAGCTAAAAATATAGGTAATATCAAAATCCAATATTACTAGTTTTAGATTCCTTAAAATCCAATATTACTAGTTTTAGATTCCAAAATGTTAAATATTATACTCCAAAATCACATATATTTGAATTCAATGTTAAAATGTTTAAAATCCAAATTTAGATATATTAGATTACAGATTACATAAATGAATCGGGAAAAATCGAATATTGATTTGAGATAATCCAACATTGAACTACAAATCAATAAACAAAACATGTTTATGTTTTATCCCAAGGCTACCAACTACTAGGCTTTATTTATGCTTTGAAATATGGTTCTTATCAGTTTTAAAATTCCTTTAAGATTAAACTATGGTGATTTTAATAATTCAAAAACATATGCACCGACACCCGCTAGGATAATTACATACAACAAATGTCATATACTTCTAGGTTCTTTTAGAATGGTGTGATTGACCTTCAAAGATAGCCATAGAAAAACATTAAAAACCTTTATTGTATCATAACATTACTAAAGATATAGATGCACATTATACAAAATAAATTTGCGAAGGAAATACTCACACATTATGCATAAACATTTTAAGATATTCTCATAACATTGTTATACAATTGTACTACCATTTCCCCACATGCACATATATACATATGAGACTATTACTAAAGATAGGATCACACACTAAAGAAATAAATTTTATGTTTTTTTGTAACATAGTTTAGTGTAAAACCATTCCTAATGATATACCGCCAAATGAAAACAAGAATTACAAAAAGGTGCTCTCAAATAAATTTAGGGACAAATTACATAATTATAATTGGTTTTTGATTTAATGACATCACGGATGTCTTCCACATCCTTTAATATATGAAACATAGGCCACAACTCATCTATCAAGTAGTTTTCTATCGATTTAGATCGTATGTTAAATGTTTTAGCAATTATGTAGTTCCCCACATCATTGAAATTTTTTCTCTACAAAGTCATCTATAAGCACTGTATTTTTACAATTGTAATATGCATTAAACTTGCTCCAAACGGTGCTAAGATTTTTGAGAAATATGTTGGGATTCCTAGAACCTTGATAATTGGTACGTTTGGACACGATGCAATCTTCTTGTGTAAATATAAACTCAAATCTTCCAACCTCCAAGCCAATGTATCGAAGGAATGAAGGAATCATGTCATTAACATTTGACTTTCTTGTTGATGTCCATAACACTATTTTGAATTGTTTATTTGCAACATTACAAGAAATTTTTAACATTAGGTATAAGAAAATAATATTTATTTTTGAGGTCGATGCCACCAAGTTTTTTAACATCTCATGCGATGAATCAGCCTTGTGAATGGTGTGTGCCAAAACACCATTTATATAGAATATTATCAGTTTCATGTTGCATATGTTATTATTTGCAAATGAAGAAAAACATAATCAAAAGGTTATGGGTGGAAAATTAAGCCAAAAATTAAAAGTCCATTCTTTTTTTACATTGTACTATGAATAACTTTTTTAAAAAGAATTCATATCGAATAGAAATGATTACGTAATGTGAATCTTTAAAAACTTAAGGTAGTGATTTTCTTTCAAATAAGTGCACAATAAATTGTTTATTTTGAAATAAAAATATAATTCAAGTGCCAATAGTGTGTTTGAAGGTTTTTAATGATCTACACATGTTCTTATGTTGTCCTACACGTTTCAGCCATGTACATAATTGAGTGTAAATTAATGAATCAGTCATATATTTTCCATCAAATCTACATCATGTTAATATTTTGAAAGTAATTTTTCATTAACATCGTACAACATGAATCTCATGTCATTGATCAAAATTATATTGTTTTCACCATAAACATTACCAAAAATGTCTAGTATCTATTGACTGGTACTTGTTTTCATCTTACATTGGCCACATCCCCAAATGAACTCGGAGTTAGTATCTTGCATCCAACTAAATCTTTTAATGAACATGTATTTCACCATTGTTGAATCCATAAATGTAGACCATAAGGCAATGTCAAAATATTCTGATGTAGTTCTTATCAATTCAACACTAAATATACATTAAAATCCCATCTCTAAAATATGGAGCCCTATTTCGAGGTATTCTATTATCAATACCATAAATCCCAATCAACAAACCTTCAACTCCAAAAACTAGTAATTTCCAAGGCCTCCCAATTGAATTTATAAAAACCACTAAGAATTAATTTCATCTTCCAAATTTGAAAAAATCATGTCAAAGAATCATTTTGATAATATTTTATTTTGGTAATTCACACAAACAACTTATAAATTTATACTCTCAACTTAAACACGGTGAAGATATAAATTATCCAAACTTATAAATAAACATTGAAAATATGAATGTATCTTCTTTACAATGTTTAGCAATATCATTATAAAAACATTTTGAAATAATAAATAGTTATTTAGTTTTTGCTTGCTCAATTTTTTGATGCCCTCTATAACACTTAAACCCTGAGACATTATTAGTGATAAGTTTGTATACAAATCGATCATGAACCACATATCTTTTGAGCAGTTTTCTCAACTAATTTTCCTCACCACCATAAAATTTTCTAGAGGGTTTCCCTTTATACCTATTGTGATACACAATGTGTCTCTAGAGATGAAAAAATATTGTCTCTACTCCAAACTTTTGTAAATCTCTTACTGCAATTCCATTATGTACATTGGAATATTCTTTTCTCCAAATCAGTAATGGTTTGAATTCACTTACTAATTATTTTTTTGTAGCCTTTACCATATTTTCAACATCGGTGTAAGCAAGATTAATAGACTCAAATCCCACTTCAAATTTTGTTGATAGTAACTTTAAAAATTATTTGAGGCCACCTCGCAAGTTGATAGTCTTCATGTACCAAACTTGAATACCACCTCCTTATGGGATTGACTTTTCTTAAATGTCAAACCCTTAAAATATAGAATAAGTAAATAATACTTGTGGCTAACTACATCAAGCTGAACTTTGATGGTGCCTCTAAGGGGAACCCTGGAACAGCAGCTGGAGGAGGAGCAATACGGGACCATAAAGGTAATTTGATTGTTGCATATGCTGGAAAAATGGGAATCCAAACCAATCATTTTGCAGAAGCTTTATCTGCTCTCTGGGGTTTGAGAGTTGCTCGGGCCCAAAATATCAGAACCTCATTGTTGAAGGGGACTCCTTAATATTATTAATCTCGCTTAATCGGTCCTCTTCTCCTAGCCTGGAATATCAAAGATTTTATCTCGGAGTCCATAAGCATCAGTCATACCTTCAACCAAGCATCGAATCATACATACTTACAGGGAAGGAAACAAGTGGGCGATGCAATGGCCAATTATGGCATTAATTTAAATTTCACTATTTGGGATAATGATAGTATCCCTAATCAGCTTCACAACAGCATACATGCGGACCTTCACACGCAAACAATCTCTAAAGATATGCTTTAATCTTTGGAGGAAATCCATAAATTCTTCCACAGGTGCTGTTTTAGTTTATTTGGCGTGGCATATGATATCTACTCCAAATGATAGCAAGATTTTGTTTAGGAACTTCAAGTGGAGTTGTCTAAATTTAAAAACATAACACGCATGGGAAGTACAATAGCTGTTGATATTCGGTTGCCAAGCTCCGCGAAAACCGAAGATAACTACAAGGTGAAAGCTGACAGGATAAGGGTTTTCACGCGCGACTTCACGCAGACTCAGATCGGCAATCCTACAGCCGTTCGTGGGAGGACCAACGGCTACAGTTCCCATTTTTATGCGACCCGCAACGGTGAGAAACGAACCACTCTCAACGCCCAAAGGTATTTTGAAAATTGTTGTAACCAGCACATCCTTGTGAAGATGGGAGGGCCTCCCTGCCAGATTGAGCCGTGTGCAGACCCTGACTGGAAAGATAACACTGAGCTCTGGAACATTCTTAGTATTGGCGGATTCACCAACTTTGTGGAGAGAGTGCAAGGGCATGATCAAAGCATCTCTGTTCGCTTTGCCAAGGAGTGGAATGAGAGGATGGTCGACTATGGAGGGCAGAAGATTCTTATTAATGACGAACTCATAGCCGAAGCGACTGGCCTCAGCTTGGAAGGATACCGCTTCTTCAACAAGAGGGTTATCAAAGAGGCTGAAGAGAGAAGATTTGTGGAGGAGGAGGAGAAGCTTATATTCAACACCGCGGGTCTGCTTGTTAATTCAATTCCTTCTCCGTATGATGAAGTCACCCGCATGATGATTCGCTACATATCCTTGGAAGGCAGGTTTGTTACTGTCCCTGCCAAGCACCTTGTCTTTTTGAATCACTTTCGTAGGAGTAGGTTGGTTTGCTTCCCCCACTATCTGTTAAACTCTCTTGAGCGCTCCATTTTGGAGTTCCAGAAGCATACCCGGGCGGTTCCCCTTCACCAAGGGCTTATTCTGCTTATTCACAAGCACTGCCTTATCAAATTCCCCGGTCTCCCTTCCTCTCCCGGCCTGGCTTTGTTGGGCTCCGTTGCTGCCAGTCCTGTCTCCCCTGCTGTCCCTGCTGCTGCCCCCGCCTCCGGTGCTGATGCCCCCATGCAGGCTGCTCATGCTTCTCCTTCTTTTCCTCCTGCTGCTGCCCCTGCCACCCACACTGTCTCTACTTCTAAACGTGTCACCAGGGCTTCTAGGAGACTCAACCTTGAGTCTACTGCTGAGGGGGATGAACCTTTGGATGACATTGCTCGTGATCTGCTGAACATTAGTAGTGCCAGTCCCCAGGCGGCACCAACGGATAACCCTTCTAGAAGATTGGAGGCCTTAGAGGCTGAGCTTAAATTGCTGAAGGATGAGGTAAAAAATCTTGCTAAGCAAAAAGGCAAAAAAAGCATTGAGGGAGAAGGGAGCATTGGCAATAGCCAGCTTGATGAAATATACAAAAAACTGACCTCCCTAGACTCCCGCCTTGGGAAAACGAAGACTAGGCATGAGTATAATATTGCAGCATTCAGGGCCATAGAGGAATTCATCGAAGGTCATGCAAGAAGTGTTTCGCATCTCAGCGGTGTCCCGATTACTCTTTGGGGCAATGAGAAAGAGAGTAAAAGAACCAGAGAGGAGCTCGATAAGACGGATGTTGCTCATATGACCACGCTGGGTATGTATCATGCTTGGAAAAAAGTAAAGATGAGTATTGATCAAGCGGCCAAGAAGTAGTCCAGTTTTACTACTGCTTCTTGGCTGTAGGCTTGCTGTTTTGTTGCCGTTGTTTTGCTGTTAAGTCTCGTTTGTGTTGCTGTTTCTAGGCTTCGGTGTTCTTTGCTGTAACTTTTGTGCTTTGATACAGCTTCTCTGCTCCTCTCTCTTATTCAGGCTTTTAGGCCTCCTTTTGTACACAAGGGTATAGTCCCTTTCAAAAAACTATTTACCAATATTAAAAAAACTACATGGAAGTAATTTTTTTATCAACCGCATTTTATTATTAACCAATTAAAATAATCAACATTTCATGAGGCTACCACTTACTAATTGAGATTGTAGCTTGGATTTCCTTGACCTCGCCCTCTTATGATTATTGTGATATATGTTCTATTACAAAAAGTAATGAATTCATAATAAATTTTATGTCAAAGTAAATAAAATCATGATATATCTTGCTTGTATACAATGTACTACCCTTTACTAGACAATATTTCATAGTTCTGAGATGTATATTAGTGATCGCCAAGATAATGCATTATTAGATAGACTATGTTTGAATGTACAATATTTGATGAGCTTGGCATCCGCCATGCCGTTTGTGTATGGGCTTGGTATTGTTGTCCCCTCAAAATTCCCCTCTTTTGAAAGTTGAAAAATTTTAAAATTTTGAGTTGGCACCCTTCAATAATGTTTCAATGAAGAAGAAATTTTGAAAAGATTGTGAAAATGCCATTTCTTGGGATCATTTTTATAACTTGTGGGCCTATCAAAATTATTTATCCCACATGTCCTAAGTTTTCCCAAGATTCCTCGTTATGTGATTCCCCGCATCGCCCGCATCAGTGCATTGGGTCTTCTTGTCCCATATGTCCTATGTTCCGAAAGACCTTTTGTTTACCGATTGACTCGATTTTCCGAAAGATCTTGTCACAACTTCTTCACATTTTTTTGGCCTGTATGTCCCAAGTTCACTGGGCTTCCTATTCCTCGATTTCCCACATCACCCCCATCACCGAATTGGGCCCTCACGTCCTTCACGTTTATGTGTCCCTGGACCTCCCATGCTATTTTGGCCCGCATCACCCACATTGGCTAAGTCGGCTTTTCACGTCCCATATGTCCTAATCTCCCATGGACCGTCCAGCCGCTTTTTTCCACTTTTCCCATATAACACATTTTTGAAAAAGTGCAAGGGGTATTTAATGCACATTTATGATCTTCTCTCTCCTAAACGACTATTTAAAGGGACCACCATCTATGCATTTGTCACATTGCTTGCTTGTTATTTCTTGCCCGCATTCTTGCAATTGAGTCATTTTCCTATCCCTTTGCATTTTTATCATGGATTTGTTCTTTGAAGGCCATTCCTTTGTGCACTACAAAAATGAAGATCAAGTTTCAAGGGCACGAGAATTTGTCACCTCTGGAGACATTTGTGCCTAATATTAGGGATAGTGAAGTTTGGCACTTAGATTTTGATGATTTATGGGGTAGGTTAACGTGCGACAACCCTACTCCCATGGCCCAAATGATCAATGATAGTGGAATAGCATATGCTGCTGGTTTTCCCATCTCTATGTAGTGTGTTGACACCGTCCTCGCCTATGGAGCTCATTTCAATCCAGATACCATGGAAGTTGTGAATGTGTATAGAGAATTGATTACAAAACTAGATGCTACCGCCATCATCGCTTCCCTACACATTCCTGAGAAAGAAGACTCTATTGTTCTCACTCTTGCTCAAGCTCAAGCTCTGTTTCATAATGAAAACAAGAATACAAGGCACAAGTGGCTAAGTCATGGGTATAGTGCCCTAAGAAGGGAGCATCCCGACTCTCCAAAGCATTATACAGGGTTGATTTCAATGAAGAATTATCAGATTTCATCATCTTGCTCGCCCATATTATGGGGATGCCCTCTACCAACGACTTCCATTTTTGGATGTGCCCTTTCATAAGCATCATCTGCAAAGGTAAACAAAACATAAACTGGGCTGAGATCATCTCGTATGAAAGTGACTAAATAATGAAAAGCTGTTCAAACAAAATAAGAAGTTCTACATGAATTCTTACCTCATGTACACCCTGGAAGCATCTCGGGAGTGGTTTGGTTTCACTTACATTGAGAGCAAGAAGGATGAGCCCATATACACATATTGCCCTCAATTTACCCTCAAGGACAACAATCATAATTTCAGAAGGGTGAATGATGCTTTCACCATGTACATTGTGAGACTTTTGGAGGGTGACACTACTAGGAGGTTTTCTGATGAGGCTATGGCTCTGATAGCCAAGTATGGGGCTTTCTTCATCTAGTTCAGAAAGTTCTCATACATCAGATTGGCTTGTTTTGAAAGTGCACCTCTCAAGCTGCCCATGTTTTGTAATGATAAAATGGCTCTGGTTGAGGTGTGCAGATAGCTAGACAAACTCCATAGAACCTTCGAGACAAGAAGATTACAGGACTTCATTTCCCTATCTCCTTGGGGAATTATACATGCAAGACAACCCTAGATGCCCAAAATATAGAAAGGGCTATTACTCCTCTTATTGTTCATTTCTTCAGTCCTACACTTGTTTTGATCTGAAAAAATTTATCAATAAGAATCTCAGAATAACCTGTTATCATCGTCTTGACATAGAGGATTACTGGGCTGATTGTGTTGATGATTTTGAAGCCAGGAGGAGGCATTTTAATAGATTGTCTCTGTCAGATCTTAGATCTTAATCTCTACTAGGTGCTTGAAGGGCTTGTGGATGATGATGATGGCTTGCAATCCTTTGAGTATGAAAGATCCATCAAGCACACACCTCTAGAAACCCTTGATTGGTATGCGAAGGAGAAGGATGATTTGAGTGAGATAATTTCCCCTATCATAGTCAGAACCAAGGTTTGGTTTGACAGGAAAGTTCGTGAATTCAGGAAAAACCAGGGCAGATCTTCTTCAAGAGAAACTTCCACACCTGGGAAGGAAGTGCATACACCCAGTAATTAGGTACTTCAGAGAAAATCCTCCTTCTTCCTCATTGAAAGATATCTGAAATGTCTAATCCTTCTTCTTCCTCTCAAGTGTATCAGTAGAAGGTCAAAGAGGTTAAGTAGGAACCAAGCGAGGAAGAGACTCTTTTGGAGCACTCGAAATTACTGTTGGACCAGAGAACATTATTGTTCTAAGCAAGAATGAGGATGATAAGACAACAGGACCAGAAGAAACCCTTGCAACCACTTCTGAGATGGAGGAGGAAGAATCAAGAACTGAACCTCCAATTTTAACATATTTCTCTGCAAAGAAAATTCTTGAGGTTCCATCCCCTTCCCCACTAGAGGCAATAGTAGTTCATACTTTGAGTATCATGAGTTCTCTTGCACTCGGGCCCCTTGACTCCTTTGTTTCTTCTTCATCCTTTTCCTGTGAGCAGCCCCTAGTAGACAGTAGGAAAATAAAGTCTTCTTCCCAATCAACTAGGCCTGATTTTGATGTTGTGGTAGCTCTGCTTGGTACTACCCCTCCTCCTCCAACAAATAAAGTAAATAATACTTCAAGGTTGGTATCTGATGCTCAAGGTCAGCAATTTCTTGAGGTTGCTAGACCTAGGGCAGATAAGGAGGAGAAGGATCTCTTGGTCTCCGACTTAGAACTTTCTAGAATTCCACTGGGAGAATCTACACCTGAGAGTGAGGTTCATAACCTTTGAGAAACTGTCACTAAGGTTATTGAATGAGTTGAAAAAGGAAAACAAACCATGGAGTAGTTGGAAGAACAAAACCAAGTTCTTTCCAACTTTATCAGATCATTATTAACAAAAGATAAAGTTTTGGATCTAGCTCCATTGGCTACTCTCCCACCCCCATGGTTCTCAGTCAAGATGAGGTTCAAAGCATCAAGGACATACATAGGTATTCAACTTATGGGAAGGCTGTTGAGGCCATGGTTGATGATATGACTATAGCTAGGTTTGAATTTCATTGAGGAAGCCTTCAAAACCAATGAGAAGGTGATCAATTTGCAATAGAAACTCACTTCCTCAATCAAAGCCATGGATAAGGAGCTGAAGGTCTAGAGTGGATGTATTATAGACCTCCATCTAATGGGCCAAACCAATGAGAAGATCCTGTTGGCCAACAATGTGTTTGATGATGCAAAGAATAACTTGTCAAGGACATGGATCTTCAGCATTGAGTGGAAGATAAAGGTTCTGGAGGAAGCATTGGGAGAACTGAGAAATGTGTGGTAAAAAGGGGAGTCCTTTAAAAGATGTGTTTTATTTGCATTCGAGGATATACACTGCCATCTTCAGGATGAGACTACATGTGTTCCCTTTTCTCTTCAAGAAATCAAGGCCCAGTTCAGAACCTTTGTCAAGGATGATCTGTTCAAAGAAGAGTCATTCACTAAGGAGAAGATGAAAGACATTTGTGCTCTTTACTCAGCTATTGCTGAAGCTAATAAAGAATATCTAGAGCATACCGAGTTTGATAAAGATATGGAGAAATGTCTAGGCATGTGGACACATGCTACTTCCAACACAACAATTCCAAGAGGCATGGAAATAGTAGAAGCATTGAAAATATTCAGACATCAAATCCTCAAATCATTGGGACCCCGAGTAATAATCAGATGTCTCTACTTATAGCTCTTCTTTCTCTTCTTCTATTTTTAGTGCCAAGCTCCTTGTAATTTAATTAAGGACTTTGTATTGTGCATTTCCTTAATTAATCTTTTGGTTAAAAGAAATGGTTACCAAATGTATTCACTTTGTAAACTATTGATTGAGCTCTCCTCGCCATTTTTAGGGGTGGAACTCTAATCATTTTTGAAATTGTAGAATGAATTAAAGCTATCAATATAGAAGATTTTCCCTTCTTGTTTCTATCTGTGTTTATTTATTCCTCTTGTCTATTTAAAACTATTGAATCATTAATCTATTTACATTAAGAAGCTTTGTATTCTTGTGGATGTCATCTCTAGAACTTTGTGTCTGAAATTGACATCTAGTGGTTTTAATATGAATGATTATGTTCTATATATTGTCATTGCTCAACATTTATAAGGAACTATTTTTCTATCTATACTTCCTAGGAAGTGCTATTCCACCCTTTCCCTTCATTAATTATTCATTCTTTATTGATAACTGTGTTAGCATTAAAACCTTTTCATGATATCGAGTTCCTCATCAAAGTTGGAAGTTCTACATTTGTAAATAGTTGTGTCGTTTGCTTTCAATAAGGGAACTTCTCCCATTAAAGAGGATGGAATTTATGTCCCCCAACTTTTGCTTTCATTAAAGTCCTAATTTAACAACCAACAGTTTTTGGTGACTCCACTGGGGATTCATTTTAACGAATTCCAGTTTTCAAAATGAACAATTTCTTGATCATTACTGATCTGGTGACTCTAAGATTTACTCGTGGAAGAAGGGCTCTTAGAATTGAAGATTCACAATTTCAACTCCTGGAGCAGCAAGGCTTTCCCCTTCAACAAGGAGAGATAGAAGGACTTGTTCTGTAAGCACACCACCTGTTGAGGACAAGAGCTTCTGGGAGTGGTTTCCCTTAAGAGAAACCCAACCCTAATCTTCATGCTTTGGTTCTTGCTGGTGTTTCAGTTCCACTTCAAGAAATTTTTCCAAGGATGGAAGTTCCATTACCTTGGGGCCAACAAGTTGGGCCTCTTGCCCTTCCTCAACCTTTGCATGAGTTACCCAGGGGTAACAGAAATAACTTTCCCAAGTTCAGAGGGAATGGCAAGGTACATCCTGATGAACACATTGCAGCCTTCATACTTACATGTGGAGTCCTTGGAGTTGAACATGAGGATGTCTCTGTGAGTATTTTTGTGGAGACTTTACAAGACAATGCAATAGATTTTTTTATCATGTCCCCATTAGGCCATCACCAATTGGACTACCATGAGAACTAGATTTTAGAATCATTTTAAACCTGCTGAAGATGTGCATGCTTTGCTAGCCAAAATTTCTCAAATCAAGAAAGAACCATAGGAGCCCATGAGAGAATTTGTGGCCAAGTTAAATAACATGATTAATAAGATCCAATAAGACACTCACTGTGGATCAAATTCAAAAATGTTTCTTCCTAAATGCTCAATTTCCTAAAGTAAGCTATGCACTAAGAAGAGCCAATCTTGTAACTTTGGATGTTGATCGAGATTAGCCGTCAGTGTTGAAGATGACTTGATCATGTCTAGTAAATTGAAAAGATATCCTTCAAAATCAAAAGCTTCTTCTTCCTCTTCCTCTACTCCTAGAGGTAATCCATATCAATTAGTACAGAAGCTTGCTAATGACCTCATTTCCATCAAGAAACAATTGGCTCAGCATGCTCCTTATCAAGATCTTCCAAGGAGTAATTTTAAGCCTATAAACCATTTCCTTTCTTCTCGGACAAGGCCACCCATCACGGTCCCTATTAATGTAACTTGTGAGGTTGAAGAACCTGATGATGAAGAATTTAATGAAGATTTTGAAGAACCTGAAGAAGAGGTTGATGAAGAATGAGAAGAACTCGATGGGTCTCAAGTTAATTTCCTTACCACTGAGGGTGTTGATGAGGAAGATGATTATGATGAATTGGTAGCAATTATGAATAGTGAGTCATATGCTATTATGACTCGTGAGCAGACAAATAAGAAAGAAAAATTTATGCATCCCGCTAAGAAGTCCAAGGAGCATCCCATGACTATTCTAGTAATTGCAAGAAGAGGTTCTCCTATTCCCACCTTTGCATACACACAAAAGGTGAGTTTACGCTAATTCTTCTTCTTCTACTCCTGATTTTAAAACTTCTTTTCTCTAGTTCCCAAACCTAATAAGCCTAAGATTCCTAGTGATGATAGCCCATCCACCTCTGGATATTTTGATATCATTGATCATCTCAAGAAAACAAAAATCCAGATTTACGAAGCTAAGTTTTATCGAGACTCATTCAAAAGCCTTTGCAAAAAAGGTCCACTTTGTTAATTCCCATTCCAAGACTTCACCCAAAAATTCTAAAGGTATTTTTCCCACTCCCTACTCCACATCCCAATAAATCTTGTGGCTGTAGTCACCTCACCAAATGTGAAAATTGAACCATTCTATGTCACCCTCTTCATAAGCGGCCATAAACTCAAGAGCGTCGGATAATGTCATGCCCGCCAAAGTAACCCATTCTTTAGGTCTTACCCTCACACACACACTTATGGTTCTTGCTATTCCATGGAGAGTAGGGAGGTGTCTTTGGTTGGAAGAATTAAGGATGCACAAGCAAATTTTGTTGCTTTGCCAGAGAAGAAGGTTTTAGCTACTATTTTGGCGGTGATGTCCTTCCTTCATATGGTATGTTTTTGAGTAGAAATTCATGTAAGGACATGGGAGGAGAAATTCAAATGGATTAGTCACATGCCCTCATACTAATTAATGGAAAGATGAATAAGTTGCTTCCGAGAAACAATATGAATTTATTGTGTGAAAGATGGATGATCCCAAGGCACAAATACTTTATGAAGATATTGGGCATGAAAACTACATGATCATGTCTCAGGATGAGGTGGAATGTCCTAAAGTAGTGCCCCATGATCCTAATAGAATTTGAAATTTGGAATTTGAGGGAAGTTGTTCTTGACTAGTTCGGGGCTAGTGTGGTATTAATATCTCCAAAAGGGAAGATTCATCCTTTCTCCTTTAAGCTGCAGTTTGAAAATACAAATAACATAGTAGAATATGAGGCTCTCATCCTTGGACTGAACACAATAAAAGAAAGAGGTGTGAAGAACCTCCTAGCTCGTGGAGATGTGGAACTAGCTTTCAAGAAAGTTAGACATCTTTTCCAAGTAAAGAATAGAAGGTTAAAGAACTATAGGAATCTGGTCTGGGATTCTATTGAATTCTTTGATGCTTTCTCTATTGAAGCAGTGCCAAGGGAGAAGAACACTAGGGCTGAATCCCTAGCTATTTCAGGATCTCTGTTGATACCTCATCTGATTTTTCTCAAGACAAATTCACCATTGAAATGATCCATAGACCAAGCGTACCAGATAATGCAAACAACTGGAAAGTTTTCAATGATGATCAACATTTGCTCTCTTTCTTGGAACTTGAGGATAACTTTGATTCATTGTATTTTGAGGGAAGTGGCGATATGATTTGAGAAAGTGTCTCTTCTAATGAGTAAGGTGTCAAAGAGGAGATGGATCAAGAGGGATACATAAAACTCAAAGGAAAAAAAATCCCTAAAGGAATGGTGAGCTTGGAGGATTTTTTGATAAACATGACAGATATGTCAATTCCAAAGCTTCCAAAGGACCTCAACAGTCTGCTGAGTATGAAAAGATTAACATTGGGAGCTCTACTGAACCCAAAATGGTGAACATTGGAAAGTGTTGTACCCACGAGGAGAAGAAGAAGGTGATGAACCTTTTGAAGAAGTATGTTGATGTCCTTGCTTATTCTTATGATGATCTAAAATATTTTCAGCTAAAAGAAATGCAACATTTCATTCCCCTCAAACTTGGGATTAAGCCTTTCAAGAAGAAGCAAAGGCAGTACAATCCAAAGATTGCTGACACCATTTTCCAAGAGATACAGAAGTTATTGAAAGCCAAGATTATCTTCCCCATTCATCATTCAACATGGATTGCTAATATTGTGCACTTGTCAGGAAGAAAAATGGTGAGATTCAGATCTGTGTTGATTTCAAGAATCTAAATCAAGCTTCTTTGAAGGATAACTACCCCCTACCCATGATGGACTAGGTGTTGCAAGTTGTTACGGGTGTAGAGATGTTGTCCATGCTTGATGGTTTCTCGGGATATAACCAAGTAGAAGTTAACACTGTAGATCAGCACAAGACTGCCTTTACCACTCCTTGGGGTACTTTTTCCTACAAGAGGATGCCCTTTGGTCTCATTAATGCTGGTGCCACCTTTCAGAGAGAAATGGATTTGGCTTTTGGAAGTATGAAAGGAAAATGTATTGTTGTGTATCTAGATGATTTGACTATGTTTTCCAAATCTAGAGCAGATCACTTTCAAGCATCTAGAAATGGTCCTCTTGAAATGCAGAGAGCATGGAGTCTCTTTGAATCCCAAGAAATCTATATTTTGTGTCACGGAGGGAAATTTATTGGGACATGTTGTCTCCAAAGATGGAATCAAGATTGATCCTGAATGAGTTCAAGCTATTCAGTAGATTCCTCTTCCCACAAGCAAAAAGGGAGTGCACTCCTTCTTTGGTAAGATCAACTTCCTGAGAAGATTCATCCCTAATTTTGTAGAGCTTAATTTCAACACTTCCCAAATAATGAAGCGAAAGATGATATTTGGTTGGTCCTTTGAAGGAAAAGAATCATTTGAAGGCATTAAGAAAGCCATTACTAAGACTCCTATCTTAGCATGTCAGATTTTAGCATGACTCTAAAATATGTTGAAGATCATGAGCTCCCAATTACATTCATGAGTTATATTCTAAAAAATCATGAGTTGAAGTATACTATGTTGGAGAAACATGCTTTTGACAGTAGTTAAAGTTGTTAAGCAATTTTGATTTTACATTTTTAACTTTCACTCTGTTGTGTTTGTGCCCGATATAACTATCGAGTCTATTCTTACACAACAAGAGTTTGGAACCAAGAGAGGAAATTGGGTAGCAAAGGTTCAAGAGTATGATCTTGACATCAGACCAACAAAACTAGTTCGAGGTAAAGGCCTATGTGAACTCATTGCCGAGGGAGCTAGTCATGAAACACCTCAGGATGAAGTTGATATTCCTATTGTTTTGTTCCTTAGCTCAATAGATGAATGGTATGTTGATATTGCTCACTTTCTCACCTATGGTGAATGTCCATCTCACTTAACTACCAAGGAGAAGAGATCCATCAAGCTAAGGTCAACATAGTACGTGTTATGGGAAAATGATTTGTTCAAACGGGAGTGGATGGAAGATTCTTGAAGTGTGTTGACAAAGTGCAATGAAGAAGTTGTTCTCACCTTCCATGACCAAGCCTATGGGGGTCATTTCTCATCTGCCATTACTGCTCACAAAATTCTTCGTGCAGGGTACTATTGGCCTACTTTGTTTAAGGATGCATCAAGGTGGGTCGACAAATGTGAAGCTTGTCAAACCTTTGTGGGAAGACCAAAGTTGGCTTCTTTGCCACTTAAGCTAGTTGTGATTGAAGAACCCTTTCAATAGTGGGGTTTGGATTTTATTGGAACACTTAACCCATATTTAAGTGTAGGACATACTCATGTGTTGACTGCCATAGATTATTTCACTAAGTGGGTAGAAGCCATCCCAGTTAAAAGTACTACTTCAGAGGTAGTATGTAATTTCATCAAAGAGAACATCTTGATAAGGTTTGGAGTACCAAACAAGATCGTGACTGATAATGATTCAAATTTTTATTCTGATGAGATGATGGATTTCTTCTATGGGTATGGTATTTCCCTCAATAATTCTTGATTACTATCCTCAACGGAATGGATAGGTAGAATCAACAAATAAAAATTTTGTGGACATTGCAAGAAAGCTTGTCAATGAATCTCAAAGTGGCACAAGACACTCTATGATGCTCTCGGGAAAATAGGATTACACCGAAAGATTGATTGGGATGTATCCTTTTCAAGTGGTGTATGGTGTGGAATCCCAACTACCGGTAACATTTGAACTACCAACTTTGCATTTGATGAAAGCTATTGAGGACACCAGTTTCACTGATTCTTTGGATAAGAGGATCATGTATCTCCATAAGCTAGATGAAGATAGGCTGTAGGTTTTTGATAGGATCTCTGCACATCAGTAGAAGGTTAAACCTTTATTTGATAAGAAAAATAGATCCAAAGAGTTCAAGGTTGGACACATTATTTTTCTATGGGACAAAAGGCATAAACCTTGTGGAAGTCATGGTAAGTTTGACTCTCTCTGGCTTGGTTCTTTCAGAATCAGGCACTTTGCTAGTGAAATTTTTTTCTATCTTGATTACATGGATGGATCTTCTCTCCCACTTCCTTATAGTGGGCAGTACCTAAAATTGTTCAAATCCTAGGTGGATAGGAAGTCCTATGTATATTATGTACAGTGTGTGTTTGTTTTTCCTTGTCTTTGTTTTTTTGTTTGCCTTTCCTTTTTTTTGGTGTGTTGCCTTTTGTATTGTTTTCCCTTTGACTCTTTTTACCCAATGGATAAGGCCTGGTCTTCTTCCCCGAGTATTTCTTGATTCTTTTCCCACCTTGTTCTTATGATCTAGTCAAGTCATCCCTAGAAAGAGCTAGTTGTTGTCCCCTCAAAATTACCCTCTTTTGAAAGTTGAAAAATTTGAAAATTTTGAATTAGCACCCTTCAAGATAATGTTTGGTGAAGGAGGAATTTTGAAAAGATTGCGAAAATTCTATTTCTTGGGATCATTTTAGTAACTTGCAGGCCTGTCAAACATTTTTATCCCACATGTCCCAAGTTTTCCCAAGCTTCCTATTCTCTCGATTCCCGCATCGTCCACATCAGCCAAATCGGGTCTTCGTGTCCAATATGTCCTAAGTTTCGGTAGACCTTTTGTTCACCGATGGGCCGATTTTCCTATAAGATCTTGTCTGTTAGCTTCTTCACATTTTTTTAGCCCGTATGTCCCAAGTTCACCCGGGCTTTCATTCCCGATTTCCCACACCGCCCACATCACTGAATTGGGTCCTCGCGTCCTTCACATTTATTTGTCCCTAGACCTCCCGTTCTCTTTTGGCCCACATTGATCGAGTCGGCTTTTTGTGTCCCATATGTCCCAATGTCCCATGGACCGTCCGGGCTAGTTTTCTACTTTTCCCGCATAACACCTTTTTGAGTCGGTGCAAGGGGTATTTAATGCACATTTATGATCTTCTCTCTCCTGAACGACTATTTAAAGGGACCACCATCTATGCATTTGTCACATTGCTTGCTTGTTATTTCTTTCCCGCATTCTTACGATTGAGTCATTTTCCTATACCCCTTTGTGTTTTTATCGTAGATCTATTCTTTGAAGGCCGTTCCTCTATGCATTGCAAAAATGAAGATCAAGTTTCAAGGGCACGAGCATTTGTCACCTCTGGAGACCTCTATACCTAATATCGGGGATAGTGAAGTTCGACACTTAGATTTTGATGATTTTTGGGGCAGGTTAACATGTGACAACCCTGCTCCCATGGCCCAAATGATCAATGACAGTGGAATCATGTATGCTGCTAGTTTTCCCATCTCTATGTAGTGTGCCGACACCGTGCTCACCTGTGGAGCTCATTTCAACCCAGATACCAAGGAAGTTGTTAATGTGCATGGAGAATTGATTACAAAACTAGATGTTGCCGCCATCACCACTGCCCTACACATTCCTGAGATAGAAGACTCCATTTTTCTCACTCTTGCTCAAGATCAGGATCTATTTGATAAGGACAATGAGAAATACAAGGCACGAGTGGCTAAGTCATGGTTGAAGTGCCCTAAGAAGGGAGCATCCCGACTCTCCAAAGCATTGTACAAGGTTGATTTCAATGAATAATTATCATATTTCATCATCTTTCTTGCCTGTATTATGGGGGTGCCCTCTACCAATGACTTTCATTTTTGGACGTGCCCTTTCATAAGCATCATCTGCGAAGGTAAACAAAACATAAACTGGGATGAGATCATCTATATGAACTGACTAAACAATTGAAAAATGTTCAACAAACTAAGAATTTCTACATGACTTCTTACCTCATGTACACCCTGGCAGCATCTCGGGAGTGGTTTGGCTTCACTTACATTGAGAGAAAGAAGGATGAGCCCATATACACATATTGCCCTCAATTTACCCTCAAGGACAACAATCATAATTTCATAAGGGTGAATGATGCTTTCACCATGTACATTGTGAGATTTTGGAGGGTGACACTACTAGGAGGTTTTCTTATGAGGCTATGGCTCTAATAGCCAAGTATGGGGATTTCTTCATCCAGTTCAGAAAGTTCTCATACATCGATTAGCTTGTTTTGAAAGTGCACCTCTTAAGTGCCCATGTTTTGTAATGATAAAATGGCTTTGGTTGAAGTGTGCGTAAAAGCTGGACAAACTCCATAGAACCTTTAGAGATAATAAGATTAAAGGAATTCATTTCCTTATCTCCTTAGTGAATTATACATGCAAGATAACCCTAGATGCCTAAAATATAAAAAGGGCTATTACTCCTTCTTCTTGTTCATTTCTTGAGTCCAAGACTTGTTTTGATCTCGAAGAAATTTATTGATCGAGAATCTCGAATAACCTATTATCATCGTCCGACATAGAGGATTAATGGGCTGATTTGTGTTGATGATTTTGATGCTAGGAGGAGGAATTTTGGTAGATTATATTTACAATGAGATCTTAGATCTTAATCTCGCTGCCAGTTCTGAAGGGCTTATGGATGATGATGAGGGCTTACAATCCTTTGAGTATGAAATATCCATCAAACAGACACCTCTAGAAACCCAAGATTGGTATGTGAAGGAGAAGGATGATTTGAGTGAGATAATCGCCCCTATCATTGTCAGAACCAACGTTTGGTTTGATAGGAAGTTCATGAATTCAAGAAGAACCAGGGCAAATCTTCTTCAAGAGAAACTTCCACACCTAGGAAAGAAATGCATACACCCAATATTGAGGTACTTGAGAAAACTCCTCGTTCCTCGTTAAAAGAGCCTAAAATTTCTACCTTGCTTCCACTCAGTGTATGTAGAAGAAGGTCAAAGAGGTTAAGAAAGAACCAATTGAGTAAGAGACTCTTCTGGAGCACTCAAAATTACTGTTGGACAGAGAACATTATTTTTCTAAGCGAAAATGAGGATGATGAGACAACAAGACCAGAAGAAAACCTTCGCAACCACTCTTTTGGAATGGAGGAAGAAGAATCAAGAACTCAACCTCCAATTTTAACAGATTCCTCGACAAAGGAAATTCTTGAGGTTTCATACCCTTCTCCACTGGAGGAAATAGTAGTTCAGAATTTGAGTGCCATGATTTCTCTTGCACTCATGCCCCTTGACTCCTCCATTTCTTCTTCTTCCTTTTCCCGGGTGTAGCCCCTAGTAGACAACAAGAAATGAAAGTCTTCTTCCTAATCAACTCGGTCCTAATTTTGATGTTGTGGCAAATCTGCTTAGTACTACCCCTCCTCCTCCAGCAAAGAAAGCAAAGACTACTTCAAGATTGGTATCTGATGCTCAATGTCAGTAGTTTCTTGAGGTTTCCAGACCTAGGGTAGATAAGGAGGAGATGGATCTCTTGGTCTCTGACTTGGAACTTTCTAGAATTCCACTGGGATAATCTACACCCAAGAGTGAGGTTTATAACCTTCAAGAAATTGTCACTAAGGTTATTGAATGAGTTGAAAAAGGAAAAAAACCATGGAGCAGTTGGAAGAACAGAACCAAGTTCTTTCCAACTTTATCAGATCATTATTAACAAAAGATAAAGTTTTGGATCCAGCTCCATTGGCTACTCTCCCACCTCCACGGTTCTCACCAAGATTAGGTTCAAAGCATCAATGACATATATAGGTATTCAACTTATGGGAAGTTTGTTGAGGCCATGGTTGATGATATGACTATAATGATTTTAATTCCATTGAAGAAGCCTTCAAAACTAATGAGAAGGTGATCAATTTATAAGCGGAAACTCACTTCCTCAATAAAAGCCATGGATAAGGAGTTGAAGGTCCAGAGTGGATGTATTACAAATCTCCATCTATTGGGCCAAATCGATGAGAAGATCCTGCTGGCCAACAATGTGTTTGATGATGCAAAGAATAACTTGTCAAGGACATCTATCTTCAACATTGAGTGGAAGATAAAGGTTCTGGAGAAAGCATTGGGAGAACTAAGAAATGTGTGGCAAAAAGGGGAGTCCTTTAAAACATGTGTTTTATCTTCCTTCAAGGATATCCACTGCCATATTTAGGATGAGACTATAGGTGTTCCCTTTTCTCTTTAAGAAATCAAGGCCCAGGTGAGAACCTTTATCAAGGATGATTTGTTCAAATAAAAGTCATTCACTAAGGAGAATTTGAAAGACATTTGTGCTCTTTACTCAGCTATTTCTGAAGCTAATAAAGAATATCTAGAGCATACTGAGTTTGATAAAGATATGGAGAAATGTCTAAGCACATGGACACATGCTACTACCAACACAACACATGTTCATTGATTTTCATTTCATCAATACACACACTTATGTAGAATGTATCCCCGGATGTGATCGTAGGCGGTGGCATGCAAGAGTGAGTGGATGTGATCGCGGGAGAGCACGTCCATTTGTTTGAGCCTATGGCTGTAGTAGCAGCCACATGTACCATGATATTGAGTAATCTCAATGAGGCTCACATAAATACGGAGTGAGATAAATATGACATAAGAGGTGGGGACCTAGCCCAACCCATATTCATGAGATATGTGGAGCTACAAAGTGCTGGTTTATAGAGGAATCAACCAAGGTGACTATACTATGGAGATAGGTAGAAAGATTTAGAGGCTACAACCTGAAGTGGCTTAGAATGAGAAATGAAATATATAATTCTAGGGCTCCCATGATTGTGGATAGTGATAGTGAGGATGATGTATTATGCATATGGATGTAGTGATGCATAGGGCTTTCTCCCCAATGATTTTATTTCTATAAATATTATTTTTGATGATATATATATATATAGATATATATGTATGTATGTATGTATGTATGTATATATATATATATATATACACATACATATATATATATATATATATATATATATATATATATATATATACATATATATATATATATATATATATATATATATATATATATATATATATATGTATATATATATATATACATATACATATATATATATATATACATATACATATATATATATATATATATATATATATATATATATATATATATATATATATATATATATACATATATATATATATATATATATACATATACATATATATATATATATATATATATATATATATATATATGTATATATATATATATATATATATATATATGTGTGTGTGTGTGTGTGTGTGTGTGTTGTGAACTTGTATTGATATGATGGTTTTTATTTACATTGTGATTTCCTAGATGTTGTATGCATATGAAATCATTTTCCTAATTGTTGAATGTAAAAAATATATCATGATGTGGATATAATAGGCAAGTAGTGAATTAAAATTAATTTGTAGGTGAATGATTATAATAATAATATATTTAAAATAATGTATGTATAATATGTATGGTGATAGAGTGGTGATATATATGGTATAAGAGGAGATTTAAGAGCATGGTTCATAATAGTATGTGATGAATGAGAAAAATGTGGGTGGGAAAATGAGTGATTCCCCTAGTGTGATAATGAGGTTTATTTTTGTAACAAATACCTCAGTGAGTCATGTAAGAACCTTAAGAACATGAGTGTGTCATCAGGTAATGATGTGATTTTATAGACGCCACCTATTAAATATGGAGATTCTGATGAGGGATGGTGGATGCATGTGAAGCGAAGTTACATGAGTATAAGAGATGAATTGAATGTCGGTGAAATGGTGTTGATAATTGGAGGTGTAGTGGAGGGAAGAATGGATTTCTAAGGTTTAGGAAGGCAATGTGATGTAGTAGTAATGTGAGGTGCATGATGATATGATGTAGCAATGGATAAACTAGGTGGAGGAAGTGGATAGATAATGACATTAGTAGGTAGACGGATGACAACCTCGAAGTGGATAGAGGTGACAAGTGAACAATTGTAGAAGCACAATTATGTGTAATGGGAGTAATATATCACTCATGAGAGTGAGAGCTCAAGGAAATGAAATTTTTTTCTTATAATTGTTGTAATTTATCATGTTAAGCATAACAAAAATTGTCATGGTGGCCATTGATGTGGTGAAAATTGCAATAAGGGCGATCGTTTGGCGATTCAAGTGATGAGAAGGATGATTATGATTAGAAGTCAAGCATATTATACAGTTATTAATCAAATTATGAAAGACATCATGAGTCTTAGTAACATATACAAAGTGCAATGCTTCATGAGAGGAGGATATGGAGAAGACTTAGGTGTAGGTTGACGCAAGTGGAGGGGAAGGAAGACACTTATACGGAGGAGGATATGGTCACCGTGGAAGACTCTCAATGGATGGAAGAGGAGATGAAGTAATAGGAAATGGAGTAGTAGAATAATTAGGAGAGGAGGAGATGGAATAACAGGTTCGTAATTAAATCTTGTTCTAGATCCATAACTTTATAGCAAAAATATTAAAAGATTCATGTGTATCATATAATAATTTTTCTTTTAAATTATAAATTAAGCCATGAAAAAGATATAATTTCTTTTCTAAATAAATTGGATCAAATAATAATTGATGTATATAAGAATTATATCGTAAAATGCAATCTATAATTGGTTATTTCTTTCCTTGATACAAAGTAGGTAAACAATCATATGTAACTCTAGGACCATTGTTAACCATAAACTACCTATGAAAAATATCCTCTATATCATAGTAAGTGTTATTGATCCATAAGAAAAATGAGATTACCATTAAATAGCATGATTCAAAAGACTATGGTGAAAAGATTTGAGGATCAAGTAATAATTAGAATAAGAAGTCAATGCAGAATGATAATGCTTGAGATGTAAATAGGGGTTTCCAGTTCCATCAAAACATGTGAAATTAGGCATGATGAAATCCTTAGGGAAATCATAATTGTGAATTTATTTAGGTATTGGATTACCATGAAAATAGTTATTTTCAATAGAATCATAGTAGGCTTTGGTTTTGAGAGTGAGAGTATGAACCTGATTTTGTAAATTACCAACAACATGCATGAGAGATAGAATATCATGTGAGGGGATGGTAGAATAAGTGAGAGGAACATTGAGAGGTCAAAGCTTTCCATTGTGAGTGAACATGGTAATGTGAGAAGAATAAGAGGATGTGGAAGGAGGAAAAGAACGTGTAGGCTTTATTGGAATGCTAGATGTAGATGCGGAAGAATTAATAGTAGGAATAATAGAAACATAATAAATAATAGATGTAGATGAAGAAGAAAGAGGTGGAAGAGTAGAAGAAAATGGAATATCAATGGACATGGTCTAGAAGTATAATCATAAGATATGATAAGATGTGTACTAGTAGGAATAGTAGAATGAGTATGAATAACATTTGTAGAAGAAGAAGAAATAGGTGGAAGAGGAGGAGAAGAACATGGAATGTCAATGGAAATGCTAGAAGTAGAATTAGAAGATATGATAAGAGGTGTATCATCATGTGCAAAAATTTGGGAAGATAAGAAAGATGAGTACTAAATTCACATTCAGAAGTCAGAGGAGAAAGAACATCATTGCTAACAATCTCATGGTTAGAAGCATAGCCTACATCACTATCAGACATATTTTCACATGTTAGTAATTCATCAAAAGAGTCAACATATAGAGAAGTGGTAGGATAACTATCATGAGATTTAGCATTACATTTATTGAAACATTATGAGAAGTAGGAAAGGTAGGATATATAATTTTGCATTCATCTTGATAACTATTAGAAATAACATCATGCACATGTACATTTTCACCATTAGAAGTAACACTATTTGTATCTAAATTTTCATAAGTAAGACCAAACATAAAATCTATAATAGTGTTATCATGTACTATAATAGGAGTAGAAGAAGGTGAAGAAACATGGGTGATTATGGAAGAGAAAGTGAAACATGAAGTGATGTTTTGGTCAAGAGAGACTATGTAATTGATAGAGTTGTGAAAACTAGTGGGAATGGTTCTTTTCTAAGCAAGAATTTCTTTGGGAATTTTGAATCACAGTGATCATAACGATAAAGATCACTAAGTTCAGCTTATACATCATCATCAAGGATTCATTTCACACTAATATGTTCCATATTATGCTTGGGAGAATGGAATCTATTTTTAGTCGTGTGCATTTTGGTGATCCTAGGATAACGAGTTCAAAAAAGAGAGGGGTTCAAAAAATGATTTAACAAAAGTATATTTATTAAATATAATTTCAGAGTCACTATTAATATGATATAATACAATAGAATACCAATACTAAGAACTCTAATGATGCAATTGTATGGATGAAAATTGACATGTGACCTTCAACCGCACTAAACTCCTCGAGGTCATGTTGAGGTAGACAATGTGGAAGTGTGGATGGATAAATGATAATGAAATGTGGTATGGGGACAAAAGTGTGTTCAAATAGGATGGGCATGTTGTCAATGAAAAATAATGTCCTCGAAAACCAATAATGGGATATTCTCATTAAGGGAAAGGAAGACCTCTCTAACCTGAATGGTCTTGTAGATGGATCTAAAATAATGGATACATGGAGACTCCAGTCAAAATAAAGCTCCACAGAGATCCTTTTTACTGTTTTTTGGTTTCATGGAAAATAAACGGGGGCCTCGTAATGATTTCCAGACAAGGTCATAAAATGAATGAGAGGGAGGCGTGGTTCTTCCGACTCTATGGTTGGTTAGCCAGAGTGGTCCAAAATGTGAGGACTCGATGAGCTTCCTTTTTTAGAACGTTTAGTTTTCTAATGATATCAAGTTGAAGTGGAGATGACCTAAAGACTAATGAGTGTAATCTTGTGTCTAGGTCTAGTTGTTCTTCGAGTCCTTGCGGTTGGGGATCCCGCAGATCAAAACCATAAAATATTGGTAGATGTGATATTTGTATGGCCATATACGTTTAAACTCTATTTCCATGGGAAGTCTAATATTTTTAGGCCTTATCAGGTGAGATGTTCAAAATGTTTAATTGTTAAATTTTCTAAGCATATCGTGCTAGTGTTATGAGGACAAGAAGATGGACTTTTGTATCTATGACCATAATTAACTCAGGACTGTTCAGTTGTGGTACCCATGGATCACTTTCGTATGTGTGTTCTTGTTTAGCACCACTGATGGTCATGTGTTGTAATGATCTATTTTAATTTAAGGAAACAACAACTAATTTAATTGAATTGAAACTATTCTATGTTTTTGGTATTTTCAAGATATAAATGAAATAAAACAACACAAAGATACTACTCTAATAAAATAAATGTTTTTGAGATTTTATGGAACTTTAGAGGAAATGAAGAAATAAAATATTTTAATCTATTAAATAAATTTAAATAGGAAAACAACCAGATGTAGTTGATTGTCTGTGTAATTGTATCTAATCTAATTTAATTTAAAAAATCCTTTTTCCAATAAGTAATTGTGGATTTGTTAAATCCTCTCCTATCTCAGATACACGGGAAGATTGAAAGCTTCAAAAGATTTTCTTCCCATGTAACTTCCCTGATAGAATCTGTGAGAATTTAAGGGAAATCACAATATATGACAAATTTATTATCTCTATGCTAGAAAAGAAAGCTTCCTCCAGATATACTTCCCTCCAAACCCACAAGGATAGGGAAGGAAGAATCTATCAATAGAAACTCCTATGGAAGATGTAAAGCTTCTTTGAAATTGACTAAACTATTTGAAATGAAGAAATTAGATTTTTCTACTCTATTTGATATATATGTGCATACAATTCAAGAAAAATAATATGAATAAATGAAGAAAACTAACATCAAACCCACCCTAGAAACATAGAGTAATGAAAACTTCAATTGTGTTATGATTTGTCCCCTTAGTTTGTCTTTTCAATCTCTTGTGTTCACATGAGTCCAAGGGATTGGGAATGTAGTAGAAGCAAAAAGTGAGAAGGCATTGGAGAAATAGTAGCTTGATAAAGCAACCTAACAATAATGCAGGTGGAAGAGAGATAACACAAGTAAACAGATCTTGGATATGTAATTTTGAGCAAGAATGTGGAAGCTCAACAATACAATAATACACAAAATGATATCCGACCATTTACTTGAGAAAAAGTGATGATTTTATAAAAGGTTGGTTTGGTTGTGTACTAACACACTTGAAAATCCATGGGGTGCCACATCAACAATGAAGAGGCAGTTTGAAAAGTTAATTAAAAATCACAAGTAGAAGAGGAGATTGCCACAAGTCACTCAAGATGTAAATCAGCTAAAACGGGTGAGAAACAACTCAAAGGTGAACTTAACTGAAGCAATGACGTGTCAATTCTTGAGTGAAGATTCTAGAAAAAGCACTGGGATCGCCGCCACTTGCAGAGGGGTAGGTATAGGACTGTCACCCAGGAAAGGTGGCGGTCTTGCAGCTAAAGGTCAAAACTAAGTTGAAATGAAGCGAGAAGTTGCAGAAAAGTGCAAAATGGCTAAGTAAGGTAAGCTAGGTTACAAATATAAGTTAAAAAGAGTTTTAGGAGCTTGATCACCTTTAGAAAAGACATGAATCATCATTAAGGACCTTTTGTAACAATTTTCTGACAATGTAGCACATGTAAATTTTGTTACGTACATATTTTCCCCTTGGAGAAGCTTTTTAGCCATGAAGAGGTGTAAAACATAGAGTCTAAGTATGGTGTTCCTGAAATGGGGAGTTTGAAGCTATACCTAACACACACATATGTCAAAATGTCATCATCTAAGTTCCCACTATCCGCAATAAGAAATCAAAACTCAATTGCAAATAGATAAAGTATTGGTAAAAACACTAAAAAAATGACAAAAGGACTTATCATCAGTGTGGGGATAGAAGTATACATGTGCTAGAAATTCAACCCTATAAATCACATACAGTCAAAATGAGGTTAAGAAAAAACATATATATAACAAAAACCATTCATTTTCAATCCATTTGTGCATATCACCTTACTGATTTTGGAGCTCCGAACCCACAATGACCATTTTGATCGAGAGTATAATAAAAAAGATGAGGGTGACAACATGATCATGGATCTATAAATTAGAGACCCCGCAAATAAGAAAAACATTACCATTTATTAGTTGTTAATTTTGAAATCTAAAATGTAAAGTGTTAAAAACCTAAGCCTAGGGGGATATTTTTGAAATTTCTTGTCTTAAAATGATCTCAAAGATGTGTCCATGGTGGGTTTAACATTTGTTCTATTTTAAAAGGTCAGCTTTTTTTTGGGGTTTTTGATTAAAAAGGATAGGTCATGTGTTTTACATAGGACCATCACCCTGCGCAAGGCGGCAGTTACAGGAGTGTTGTCTGCTCAGGGTGGTGGTTAGAATAATTCCAACTTTTAAGTGTGGTGGTTAAAGGTCATTGCCTTCTTAGGGTAGTGGTTACAAGACCTCCACCCCGATAAGGAGGTAATTACAAAACCACCGCTCTAGATAGGGCAAAGGTCTTGTAATTGTCAAGACAATGAGCTAATTTGACCAAGCTAAAGTGATTTTGTTGGTTCTTAAGTTGTTTTATATTGTTTCTATGTGCTTTCAAATTGATACACATCACTAACTTGCTCGTTTTATTATTTTTGGGTGAATGTAGAAAGAGTTATACTTCTGCTGGAGATGGGAGCGAGAATGTGATTGTCTTCTAGGAATCCTTGATTAGTTGACTCAGGATGAGATAGATTTATTGCACTAGGATGGGATATGGAGGATTTCAGGGGTACCACATATAGCACTAGATAGCTAGATACTATGTGATCTAATGTCTTATTGGGATGCAAAATGGAACACTTTCCAATTTCTAGGAGTAAGGGGAAAGTTAACTATCACTCTAGAGGATGTCTACCAAATTCTTTGTGTACCTATGACTCGGTGATGGTTGACATGTCATCACTAATCCGGCACTATGATAATTTTTTACCGGGAGCTCCTTGTGCTATGATTATTTACTAATGCATAACTTTTAGTTTAGTGGATGGAATCTGGAAACACAACAACAAACATAACACAAGAATACCATAGACTATGATAAGAAGGAATGATGATAAATCTAAAATATAAGTGTAAATTATAATATCAACATGAAATTTTTACAATCTCACCCATGAGGTACTTCAAGTGTTACTGACTTCACTTGCCTTCCAACAATAACTATGGGAGAAACTTCACAATGGATTCTTTAACACACCTTCAAAATGATGGCTTCCTTTACACACTTACTCATATAATATTTCTCACTACTTCCCTCTATGCTAAATGAGGGGGTGGCCTCTTTATTTATAGGAATTCAGGCTTATCCACCCTATCTCTAAGATAGGATAGGAAATCTCTTCCGGCCAATCATATTCCATGCCTAAACTCTTGCCTTTACATGTAGGCTTATCTTCTAAGATAAGATAAACCTTATCATCTCACATGGGTTCCACCTTTTTAGAATTTTCCACAAATAAAATACACAAAATATTTATGACATCACTCTTTGTCTTTATTACAAATATAATATTTCTAATTCCTAATAATGTAGACTCTACTTCTCTACTTACCCCAACTTTGACATTTTAACATTACCGGACCACTTACGACAAATATTTACTTTTTACCACAACATTCCTATTGTACTTTGACTGTTACCATACTCTACTTTATTGGTGGCACCATACTGATGACGTCGTTATCTTCTATTAGATGCCACTACTAATTATACTTAACAACATCCTATTCTTAATACATACATTAATAAAATAGAAATTATGGAGGAAAATTTTAATGTCAAAATTTTCACCCCTCCTAGCTTCTTCTCCATCCTTGGAGTAGACTATTCTAGTGCTTGGAAAATATTTAACTTGTCGTGGTTGACCCATTTTGTAATGAGGGTGCCATCCAATTCCTCCAGTTGATATGTACCATTTTCATGCACAACTGCTATTTTGTAGGGCCCCATCCATTTTGGAAGAAATTTTCTCTATCTTCTTTTTTTGTATTTGGAATCATATACTAGAACCAAGTCATTCACATGAAATGGAGACCAATGGATCTTTTGATCAAACTATACCTTCAGACTTCATTTTCTTCTTATAGCTTGTATCCTTCACTATTTCCCTCATTTCCTCTAGTAAATGAAGATGCACCAACCTTTCTTTTACTGAATCACTTTCATCCATCCTTTTATTTTTCATAACTCTCACATTGGGAATATCAAACTCAATAGGAAGAATTGGATCAATGCCATAAGACAACTGAAATGGGGAGTATCCTGTTGCTGACTTTGATGTTGTCCTATATGGCCACAGTGCTACATGAATCCTTTTATCCCACTTATGTACCTATAAGGCTGCATCTTTTTCTAGAATTTGACACAACACAAAATTTGTTCATTCCACCTATCCATTTGTTCTTGGCTTGTATGTTTTTTCCTTCCTGTGCTTAATAGAAAACTTGTTGACTAGGGTTTCTACCACCTCATTAATGAAGTGGCTTCCTTGATCTGTTACAATTTCTAATGGAAAACCAAATGTGGTGATAATGTGTTCATATATGAACCTTGCCACTTCATTCATGGAAGTTGTTTTCAATGGCCTAGCTTCAACCCACTTGGTTAAATAACTGTGGAAACTACATATACTTATTTTGGCATGGGGTAGTTGGAAGTGGACCTACAATATCTATTCCCCACTTTTCAAATGGACCAAGTGGAAGAATAGGGCATAATGGAGCTGATGAAGTCTTACGGTTACCATGTGTTTGACAAATATCACATGTCTTACAATAACTATAACAATCTATAAAAAGAGTGGGCCGGTGATAACCTACATCCAAGATCCTTCTTGCTATAAGTTTTCTAGAGAAGTGTCCTCCACATGTACCATTGTGGAATTATTCTATCAGCTCCTTCCCTTGATCATGTCCAACTACCCTCTTGTATTGTCCATCAGGTCCTATTTGAAATAATAATCCATGCAGAATAGAATATGGATGACTAACTTGAGTAATCTTCCTCTTATTCTTTGCATTGGCACCATTAGGAAACTTGAATTCATTCAGATAATTCCAAATATCTATGTATTCACTAGGGATTGTGTTAAGGGATAACAATGTTGCATCTAGGAAATCATCATCATCACAAGATGAACCTAAACCATCATAGGCTCGAGAGAGTGCATCTGCATTGACATGCTTCTTTCCTAGCCTATCTATAATATCAAATTCAAATTCTTATAGCAAAATTATCCATCTTGCTATCCTCCTAATGGGTTAGGCTTATTTATAATATATTTTAGAGCCTGATGATCTATTACAACTATAAATTTCTACCCTAGCAAGTAATTTCTAAACTTCTTTACAGCAAAAATGATAGCTAGAGCCTCTTTTCAGTTATAATATAATTTACCTCAGCACTACTCATTTGTCTGCTCCCAAAGTAAACTGGATGATCATTCCCATTTTCATCCCGTTGGCTCCGAAAGTACTTCCTAGTTTTACATATGAGGCATTAGTATACATAATGAATGGCTTGCTCCAATCGGGATTCTTTAAAATATGTGAAGACACCTGGGCTTCCTTGATTGTTCAAAAGCTTCATGCACCTTATTTTTGGTTCATGAGTAACATCCTTCTTCAAGAACTAGGTTAGTGGTTGTGCAATCTTTTAGAAATTCTTGATTAACTTTCTATAAGTAACGCACATGTCCGAAAATGATCTCAACTTACTTCTATTCATAGGAAATAGTAACTCTTTGATTTTTGAAACTTTATCGGGATTAGTACCAATACCATATCTGGATACAACATGCCCTAACAAAATGCCTTTAGAACATCCAAAGACACACTTTGTAGGGTTTAGTGCGGCTTGTGATTTATCTAACCTTTGAAATTTTGTCTCCATCTCAGTGCGGGTGGTCCATCTTGCTCCCATAAATGTAAAAATCATCCAGAAATACTCGATGAAGTTCCCAATGTAGGGTCTAAACACCCTATTCATCAAATCTTTGGAATGTTGCCGAGCATTACACAACCAAAAAGGCATAACTCTATAAGTAAATGTTCTCCAAGGAGAGGTGAACGTGGTCTTTAGCTGATCTTTCTCCACTATACGAACTTGGTTTTATCCGCTATAACCATCAGCAAAACTATAGCACTCCTAGCCAGCTACTTCGTCCAAGATCTGATATGAGAATGGAAGAGGGTAATGATCCTTCTTTGTTGCCTTGTTAAGCTTCCTATAATCAACACAAATGCGTAGTTTCCCATTCTTTTTTATTGAGATCAAAATGGGAGAAACCCATTCTAAATTCTCCATAGCAAATATGAATCCTGCATCAAGCAACTTATCTATTTCTTCTTTTACAGTCTTGGAAAAATTAGGATTCATTCTATATGGCATTTGCTTTATGGGCTTAACACCATCTACCAGCTCAATAGAATGTTCTACCCAACTTACTTGACGGAGTTCCTTGTAATCAAAAGTGAATAGGTGTATGTACCTTCGAAAGAGCTGGAGGTAGGATTCCTTCTCACTCTCCATCACAACATCACCAATCTTTATTTGTTGGAGATGATCAACAATTTCTTCTTCAGATAATTTTATGGGTTCATGAGTCGGTGTGACTGGAAGGATATCCATGACTGAAACATCAACCTCACTTTCTTCATCTTTTGTGTCCACTTCACTTGTACTAGAGTAATCAGAGGATGTCTAATCATCAGTTTCATCACTTGAATCCATAGTTTCTACCTTATGATGCCGAGGGATCACATTTATCTTCACCCTCTCTCTTCTATGTCTAAGTGTCATGAAGCCTTCATTCCAAAGTAGTTTCTTACATGAACTCTCCTTAACCATGTTCTTCCCAACAACATTAGGTATGCAATAGTACCATTTTTCATCACCTTAAATTCTACCACACATACAACACCCATAACAAATATTGCCACATTTGAAACAACGCCTTCTAGTTTAGTTTTTCCCTTATTTAATGACCTTAACATAAGTGTTGAGGGGTGATAAATTTTAAACCCAACATATTCATTACAAACTCAGTCATTACATTAACTGCAGCACCTCCATCAACTAAGACATCATGAATTTAAATACCATTACATAATACCTCAGCTTGTGGAGTGTAGGGATCCGGCTCTGCCTCCAAAATAGGGACCTCAACCTCCTTCCTTCGTCGAGCATTGAGTCCACTTCGCAGCTCCTATCTCTTCTAAGAAGACATAGCCAAGAGTTGACCATATGTAATATTTGTAGGCCTTTTGGATAGATCTTCTAAGATGGAGTATGGTCCTTGTGCCTATGAAATCAGAAAATCCTGTACACCCAACTTTCTTCTCCTATGTTTCTTACTAGTTTCTCCTTTAATCTTCTTAGGATCATTTCCATCTTGGTTATCTTGTTCTTTCTTTCTTTTTTTTACAAACACATCTACTTCATTATTTTTGCTCTTATCTACTACATTAAAAGAATTCACAGGTGTTTTTCCTTTTCATTATCTCTTGTACAGATGTAGAAGCTCTATCTAGACAATTATACTTATAATGACCCTTTTATAACAACCATAACATACAACTTTAGAAATATTTCTTTTTGGACCTTTATCTCCTCCCTGAGAACTAAATTCTTTTCCTTGAAGAAAATTAATAGTTAACTGGCCCATCTTCCTGAGAAGATTTTCATACTCAGGAGATGTACTAGGAGAAAGATTTGTTCTCACCGAGAGTGGTTGTGGATTCTGGACCAAAGGTGTTGGTGTAGGCTCTACTTTAGCAACAATTTCTTTGGGCTCCTCTTCCATGCTTTTTTCTTGCCTTTTTGCAATCTCCTTTGCTTGTTTAATGGTAGGTAGTCATACTTCACTCGTTGTCCGATCTTTGGGTTCATCCCAAGAATGAAGTGCTTACAGAGGAGACTATCCATGCCATTCACCAACCCATCTGCTAATCCTTCCTTTTGGATCCGGGCATCGAGTTTCCTCCTTAGCTCTAGAACACGAGCATGATAATCCCTTATCTTCTCTTGTTCTCCTTGGGATAGCTTTGTGATATTGATCATGAGATCTGCATATTTCTATTGTTCACCAAATTCTTCAAGAAAAATTTCAGTTAATAAATCCCATGAGTTTTTCACATTATCACCTATTGTTTCAAACCACCTAAGGGCTGAACCATCCAAAAAGGTAGGAAAAAATTCAGTCCATTGTTCCCTTCTTATAAGGCCATTACAAATACATGATTTTTTAAACTTTTGAATGAAAGAGGAAGCATCTTTATTAGATTGAGCTGAAAAAACAGGAATCTTCCCCATTTTCAAAAGTAACCACAATGAAATACCAACCCACAAGTACAATCAACAAGACTTATGTGCACAAATAATTGGAATCACTATAATAGAAAATAGAAATGACCATGGTAAACTAGGGTAAAACTTGACTTACTGTGATAAATACTGACTTTACTATGGTAAACACTATTCACAGTAAAAAGTGAAGTTACTGCGGTAAATAATATTCATGGTAAAAAGTGACTTTACTACGGTAAATACTATTCACGACAAAAAGTGACTTTACCATGGTAAGTATTATGCACAGTAAAAACAAGGTTACCCTCCAAATGTTTTTTGACTAAGTGGGAATATCTCTCTAGAAAATCTACCAATGAGGAATGGTCCCAACAATGGAACCAAAATATCATCACCAATCCGGCACTATGATAATTCTTTACAGGAGCTCCTCGTGCTATGATTATTTACTAATGCACGGCTTTTAGTTTGGTGGATAGAATATGGAAACACAATAACAAACATAACACAAGAATACCATAGACTATGATAAGAAGGAATGATGATAAATCTAAAATATAAGTGTACATTATAATATCAACATGAAATTGTTACAATATCACCCATGAGGTACTTCAAGTGTTACTGACTTCACTTGCCTTCCAACAATAACTATGGGAGAAACTTCACAATGGATTCTTTAACACACCTTCAAAATGATGGCTTCCTTTACACACTTACTCATATAATATTTCTCACTACTTCCCTCTATGCTAAATGAGGGGGTGGCCTCTTTATTTATAGGAATTTAGGCTTATCCACCCTATCTCTAAGATAGGATAGGAAATCTCTTCCGCCAATCATATTTCATGCCTAAAATCTTGCCTTTACATGTAGGCTTATCTTCTAAGATAAGATAAACCTTATCATCTCACATGGGTTCCACCTTTTTAGAATTTTCCACAAATAAAATACACAAAATATTTATGACATCACTCTTTGTCTTTATTACAAATATAATATTTCTAATTCCTAATCATGTAGACCCTACTTCTCTACTTACCCCAACTTTGACATTTTAACATTACCGGACCACTTACGACAAATATTTACTTTTTACCACAACATTCCTATTGTACTTTGACTATTACCGTACTCTACTTTATTGGCGGCACTACACTAACGGTGTTGTTATCTTCTAGTGGACGCCACTAATAATTATACTTAACAACATCCTATTCTCAATACATACATTAATAAAATAGAAATTACGGAGGAAAATTTTAATGTTGATGAGACCTATTTACACTTTGCCATATTTAGGATGAGACTACAGGGGTTCCCTTTTCTCTTCAAGAAATCAAGGCCCAATTTAGAACCTTTATCAAGGATGATCTGTTCAAAGAAAATTCATTCACTAAGGGGAAGTTTAAAGACATTTGTGCTCTTTACTCAGCTATTGCTGAAGCTAATAAAGAATATCTAGAGCATACCAAGTTTGATAAAGATATGGAGAAATGTCTAGGCACATGGACACATGCTACTTCCAACACAACAATTCCAAGAGGCATGGAAATAACAGAAGCATTGAAAAGATTCAGACATCAAATCCTCAAATTAGTGGGCCCCCTCAGTCATAATCAGATGTCTCTACTTCTAGCTCTTCTTTCTCTTCTTCTATTTTTAGTGCCAAGCTCCTTGTAATTTAATTAAGGACTTTGTATTGTGCATTTCCTTAATTAATATTTTGGTTAAAAGAAACGGTTACCAAATGTAACCACTTTGTAAGCTATTTGTTGAGATCTCTCGCCATTTTTAGGGCTGGAACTATGATCATTTTTAAAATTGTAGGACTTAAAGCTATCAATACGTAAGATTTTCCCTTCTTGTTTCTATCTACATTTATTTATTCCCTCTTGCCTGTCTAAAGCTATTGAATCATTAATATATTTGCATTAAGAAGCTTTGTATTCTTGTGGATGTCATCTCTGGAACTTTGTGTCTGCGAAATAACATCTAGTGGTTTTAATATGAATGATTATGTTCTATATATTGTCATTACTCAGCATTTATAAGGAACTATTTTGCTATCTATACTTCCTAGAAGGGTCACTCCTCCCTCTCAACCTTACACCTTATTTTCATAACAAAAATCTCTCTCGCATTTAGAGATATTGGCATTAGACCTCATTTGCATTAGCTAAGCTAATAGGCATTTGATATTGGGTCATCCACCATTAAAATAGCTTCATATTGCACCCATGTTAGGTTAGTAATGAAATAGCTAAACTTGGCCATGTAGCCATTTAGTGAGATTCATTCACCCTCATGGAGTAAACAACAAAACTAATTGCTTAGATCCTTATTAGGCTCATTTTATTAAGCTTTCAAGAATAGAGGTTAATTTTATTTGTTATATTTCTTTCTTATTTCAAGTTTTAATACATGCAAATAGGATTCCTTGCTCATTTCTTATCATATGGTCCATTGAGGGACTTTGCACAAAGCTTTGTGGTCTTGCCCCATATCCATAGCTCTTTGCAAAATATTTCATTGAACACACACTTCGCATAGATTTTACTAAGATGACGTTGAAATAATCGTTGATGATTTTGTGAATGTAATCATGGAATACATGGGTCATTATAGGTTGATAGGTAGCCCTTGCATTTTTAAGCCCAAAGTGCATAAATATATAAGATAATGTACCCATGGCATAGTGAAGGATGTTTTCTCTTGGTCGGTAGGATTAATCTTGATTTTATTGTAACCCGCAAAGCCATCCCTAAAAGAGAGGATGTCATATTCAACTCTAGAATTTATAGTAGCGTCAATATGCGGCAAGGGGGAAACTATCCTTAGGGAAGGATTTATTTAAATAAATAAAGTCGTCTGCAAAAATGAACATGACTATCGTGTTTCATTTCAAGGACAATATTGGATACACATTCGGGATAGTCAACAATGTAGATAAAACCTCGCATCTAATTTTTGTTAAATTTCTTTTTTAACTAAGAGGGATACTTTAGGATGCATCTCACGGATATTATGTTAGACGAGATTGGTACTGGGTTAAGGACAATGTTATACATTGGGAATGATGTATTGATACCTAGCATATCACTATAATACCATGCAAAAATATCCAAGAAGTCACGAAAGACATGTTTGATGTCTTTTTGTTAATCAAGGGTAAGAGAGGTGGCTAGTAAAACTATGCGTTGATTTTCAGACGTGCCCAAGTTGTATTGCATGGTTTATTCATTAAGAAGGGAGGAATGATCTTCAACATAAATGTCGGTTGGAATAGTGTAGGGTGGATCAACATTGTTAGTAGGGCTATCGGGCTCTCTAAGACAAACCATATTAATGAGAAAGGGAGGTTGATGCCGCTTATGGTGGAAAAAGGGAAGTTGATCATAAGCACCCATCTAATCAAGTAATGCATTATCAATGGAAAAAGTATAAAGGGTATCCTAAAAACTAGACACTTCATTAATAATTAGTTTGGGTTGTAATAAAGGAAACAAAGTAATGTGGCATGCGGTAGAAGTATCCAAAGGGTGTGTAGAAGGAGATTGATACCCTAACCCAAACTTATGTGCTCACTGCGCAAGGAGGTCGCAAAGCTATGATATTTTGTGTTCTTGTTGATCGAGAATCCAAATGGTGGAAATACTCATACCCTAACATATAACTACATAATTTGTGACTAATATCGGAGGGGATAGATAGATCAGGTTGGTTGTTTAACAGAATTAGAATACTCAAAAGATGAGGCATCGACTAACACAACGTAAAAAGTACCCTATGACAAAATTTTAGTCTTTCATGTAGCATGGAAGGGACCACATGTATAGCGTGGATTCGAGGTGGCCCATGAAGAATATTATAATTAAGATCATTGGGCATGACATGACACAGAGCATTAATTGTACACATGGACTGACAGTTAAGGGTAAATGAACAAGACCTAAAACATGCTTAGGGATATCATCGAAACTATGAATATAGATAAATGAAGGAGGTAGAGAGGTTTCCTAACTTCCGATATATTGAATAGAAGTGGTGTTATAGATGTTAAGGCTAGATCCATTGTCCACTAAGGTCTGTTTGACACCTACCTTATTAATACAAACTTGGATATACAAGGGAGGGTCATGTTATAAAAATGCTAAAGGAGGTAGGTCATTGGTGGTGAAAGTAATTTGGTCATCATTAATGGATAATGCTGAAGTGAACTTATGATATAAATATTTAGGTGACATATGTGAAGGGATATAACAGGTAGTCAAGTAGTGCTTAAGGTTAATGAGGCTTCTAGATGATTTTGTAGATAGGCATGGATATATATGTTCATGATGAATAGATTCTAGGATAATTGAGGTGAAACAAATGAAATAAATACATCAATGAAGGATCCTGAAGTAGAAAAAATAAAAAAGAAACAAAGAACTTTTATTAAATGCAAAACCTAGAAGGTGTCATGAAAAAGGATCGTGTTCACCAAAATAAATAAGTAAAATTAGGATAAACTAAAATGTATGCTAATATAGTTAATATAATATAGGAGGACATAAAATGTTGTAAATGACTATGCTAAAGTAATATAAAATGACTAAATAATTAAAACTAATAGAAATAAAACCCTAATATGTAAGAATAAAGTGAGGAAAGAACTCAACTGATTGTAGATGACTGTCGTAGGGTGTCACAAGTTTGACAAAAATTCTAGGAGGAATGACTACAAAGAGGTCCCGAAAAGGGTGGATTTGGAGGATTTGAGTAGACTGGAGCACCTAGGAGGGTATTGGGGCACCCTGGTACTCTGGTATGCAAAAATAGGCACCCATGTCTCGAAAAAACTCAGAATTTGATTCTTTTAGGGTTGGAAGTTGCCCTGGGACCTTCGCTGTTTGTCTCACTTGATTTTTTGAACTACGTTGAATGTAATAAATAATGGAAGATGAAATGAAGTCATGCAAAATAAAAATTAAGTATTAAATCCCTAAAAATAAAAGATGCAAATAAAGGGGTCGACTGACCTTAGCTGCCACAATAGTGGGCTTAATACTCGAGCACTACACTACATTTTGGTCCTAGATGTAGTTTTGGTATGTGTGTGTATGTCATTCCCTAGGTTCTCTTGTTGTATTTACACTTTGTGAAATAATGAGTAATAACTAAATGGAGAAAATGTAATATTATGTGTGCATGGAATAGAATAGAATCCCTCCCCCTATGAAATGTGTGTTGATTCGAGATCTCCTAATCTTGATGCATGGAACTAAGTGGGTGTAAGTGATGAAATCAATGTAACTCTAGATGGAGTGATAGTAGTAGATGATGGTAGGACCCTCATTATTGTCTCATAAATTTATATTTATAGGGTTCTCTCTATCTAATTTCATAATTAACCCCAAAATGCTCGGCTAGGAAAAATATAAAAATAAAAAATGGTCAGAAAAGGCCCAAAAAGTGGTGGGAAGATTTGAAAAGGATTAGGGTGCCATAGGTGGGACTGGGGCATCATGGGGTGCCCTAGTTTAGGCTTAAATTATGGGAAAGTACCGAAACAAACTAGGCATGTAGGTAAAAATGTGTGGGAATGAAAAAATAAAAGTAAACTAAGATGGGAAAAAGATGGGGGATAATTACTACCTTCATCACTCAAGAACTTCATAAATAGTAGTATGAGACCGGGCTAAATAATGTTTAATGTCCATGATTTTTTGACTAAAGTTTTGTAGTGACATCTAACATAACAAGTTAAATAAGGTGTACGTTATAAACGTGATCGTCTCCATTATCTTGAAGTGGTTTGGAATTGAAGGTTACTTCCTCTCTTTCTTGGTTTCTTACATAAATATTTGAATGTATCAAGTAGCTTATTTTAGTTCAAAGGCATTAAACTAATAAAATTATTTTGTTGTTTTAATTGACATACATTTTTTTAAATGAGAATAGTAATGTTTTAAAAACATTTCTTGATCATGAGTCTCAACAATAAAAACCACATATAGATTGGATCCAACAAAAGCATACAATGCAATACTACCATTGTAAATTAATTTTATTGGAAAAATTATGGAAGAAGTTTGAGTGAACATATGATACCGAAATCATAAGATGTCTTGTAAATAAAATGATGCATCTTTTCCAATAGGATAATTTTTCCTACAGTCACCAATTGTTGTGGAAGCTACTCCATCCAATCCCTAATTATTTCTTCTCTCTCCTCATTTTCAGCATCAAAATTGTGCACACTAGTTATTGTGTACATAAGACACAAGCTATTAAATTTTCCATTATTGGACCATAAAATCTTTAATAACCATCCATAAATGATTCCCCTTGTCTTTAAAATTTTGCATTTTTCCAGTGTGTCTCTTAACATTTTGAATAAGCAACATATAAGAATATAATAATAAACTAATTCAACAGACTTGATCAAAAACTATAAGCATGTCTATTATTGCATTGAAAGTTATATCACTAGATAAATTGTATAAATTTGTAATCCAACATTCACATTGAATGAAATAGTCAATAAAATATTTGAAATTATTGATAGAAGCTAAAAGGGCTATGCACATTGATAAGTAAAATATTTTGTTTCTTCCATCCTTGTTGGCATTTATTCTTCCATTGATATCATGTAGTTGTCTAAAATTAATTAATCCTTTAATGGACGAACCTCTGTCACTTCAACATCAATTTTTCTTCTTGTTGATTTTTCACTTCCTTGGGAATCAAATTTTATTTTTCCTTTTCTTTCTTCTCCCAAAATTATAGACAATTGGTGGTAGTGATATTCATGGAGTCAAAAATTTTAAATAATGTAAGATTCATCACATTCTACTGATACAATATTATCTGGATATTTATTTTTCAAATATTTTATAACTTTTCCTCTCATTTTCTAACATCTTTTACTCTCCGGTAGTAAGATTCCAAAGTCTCTGCTATGACGTTTGCCTCAATACACCGATTATTCATACATTCTCTGATTGTACATTTTCATCTAGTAATAATATTTCCTCATTGGTTATTCCTCTTGTAGTCTTGAAGGAATTGGTCATGAACCTTGCCGAGTAAATTTTGCTAAAAGTTGTTAGTTATCCTTAAAATGAGAACAAGCAAGCCCACCTGATCTAAATAACTCAAATTTTGTTTTTCATTTTTTTTGTATATCCTCAAGTAAAAATAGAAAAGTCCATTTATTATAAAGACTCTTTGAATTTTGCACTAATAAAATAATAAGACATTGTTTCGAAAGTTTTGTATTCAAAATGCAAAAATATATTTACTTTGTGCATATTAGAAATAAAAATAAATAATACTAATGCAATAAAACCAAAATCCATTACCTTCCAATCCTTTGATGCAATAAAACTAAAATCCATTACCTTCTAATCCTTTGTCTTTGTGTTTCCCACTGGACCTTTGAGGACATCCTATAGATTTCCAAACTAATCGAGCCTTATAGAGAAAATCAATAAACTTGGTTTCAATCCAATTTTTGTTTACCTTGTTTTGTTGCTTGCAAATATTAATAATGGCTTCACTAGATGATTTTGAATAAAGAATGTGAACCTTTCTAAATTGTAGCCTAATATGTAATCAATTGTAAGTTCTTTTGACCAATACTATTTTGGTCACAAATTGTATGTTGGCCATCTATAATGTATAAATGCACATATTACCTTTTCAATTCAGTTGTATCCTCGAGTTTCACAATGTCCTTTGTAAATTGTAAAAAGGAAAGAAGAGCTGTATCCCTCTATATAGGAATAAAATTAATAAACATAGATTGGAAAATAAGGTGAATATTATCCTCATCTATAGGATGATATTTATATTGTGAATTCCCTACATGATACTTAGAAACTTCAATTGGAAATACATCACCATTGAACAAAAATAAGAAAAAAATTGAGTGAATGAAGATTCTACTTTCTTGAATATACTAGTTTCCTTTTTGAACAATGCCGCCAATTTATTATTCAATTTTAGTGCATGAAACATTGACTTAGAGGGGTATATCTCTAATTTAGAAAAATAAGATTGCCTTAGCATTGTAAATATCTTGGCATGTTTCGGTGGAGAAAGCAAACCTTTTCTATTCAAATAATGACAAACAAAAGAGGTATTATCGTATCTATATAGTTTTTTAATACCGAATTTGTGTGATTATGAATTTCATTGGCATTTGTATAAATTGTTTTTAAAGGTCTACAAATATCCCCTAATTTCGACTATATTTAGAATAGAAACTCGTATGATTTTATATTAAGGCATGCATTTCCTATTTCCTGAATAAGGAAACTTCTAACTCCATTTCAAGAATAAGACACTTATTAATTTCAACATCAATGCATTCAACCTGAATACGCAGTGTTTTCTGATCAATAACTTTTGAGGATATAACCATACCGACTTCATGTTTTACATCATCATCAATAAAAATAACCACATGTTGGCGTGATAGTTTTCTGGTGAATGGATTTCTACAAACCATTCCTCTTCTATCTATTTCCAACCCTCTGTACCTTCAATAAATAGAATCTTTACAAACAAAGAATGACCAATTTAAGACATATTACCTATAAAATTAATTAGACAAATTAAAAATTGATAAATAACCATTCTTTGTTATGTTTCATTAAATCGTTGTAATACACAAAGTGAGTAGAATAGTCCTTAAGATTGGAATATCATACTCGAATATCTAATCATAGTAATGTAGCTTAACATTAGCTAAGTAGTATCTTTTATGCAAGGTAAAATAAATGTGTATAATAGACATTTCATATTATATAGGATTGTATGCTTTTAACAAATGAATGTAAGATAGTTTGAGCTTAATGGTCACTAGGAAATGCCTCAACAAACTATAGAATACAAGTGGGAAGGATAAATACTATTTTTGAATAGATCAAAAGAAAGGAAATGTTGTCTCTTAATCTAATTATTTGTGTAGATTAACAAATCATTAGTAATGGAGCTTATACAAAAATTTTAGGAAAATATTCAAGTAGTGAAATTATCATATTTCATTAACACACATTAAATGGATTCAATTGTTTTTTATGTGTGGATATTATAGACACCTATAATTTGATCAAGGAAAATTTATCACTAAAATTACACTAACTATTCTACTCCTTGCAAATTGACAACACTTCATCAATTAGGATCTTTTTCCCTTCAATTCCTCTTAATTGACCATTATACATTGATTAAGCCTCTTATCTTGTAATTGAATAATAAATCTTCTTATTAGCTAACTCCGCTTCCAACACATTCAAAATCAATCAAAATATCCTCAGATTATCCCATAAATATTCCTAAGCCTACTTACGATCCCCAGATTAATCCTAAAATATTAATTAGCATCTAAACCTAGTCAAATATTGCTTTGACTTGCTAAAAGTGATTTTTGGACTTACCTTTTGTCCCACATGCACTAAAATCATTCCATTCTTGGAATTAGAAACCTATAAATAGAACCCTCCTCATAATTTCTAAGAACACTTCTCCTCCTCTAGCATAAACTATAGGAAATTGGAATTTGATCATTTCTTCATTTGCATTGAGCTATTATCTTCACCATTGCATCCATTAAACCAAGATTTGAGTAATATGGAGAGAACCATATGGCCTTGTAGCCATTAATGGTGAGACTTCATTCTTGAAAGCTTGAGAACCATATCAAACAATCACATTTGATTGCTAGGATCTTCATAGGTTCATGTTTTATTAGCATTAAAAGAGTAGAGAGTAACTTAGACATGTTAGTTTAATGCCTTTTCAAAGAAGTAGATCTCTTTAATATATTATCTTGATGATTCTATTTAGGTTAGTTAAGATTTGAAACTTCTTGGTTTTCTAGTTTCATTTCTTAATATTTCTATTGTTTGCATGAATATTTTTTGCACACTGACCCTTGAAGGGTCTTATAAAGGATATATTTATGAAATATTAATATCTTGTTATGGTCCCACTTTGGAAAGAAAATAAGCATGGCCTTCACATTAAGCCTCATAAGGTTCCACCCTCAAAACTAGAATCCACTTCGTTGTAATATGAAGATGATTCACCTCATTGACAAAGTGACATGATTCCCATTGTAGCATATACGAGGACCTTTCATATAAAAAATGTTTCCTAGATTCCGTCATCTTTACCCTATCCCAGTCAAAACCCCAAACCGGTTTCCAAGGAACCCTTTTATATCCCAACCTCATTGATTGTGGCAAAAAAATCATGTGCAAGTTGATTTCTTTGAAATTGATGAGGCCATTGTAGATTTCATGGCTACTCATGACGTCATTCCAATTAGTGACCATAAGAAAGATTTCTCCATCAAATTAGACGCATGTGTATACTTTGCAGAAGAGACCGAATTGTGTGATCTCTTAAGAAAAAAATAATAAGAAAGGGAAAAAGTACTACAGAAAATCCTTGCAGAAAGAATAAGAGTAAATCCCATAGTGAAAACCTCTTTGAGGCCCTTTTGGACAAACAAACAAAAGAATCAATGGACAAAATAGTTGACCCATGAAAATAATCTGTCGACCCACCTATGGAAGTGGATCTTACACCCCCTTAATCCTACACGTATGGAAGATACATATAAAATATTGGTTACTGAGACTATCAATGCTAATATCAAATTAGAAGAGGACCGAAAATGGTAAAGTGGGAGCTTCACTCTTGGCACAAAAGTAGAAAATGTTATTTGGAGCTACTTAAAGAATTTGTAGACATATTTTGCAATCCCATATAGATATGCCATATTTGGACCCAACCTTAGTCGTGCATAACCTTGTTGTGCACCACGATTCCAAACCTATCATGCAAAAGTTAAGGAATATAGGAAATTAGAATTTGATCATTTCTTCATTTGCATTGAACTATTATCTTCATCATTGCATCCATTAAACCAAGATTTGACTAATATGGAGAGAACCATATGGCCTTGTAGCCGTTAATGGTGAGACTGCATTCTTGAAAGTTTGAGAACCATATCAAACAATCAAATTTGATTTCTAAGATCTTCATAGGTTCATGTTTTATTAGCATTCAAAATAGTAGAGAGTAACTTACACATTTTAGTTTAATGCCTTTTCAAAGTTATATGCATTGTTAAAGAAGTAGATCTCTTTAATTTGTTATCTTGATGATTTTATCTAGGTTAGTTAAGATTTGAAACTTCTTAGGTGTTCTAGTTTCATTTCTTAATATTTCTAATCTTTACATGAATACATTTTGCACACTTAACCCCTGAAGGGTATAATAAAGGATATATTTATGAAATATTAATATCTTGATAAGGTCCCCCTTTGGAAAGAAAATAAGCATGGCCTTCACATTAAGCCTCATAAGGTACCACCCTCGAACTAGATTCCACTTCATTGTAATATGAAGATGATTCACCTCATTAGAGAAAGTGACATGATTCCCATTGTAGCATATATGAGGACCTTTCATGTACAAAATGTTTCCTAGATTCCGCCATCTTTACCCTATCCTAGTCAAAACCCCAAACCGGTTTCGGAAACCCTTTTATATCCCAACCTCATTGATTGTGGTAAAAAAATCATGTGCAAGTTGATTTCTTTGAAATTGATGAGGCCATTGCAGATTTCATGGCTACTCACGATGTCATTCCAATTAGTGACCATAAGAAAGATTTCTCCATCAAATTAGACGCATGTGCATACTTTGCGGAAGAGACCGAATTGTGTGGTCTCTTGAGAAAAAAATAATAAGCAAGGGAAAACGTACTACGTGAGAAAAGCCTTGTAGAAAGAATAAGAATAAGTCCCATAGTGAAAACCTCTTTGCGGCCCTTTTGGACAAACAAACAAAAGAATCAATGGAAAAAATAGTTGACCCACGTAAAGAAAATAATCTATCTGACCCACCTGTGGAAGTAGATCTTACTCCCCCCCTTGATCCTACACATATGGAAGATACATCTAAAATGTTAGTTGCGGAGACTATCAATGCTAATATCGAATCAGAAGAGGACCCGAAAATGGTAAAGATGGGAGCTTCACTCTTGGCACACAAGCATAAAATGTTATTTGGAGCTACTTAAAGAATTTGTAGACATATTTTTGTGGTCCCACATAGATATGCCATATTTGGACCCAACCTTAGTCGTGCATAACCTTGTTGTACACCTCGATGCCAAACCTATCATGCAAAAGTTAAGGAAGATGGGAAATTAGAATTTGATCATGCATAAACTATAGGAAATTAGAATTTGATCATTTCTTCATTTGCATTGAACTATTATCTCCATCATTGCATCCATTAAACCAAGATTTGACTAATATGGTGAGAACCATATGGCCTTATAGCCATTAATGGTGAGACTACATTCTTGAAAGTTTTAGAACCATATCAAACAATGACATTTGATTTCTAGGATCTTCATAAGTTCATGTTTTATTAGCATTCAAAGAGTAGAGAGTAACTTAGACATTTTAGTTTAATGCCTTTTCAAAGTTATATGCATTGTTAAATAAGTAGCTCTCTTTAAGATGTTATCTTCATGATTCTATTTAGGTTAGTTAAGATTTTAAAATTCTTAGGTTTCCTAGTTTCGTTTCTTAATATTTATAATTTTTACATGAATTGATTTTACATACATGACCCTTGAAGGGTCTTATAAAGGATATATTTATGAAATATTAAAATCTTGATATGGTCCCCCTTTGGAAAGCAAATAAGCATGGCCTTCACATTAAGCCTCATAAGGTTCCACCCTCGAACTAGATTCCACTTCATTGTAATATGAAGATAATTCACCTCATTCAGATAGTGACACTGATTCCCATTATAGCATATATGAGGACCTTCCCTGTACAAAATTTTTCCTACATTCCACCATCTTTACCCTATCCCAGTCAAAACCCCAAACCAATTTCCAAGGAACCCTTGTATATCCAAACCTCATTTATTGCGGCAAAAAAATCATGTGCAAGTTGATTTCTTTGAAATTGATGAGGCCATTGCAGATTTCATGGCTACTCACGATGTCATTCCAATTAGTGACCATAAGAAAGATTTCTCCATCAAATTGGACGCATGTGGATACTTTGGGGAGGAGACCGAATTGTGTGTTCTCTTAAGAAAAAAATAATAAGAAAGGGAAAAAGTACTACAGAAAATCCTTGTAGAAAGAATAAGAATAAGTTCCATAGTGAAAACCTCTTTGAGGCCTTTGTGGACAAACAAACAAAATAATCAATGGAAAAAATAATTAACCTATCATCACCAATCTGCACTATGATAATTCTTCACGGGAACTCCTCGTGCTATGATTATTTACTAATGCATAGCCTTTAGTTTGGTGGATGTAATCTGAAACAAAACAACAACATAACACAAGAATACCATCGACTATGATACGACGGAATGATGAAAAATCTGAAATATCAAAGTAAATTATAATATTAACATGAAATTTTTATAATCTCACCCATGAGGTACTTCAAGTGTTATTGACTTCACTTGCCTTTCACCAAGACTATGGCAGAAACTTTACAATTACACCTCCTAATGGCTTCTTCAACACACCTTTAAAGCGATGGCTTCCTTCGCACACTTCCTACAATATTTCTCACTACTTCCTTCTATGCTAAATGAGGGGGGTGGCCTCTCTATTTATAGAACTTCCAGGCTTATCCATCTTATCTCTAAGATAGGATAAGAAATCCACTCTGACGAATCATATTCCATACCTTAACTCTTATCTATACATGTAAGCTTATCTTTTAAGATAAGATAAACCTTATCATTTTACATGGGTTACACAAAATATTTATGACCTCACTCCTTGTCCTTATTACCAATATAATATTTCTAATTCCTAATCATGTAGACCCTACTTCTCTAATTACCCAAATTTTGACATTTTAACATTACCGGACCACTTACGACAAATATTTACTTTTACAACATTCCTATTATACTTTGACTGCTACCATACTCCACATTATTGGCGGCACTGCATCGACGTGTGCCATTGCCGTTATCTTCTATCGACTCTACTACTAATTATACTTAACAACATCCTATTCCTAAAACATACATTAATGAAATAGAAATTATGGAGGAAAATTTTAGTATCGACATCTTTCCCCTTCCTAGCTTCTACTCTCGTCCTCGGAGTAGACTTATTCTCAGTGCTTGGAAAATCTTCAACTTGTCGTGGTTGACCCATTTTGTAATGGGAGTGCCATCCAATTCCTCCAGTCGGTATGTACCATTTTCATGCACCGCTACTATTTTGTAGGCCCCATCCATTTTGGAAGAAATTTTCTCTTGTCTTCTTTTTTTGTATCTCTGGAATCATATACTAGAACAAAGTCATTCACATGAAATGGAGACCACCGGATCTTTTGATCAAAGTATTCCTTCTGCTTCATTTTCTTCTTATGGCTTGTATCCTTTGTTATTTCCCTCATTTCCTCTAGCAAATGAAGATGTACCAACCTTTCTTTTACTGAATCACTTTCATCCATCCTTTCATTTTTCATAACTCTCATAGTGGGAATATCAAACTCAATAGGAAGAACTGGATCAATGCCATAGGCCAACTGAAATGGGGAGTATCTTATTGCTGACTTTGATGTTGCCCTATATGCCCACAATGCTGCATGAATCCTTTTATCCCACTTATGTACCTGCAAGGCTGCATCTTTTGCTAGAATTTGACACAACACAAAATTTGTTCATTCCACCTGTCCATTTGTGCTTGGCTTGTATGTTGTTGCCTTCCTGTGCTTAATAGAAAACTTATTGACTAGGGCTTCTACCACCTCATTAATGAAGTGGCTTCCTTGATCTATTACAATTTCTAATGGACAACCAAATCTGGTGACAATGCGTTCATATATGAACCTTGCCACTTCATCCATGGAAGCTATTTTCAATGGCCTAGCTTCAACCCACTTGGTTAAATAATCCGTTGCAACTACAATATACTTATTTTGGCATGAGGTAGTTGGAAGTGGACCTACAATGTCTATTCCCACTTTTCAAAGGGACCAAGTGGAAGAATAGGGCATAATGGAGCTGATGAAGTCTTACGGTTACCATGTGTTTGACAAATATCACATGTCTTACAATAATTATAACAATCTTTAAAAAGAGTGGGCCAGTGATAACCTGCATCCAAGATCCTTCTTGCTGTAAGTTGTCTAGAGAAGTGCCCTCCACATGTACCATTGTGGAATTCTTCTAGCAGTTCCTTCCCTTGATCATGTCCAACTGCCCTCTTGTACTATCCATCAGGTCCTATTCGAAATAATACTCCATGCAGAATAGAATATGGACGACTGACTTGAGTAATCTTTCTCTTAGTCTTTGCATTAGCACCATTAGGAAACTTGAATTCATTCAGATAATTCCAAATATCTATGTATTCACTAGGGATTGTGTCAAGGGATAACAAGGCTGCATCGGGGAAATCATCATCATCACAAGATGATCCTAAACCATCATAGGCTCGAGAGAGTGCATCTGCATTGACATGCTTCTTTCCTGGCCTATCTATAATATCAAATTCAAATTCTTGTAGCAAAATTATCCATCTTGCTATCCTCCTTGATGGGTTAGGCTTATTTACAATATATTTTAGAGCCTGATGATCTATTACAACTAGAAATTTTTTCCCTAGCAAGTAATTTCTAAACTTCTTTACATCAAAAATGATAGCCAGAGCCTCTTTTTTAGTTACAAAGATAATTTACCTCAACACTGCTCATTTGTCTGCTCCCAAAGTAAATTGGATGTTCATTCCCATTTTCATCCTTTTGGCTCAAAGTAATTCCTAGTGTTGCATCTGAGGCATCAGTGTACACAATGAATGGCTTGCTCCAATCTGGATTCTTCAAAATAGGTGAAGACACCAGGGCTTCCTTTAGTTGTCCAAAAGCTTCATGCACCTTATTTCCTAGTTCATAAGTAACATCCTTCTTCAAGAACTAGGTTAGTGGCTATGTAATCTTTGAGAAATTCTTGATGAACCTTCTATAGTAACCCACATGGCCTAAAAATGATCTCAACTTACTTCTATTCATAGGAAATGGTAAATCTTTGATTTTTGAAACTTTATCAGGATCAGTACCAATACCATCTCTAGATACAACATGCCCTAACAAAACTCCTTTAGAACATCCAAAGACACACTTTGTAGGGTTTAGTGACGCTTTTGCTTCATCTAACCTTTGAAATCTTTGTCTCCATCTCAAAGTGCAGGTGGTCCAACTTGCTCCCATAGATGTAAAAATTATCTAGAAATACTCGATGAAGGTCCCAATGTAGGGTTTGAACACCCTATTCATCAAACGCTGGAATGTTCTTCGTAGCATTACACAACCCAAAAGGCATAACTCTATAAGCAACCTTCCCCAAGGAGTGGTGAACGTGGTCTTCAGCTGATCTTTCTCTGCTATATGAACTTGGTTGTAGCCGCTATATCCATCAGCAAAACTATAGCACTCCTGGCAAGCTACATCATCTAAGATCTGATCTGAAAATGGAAGAGGGTAATGATCCTTATTTGTTGCCTTATTGAGCTTTCTGTAATCAACACAAATGCATAGCTTCCCATTCTTTTTTATTGAGATCTCAATGGGAGAAACCCATTCTAAATTCTCCACAGCAAATATGAATCCTGCATCAAGCAACTTATCTATTTCTTCTTTTACAGTCTTGGAAAAATTAGGATTTAATCTATATGGCATTTGCTTTATGGGCTTAGCACCATCTACCAGCTCAATAGAATGTTCTACCCAACTTACTTGACGGAGTTCCTTGTAATCAAAAGTGAATAGGTGTATGTACCTTCGAAAGAGCTGGAGGTAGGATTCCTTCTCACTCTCCATCACAGCATCACCAATCTTTATTTGTTGGAGACGATCATCAACTTCTTCTTCAGATAATTTTATGGGGTCATGAGTTGGTGTGACTGGAAGGATATCCATGACTGAAACATCAACCTCACTTTCTTCATCTTCAGTGTCCACTTCACTGGTACTAGAGTAATCAGAGGATGTCCAATCATCAGTTTCATCACTTGAATCCACAGGTTCTACCTTATGATGTCGAGGGATCACGTTTATCTTCACCCTCTCTCTACCACATCCAAGTGTCATGAAACCTTCATTCCAGTAGTTTCTTGCATGAACTCTCCTTAGCCATGGTCTTCCCAAAGAGCATTGGGTGCAATAGCAGTACCATTTTCATCACCTGAAATTCTACCACACATACAACACCCATAACAGATATTGCCACATTTGAATCTACACCTTCTGGTTTAGTTTTTCCTTTATTTAATGACCTTAACATAAGTGTTGAAGGGAGATCAATTTTTAAACCCAACATATTCATTCTGAGACTCGGTCATTACATTAACTGCAGCACCTCCATCAACTAAGACATCATGAATTGAAATACCATTACATAATACCTCAGCTTGTGGAGCATAGGGATCCACCTCTGCCTCCAAAATAGGGACCTCAACCTCCTTCCTTCATCGAGCATTCAGTCCACTTCCGCAGCTCCCGCCTCTTCTCGAAGACATAGCCAAGAGTTGACCATATGTAATATTTGCAAGCCTTTTGGACAGATCTTCCAAGATGGAGTATGGTCCTTGCACCTGTGAAATCAGAAAATCCTGCACACCCAACTTTCTTCTCCTATGTTTCTTACTAGTTTCTCCTTTCATCTTCTTAGGATCATTTCCACCTTGATTATCTTTTTCTTTCTTTCTTTTTGTTACAAACACATCTACTTCATTATTTCTACTCTTATCTACTACATCAAAGGAATTCATAGGTGCTTTTCCTTTATCATTATCTCCTTTACCGGATGTAGAAGCTCTATCTGGACAATTATACTTATAATGACCCTTTTATAACAACCATAACATACAACTTCAGAAATATTTCTTTTTGGACCTCTATCTCCTCCCGAGAACTAAATTCTTTTCCTTGAAGAAGATTAATAGTTAAGCTGAACCATCTTTTGAGCAGATCCTCATACTCAGTAGATGTACTACGAGAAATATTTTTGCTCACCGGGAGTGGTTGTGGATTCGGACCAAAGGTGCTGGTGTAGGCTCTACTTAAGCAGCAATTTCTTTGGGCTCCTCTTCCATGCTTTGTTCTTGCCTTCTTGTAATCTCCTTTGCTTGTTCAATGGTATTTGGCGGTCATACTTCACTCATTATCGATCTCTGTCTTCATCCCAAGAATGAACTACTTACGAGAGGAGATTATCCACGCCATTCATCAACCCATCCGCTAATCCTTCCTTCCAAATATGGGCATCGAGCTTCCTCCTTAGCTCTAGAACACGAGCATGATAATCCCTTATCTTCTCCTTCTCTCTTTTGGATAGCTTTGTGATATCGATCATGAGATCTGCATATTTCATTGTTCACCAAATTCTTCAAGAAAACTTTTAGTTAATAAATCCCATGAATTTTTCACATTATCACCTAGTGTTTCAAACCACCTAAGTCTTTGAACCATCCAAAAAGGTAGGAAAAATTCAGTCCATTGTTCCCTTCTTATAAGGCCATTACAAATACAAGATCGTTTAAATTCTTGAATGAAGAAGAAGCATCTTCATCAGATTGAGTTGAAAAAATAGGAATCTTTCCCATTTTCAAAAGTAACCACCGTGAAATACCAACCCACAAGTGCAATCAACAAGACTTATGTGCACAAATAATTGGAATCACTATACTAGAAAGTGACTTTACACCTTTCTATAGTAAAATAGAAATGACCAAGGTAAACTATGGTAAAACTTGACTACTTGTGGTAAAAGCTGACTTTCTTGTGGTAAATACTATTCACGATAAAAAGTGAAGTTCTTTGCGGTAAATACTATTCACGGTGAAAAAGTGACTTTCTATGGTAAATACTATTCCCAAAGACAAAAATGACTTTACCATGGTAACTACTATGCACACTAAAAACAAGGTTACCCTCAATTGATTTTTGACTAAGTGGGAATATCTCTCCAGAAAATCCACCAACGAGGAATGGTCCCAAGAATCGAACCAAAATGTCATCACCAATGGGCAAAGTATGATAATTCTTCACCGGGAATTCCTTGTGCTATGATTATTTACTAATGCACAGCCTTTAGTTTGGTGGATGTAATCTGGAAACAAAACAACAACATAACACAAGAATACCATCGACTATGATAAGACGAAATGATGACAAATCTGAAATATCAAAGTAAATTATAATATTAACATGAAATTGTTACAATCTCACCCATGAGGTACTTCAAGTGTTATTGACTTCACTTGCCTTTCACCAAGACTATGGGAGAAACTTTACAATTACACCTCCTAATGGCTTCTTCAACACACCTTTAAACTGATGGCTTCCTTCGCACACTTCCTTTAATATTTCTCACTACTTCCTTCTATGCTAAATGAGGGGGCCGACCTCTCTATTTATAGAACTTCCGAGTGCTTATCCATCTTATCTCTAAGACGGGATAAGAAATCCACTGACGAATCATATTCCATACCTTAACTCTTATCTGTACATGTAAGCTTATCTTTTAAGATAAGATAAACCTTATCATTTTACATGGGTTCCACATTTTTAGACTTTTTACAAATAAAATACTCAAAATATTTATGACCTCACTCCTTGTCCTTATTACCAATATAATATTTCTAATTCCTAATCATGTAGACCCTACTTCTCTAATTACCCAAACTTTGACATTTTAACATTACCGGACCACTTACGACAAATATTTACTTTTTACAACATTCCTATTGTACTTTGACTATTACCGTACTCCATATTATTGGTGGCACGCAGTCGCGGCGACGCCGTTATCTTCTATCAGACGCTACTACTAATTATACTTAACAACATCCTATTCCTAATACATACATTAATGAAATAGAAATTACGGAGGAAAATTTTAGTGTCGACAAACCCAAGTAAAGAAAATAATTTGTCTGACCCACTGTGGATGTGGATCTTACTCCCCCCCTTGATCCTACATGTATGGAAGATACATCTAAAATGTTGGTTGTGGAGACTATCAATGCTAATATCGAATTAGAAGAGGACCAAAAAATGGTAAAGTTGGGAGCTTCACTCTTGGCGCACAAGAAGAAAATGTTATTTGGAGCTACTTAAAGAATTTGTAGACATATTTTTGTGGTCCCACATAGATATGCCATATTTTGACCAAACCTTAGTCATGCATAACCTTGTTGTGCACCTCGATGCCATACCTATCATGTAGAAGTTAAGGAAGATGCACCCATGAATTTCCCTTCTAGTAAAAGAATAATTAGAAAAAAATTTGGAAACGGGTTTCATCAGATGATGGATTATTCAAAATGAATATAAAATATACTATTAGTTCAAAAGAAACTAGTGGGTATATAAATCTACGAGGACTTTAGGGATATTAACAAAGCATGCCCTAAGGATGATTTCCCTTTGCCTAACATCGACATGATTATCGATTCAACTACGGGGTATGAAAGGTTTTCTCTCATGGATGGGTTTTCAGGCTATAATCAAATTAAGATTCAGGAGAGGAGAATCGACACAAGACTACATTCATAACCCCTTAACACTTTCGTCTAAAGAACACAGGAGCCACTTATCAAAGAGTAACGACTACCATCTTCCATTACATAATGAATGACATCATTAAGTACTATGTGGATGATATTTTAGGAAATTTCAGAACCAGAGAAGACCACCGGAAGTTCTACGATGTACCTTTTAATGCTTTCGTGATTACAAAGTCGGGTTGAATCACAAGAATTACGTCTTTGGCATACAATCGGGAAGCTCTTAGGTTTTATTATGTCCAAAAGAGGGATTGAAGTAGATATCGCTAACATTGTAGCTATCACTAAGTTGCCTCCACCGAAAAATCTTAAATAATCATATAGTTTACAAGCTAAGATTCAAGCAATCCGGCTGATTCTACCCATGACTTGTGAATAAGTGCTACCCTTTCACACATTTTCTCAATAAGGATGTCATCTTCAAGCTGGGGACTTGAGTGTCAAAAATACTTTGAAATGCTTAAACAATACCTAACTAGCCCCATTATTCTCACGCCACCTACCCCAGGTGAACCCCTGTTATTGTATATTTCAACTACCAAGTATGATGTCAGTGCACTAATTTCCCAATACGATATTAGCCAAAAAGAGAGGGAGGTTTATTACCTAAGCTGAATTTTGATTTCATATGATCTGAATTATCTCCGGATCAAGAAATCTTGGTTAGCTATGGTCTCATTCTCCAAAATATTCACCACTATCTAATCAATAAAAATCCCAAGATGATTTCCAAAAAATGACCCTTTAAAATACCTCTTCTCTAAACCCGCACTCATAGGAAAGATGGATAATTGGATCATCTCGCCCAAGTGAGTTTGATGTTGAATTTATAAATGGAAGTCAATCAAAGGATAAGTGCTTGTATATTAGCTAATAGAAGCTCCCCTACCAAGGACCAAACCATTGTGTCTGAATCTTCCAAATGCTTCTATAATGCACATTAAGGAATCCGTCATCTAGATAATGCAATTTGATGGATCATTCAAGTATCATGGTTCAGGAGCACTGTGTATTGCTTATCACTCTAAAAGGAGACTTCATCCCACATGTTTTGGGATAATTTTCCCTTGCACTAATAACATTGTAGAGTATGAGGCACTCATTGCTGGGTTGAAAATTGCTAGTAAATGGAATATCAAACAGCTAAGATTCATGGATGATTCACAACTAATCATCAAACAATTTAATGATCAATATAAGGTTAAGGATGACAAAATCATCCCATATAGAAGGATGGTTGAAACTTTAAAATAATACTTTGTGGGTATCACTTTCAAATAGATGCCAAGGGCTTAAAATCAATAATCGAGACACCATGACCATAGTTGGAGCTTTGATTCTCATCCCACCATAGGAAAATAAAATGTCACTCTTTGTGGAACATCTACAAGAACCAACGTATGACCTACCAGAATCATGTCTGGTATGTGAAGTTGTTGGTCCTTTCTCCCCTAGTATGAGCCCATATTTAATTACCTACAAGACAATACCTTTCCTCTGAAAATTTCCCATACTAAGAAAAAATCCCTTATCCCCATATAGCTTAATATACCCTTTTAGGAGGAACCCTTTATCATAGAGGCTATGATGGGAATCTACTCCTTTGTCTTGATTTGGTAGAATTTTTACGAGCGATTAAAGAAGTACATGAAGGAGTTTGTGGAGCATGCACAAGTGGCATGGTTATTGTTGGCCCACCATGGAAGTAGATTGCTATAACTATTTTAAGAAGTGCAAAATTTTTCAAAAGTATGGAAACTTGATCCATGCACCAGCATAACCTTTACAACCATTTACTACACTATGGTCATTCTCAAAATGGGGATTATATCTCATAGGTAAGCTCGTTGCTACCTCCTCAGATGGCCATATGCATATCATAACTGCGACTGATTATCTCAAAAAATGGGTAGAGGTTGTGCCACTTAGATATGTTACCGGTGCGTAAATATCAAAATTCATTATGAACCACCTCATTTTCTGTTACGACATTCCCTCCACTAGTGTAGCAGACAATGGTAAGTCTTTAAAGAATAAGACAGTTAAATCATTATTTCAAAACTTCCAAATCCTTTTAAAGTGGTTTACTCCCTATTAACCTCAAGGTAATGGAAAAGTAGAGGCCTATAAAAATGCTTTTTCACATCATGGAAAATATGGTCAATAAAATAGGCCATAATTGGCACTTACATATACATCCAACCCTCCGGGTTTATCGAACTTCCATTCACACTACTATTGATGATACCCCTATTCACTAGTATTTGGAACAAAGGCCATCATACCATTAGATAGTGAGCTTCCTTCCCTAAGAATATCTCGTCAGGACTATCTAGACATCGATGAAGACCACCGAGTGGCTCATTGCAGCGAGTTAGAGCTACTGGATGAGAAACACATACGTGAACTTAATCACCTAAAGGCATATCAGAATTTTTGTTTCAAAATGCTATAACAAGTGGATGATACCTCGCTAGTTTGAGGTAGGAGACATGGTACTCAAATAAATTTCATTCAATACCACTAAGGATCAGGAAAAGAGGGGAAAGTTTGAGCCCGATTGGTTATGACCATATGTTGTGGTTGCTAAGTATGGTTCGGGAGTATATAAATTGGCTCACTTTGATGGTGAGGAATTAAAGGAACTAATGAACATAATTACATCTCAATAATTTCTATGCTTGAGTGAGTTTCCTTAGAAAAAAATAAAGAAACAAGCAAAAAATTAAAAAAATCAAGAAAATTAAAAAGAAAGCGAGGTCATCCAATTGTGAAACCAAGCAATTGTGGCACATTTGGAAATTCCCTGGGTGAAAAACATTTTCCAAAACCAATCGAAGGATTCCTTATTCACAAGCATATATCATAGCTGGAAGGTATACAATTTCTTTCATCTAGGGCTAGGTTTCCTCAGTATTGATATCCTTTTGATCCTATTTGTTGTGGGCTTGATCTAACTAATCTATTCTTGTATATATATCTGTGAAGGATTTTCCTTTGTATATTCTCATATAATGCTATGGGCACCTTCATATCTTCAATTTCTTACACATAAAACATGGAATTTTTCCTTTGTATATTCCCATTTATCATTGGGGACATCCATGCTTCTTTGTTTTCTACACATAGCTTCATAAAACATTTTGGAAAACAAAAAAATTCAAATATGTTAGGAAAATACTTAACATGGTAATACTATTTTATAGAAAATAATAAAAAAATGTGAATAACAGCCTTGAGAATTATCTTTGAAGATGACACCAAAAATAGTGAAAAATGATTCAAAATTGTCCCGCAAAAACAAAGTAGTGGTTTACTTACTTTTAGTTGTTAGTTTGTAGAGTTTTTATTGCATTATCTTTCCATGTTGTATGCTTTAAATTGGAATCATTTTCTTAGTTTAAAGTATTACTTTAATTTGTTGTACATAAACATTGAGTTCATTTTATCTTACATACTTGTATATAGTTGTGTTGTGTTAAATTAGATTTGATTAAGTTGTGTTTGTTGTCATCATATCATCTATATCTACCATCTATCATCACATCTATACATCATATATCAATAAAACCTAAGCTACATCATCATAAAATTGAAAAAAACATATATCATAAGTTAACATCCATATAATATCACCACAAGGGGCAAGAGGGACCACCTTCTATCCACCCCTCAAATATATACCATAATAAAAATGTGGACAATCATAAGCTGTCACATGAAAAAACAACATGATATTATCTAATGCTATCTCTTACACAAAATGTGATAAATAGAACATGAAGTATCTCATCATAACATGTGATATCATCTAAAACTATCACATAAATCGAAAGAACCTAGGATACAATCATAAACATTAGAAGTAAAATCTATAATCATATATATATATATATATATATATATATATGCCAAAATATCAATGTCCATATATAATGTGTCTCTATATATAATCATCTGGACACATAGTATTCCATCATGGGCATCAATAAAAAAATGTGCCTTCATATCAAGGCATACATAAAAATACATACATCTGTAAATACATCCTACAATACAAAGTCATGTATGACTCGATCCCTAGTGGGAGTGCATGACCTCGAGGTAGTGGTGGAGGCCCCATCACCTGTGGCCCCTATTGTGCCTATGAATGCTCTACTAATTGGGCTGAGGCTACTCTGACTTATGAGACCATGAGGCTGACATGGTCATATAATGCTAACTAAAATTAGGATCCCTTTGATCCTCTAGGATTACATCATAATATAGAGACCTATAATAGATACCTTGTCTTATAGTTGCATGTAATTCCATGTGTACACGAGGTATAATGGATCTTCGAATGTCTAGCACAAAGATACTACCTCTTTTGAAACTCTAGTCACCTCAGCCTATGCTATAGTATACTCTTCTTTGAGCTTATATCACTTCTCCATCACTACTTATACCTTTTCCCCTGTGGCACATAGTTGATCCCTCTTTATCCGGAGTTGATCTCGCTCTTTCATAAACTGCTGCATTTTTTCTTCTAACTGGTCTTCCTCGCTATGGAGCTAGGCCATATTGGCCACTTCCTAGTCCCAATCAATAAGAATCATGTCTCTCTCTAAGGTGACCTACGGATGAAGAGCTATAACTTTCTATAATTGTTGATGCAATGTAGCTAGCTCACCTGTACCCTATGGAGGCTACTACCATCCCCCACCTATATGAATCTATGGTCGAATCACCCATCTATCTCGTCTACCTCCCCCTAGGGAGTGTAGAGGGATAACAATGGGATCCTACTTAGGAGGTTGTTGTACATGTACCTGCTACAAAGGAACATCTAGACCCACTTGAGCAATCGAAATATGTGCATTAACCTATGACTATATAGGAACTTGTCGTTACCATTGTTAATCTATTTCCCTCTTCCTATCCATCCCACCCATCTCCATATGAGCCATCATCATCACTTCCCTCCTCACTCTCACTACTCTTTGACCCCTTCATTGTCCTCTCCATCTACAAGGTGGTTGCTCTGGTGGTGGCCGCACTCTTGTATCCCATGTAGCCTATGGGTAAGTGAGCCACCTAGAAAGAAATATAACATACCATGTAGCATAGGCCAATATAGTGCTTGGATACCGATATGCCATAAAGGACCCCATACTAGTAGAACCATCTAATTGAAGCTATCTCTATCTCATTGTGGCCTGATCAAAGGGCTGATATTAAAATTTTCTTTGGCGTGACACCTATACCACATCTTAGGTCCAGCCACATCTTGTACTACCCCAAACTACCACTATACTCACCAATCTGTAGTACTCTCTAATATATCCATGGCTGCCCATTAATAAAATTCTAAACCATAGCAACACCGAGCTCAATCGCATCCACTAGCCAATGATAGTTCCCTGTAAAGCCTCCATATAATCATTTGCATCTATATCTAATCAAAATATTGGCAATATAAATATTTATCCCCCACGTGTCCACATACATAATTACCAATGGGATACCAACCAAATATTTAAGGCTCATCCATGGCCTCGAGCTCATAATGCTCCCGCAGGTGATCAATAGATATACAATCCCAAGGTGGACCCATCATCTTATGATGGTAATAGGTAATCAAATGTAGATCCCAATATAGATGCGGAAGTATAAATTGTCCCCAATAATAGAAATCTCATTTGAGTAGGCCTCGAATCATATTAATCAATCCTAAAGGAAATGATTTACCGTCTTGTCAAGAAGATGAATGCCACTAAAAAGTGCCATAAGATAAAATAGCTCACGATGTAACCTTCGATCTGCAAAACACAACGATGCATATGTATTTTCATGCCTCGTTGAGGTATATAATTTACACCAAAGAGATCATTCGGGTTATTGGTAATATGTGTGGCATCTCTCTTGTACTCTATCAAGCTCCCTAGATCGGGACTTACAAAACCCTCTAAACATCATCTAATGTAATAGTCATCTCACTGCTTCGGGAGCCTAAAAACTTGACTCTTGTTTTCCTACCACCCACCTAAAGTTGTAATGAGGCTATGATCCACAATGATATGAGACATTTTTTCCACAAAGGTAAGCCTCATCATGTATAAAGTGATGTCTAGATACTTCCTCTCATGTTGTGAAATGGTCCAATCAGCCGTGTCACTCCCACACCTGCAACACAGGTAGTTTCCTCTCAAAAAGAAAACAAACAATTTGTTAGACTTTCTTTTTCTATCTTTGTTCTTCTATCTAGCATCAAATAACACTTAGCCTATTCATCCCTATATTCTTCTAACATTTCCTAAGTTCTTCTACATTCCTCCAAAAAACTTCTCCTTTTTCTTCTAAGTGTTCCCTAACATGTTTTGACACATGCGCACCCTTAGCGATAGATGCACCCCCTTGTTGGTATATGCACACTCAAAAACAAATGCATCCACTTTTTTATGCCTACACACTCATCCTACAGGTACACGTGCAACCTTTTTGACCCCTTCTTCCGGACACATCGCGAACCCTATGATGCATGCACATCCTTTTTGCACATGTGCCCATGCACATTAGCTTTAACCTTCCTAGACACTTGCATGCCACTTTCGACATATTCCCTTACATGCATATGAATTTTCAATATGTGCACACACACACACATGTCACCCTTACGCATACGTGTGCCCACCCGACAATATACGTGCACCTCTAAGGCATGCACATGTGTCATCGCCCCCTTTCTACCGGGATAAATATAGTTAAATACTCAAAAATTAAAAGATAGATAAGATACTCACATAGGGTCCCTTTCCTTGTATCCGCACATACTATCGGACCATGTATTCTCACCTCACACACCTCTAAAATAACACCATCTCTCCTCAGGGTTAGACAAAAATTCAATAATAAAATGACAAGAGCTCCGTAGTAAATGAATTACTTGCGATGATTTACCCCCTCATGGGAGGGGTATATATGGTCATTTTGACCAGCCATGATGACCGAAGTATGTAATTTGACTACCTTCATCATTCTAACTTCCTCTATTGCTTGTCGTGATGATTATTTTTATTGAATAATTGTTTTTGGTCTGCATTTTCTTCCGCTAGGGACATCTTTTTCTACCGGTGCCTATTTCTCCCACTTGGGGCATTTTTCTTACTTTCAAGTGATCTCCCATTTAAAAACTTCTTCTAAGAAATCAAAAATCAATAAACAATAGAAAAATCAATATTTTCAAAATATTCAAAATATTATTAAAAATTAAAAAAATTGTAAATAATCAAAAACTTGTAAACATTTGGTTCACAGCTAAAATTTGTGTCAAACGCATTTTATTAAAATTATATATTTCTTTCTTTTTCATTTTTTTATGTCATAATGACTCACGGATCATTTAGACCTACCACATCAACAAATCTTGTTTGCTTACCACGTTTGTACACCTTTGGCACAATGAGTTGTCAGGTACTATTTTGCCACACATGAATGCTTTATCATCGGACCCCTGAGTCCACCATATTTCCCCTCACATGTATATTTTATTGGGGTACCAATTTAAACCATTTTCATTACACACAAACATTTGAGAACTACATCTCGATAACAAAACATTTGTGTAACTATCTTTAACGTTTTTAGTTTAAGTATGTGTGTTTGTACTTGTTTCCCTGTTAGGTTGGCTTGTTTACTTTCCCATATTGCATTAGATTCTGTACGTTGTATGGATTTTGTATTTTAATAATGGACATTAGTTCATAGTATGTATTTTCATCTCATTCTATACTTCTTTCACATGCTTACATTTTTAATAAGGACCGATGATGAAGATTACTAGCAATATGATGAAAATATAGTTGTTTAAAGGCACTTTGAATGGATGATAGATCAATCCTTCTTCCTCATACTAATGTTTCCTCTATATTCTTCTCTCTCCATAACACTCAACTTTGCCATTCTTCCTCTATAATTACACAAACTACTCTCAATATAAATCTAAAAAATTTGGTGTCTCGTCATTCAAGAGGGTTGCACCCTTTTTCAACTAGATTATTCAGTTTGACATGAAAGATGAGAAAACCAATGAAATTAGGATAATTAGATTTCAAGGGTACTTAGTACTCAGTATCAACAAGATAAAATTGAGTGGGCATCTCTCAATCTACTAATTTTTCTTCTACCCCTATCAAAAATGTTATTTGTTTACGCTCATCAACTATATTTTAAGTGGCATAGCTTATGTCACCCAAACGAGGGAAAATGTAGACACCTATAATTTGATCAAAGCAATGAAATCACATACATTACACTAACCATTCTACTCCTTGCAAATTGATGAAACTTCATCAATTAGGATCCTTTTCCCTTCAATTCCACTTAATTCATCACTAAACTTTGATTCAGCCTCATATATTGTAATTTACCAATAAACCTTCTTATTGGCTAACTCCTACTTCTAACACATTCAAAATCAATCTAAATATCCTCTTGATGCTTCCAAAAATCTTCCTAAGCCTACTTGGGACCCCTAATTAATCCTAAACCTAGTCAAATCTTGCTTTGACTTGCTAAAAGTGCTTTTTGGACTTACCTTTTGTCCCACATGCACTAAAATCATTTCATTCGTAGAATTAGAAACTTATAAATAGAACCCTCCTCATAATTATTAAGAAAATTCTCCTCCTCTAGCATAAACTATAGGAAATTAGGATTTGAGCATTTCTTCATTTGCATTGAGCTATTATCTTCACCATTGCATCCATTAAACCAAGATTTGAGTAATATGGAGAGAACCATATGGCCTTGTAGCCATTAATGGTGAGACTTCATTCTTGAAAGCTTGATAACCACATCAAACAATCACATTTTATTGTTAGGATCTTCATACGTTCATGTTTTATTAGTATTCAAAGAGTAGAGAGTAACTTAGACATGTTAGTTTGATGCTTTTTCATAGTTATATGAATTATTAAAGAAGTAGCTCTCTTTAATATCTTATCTTGATGATTCTTGTTAGGTTAGTTAAGATTTGAAACTTCTTAGGTGGTCTAGTTTCATTTCTTAAGATTTATAATCTTTACTTGAATATAGATATTAAATATGTTATATGACATATATATACTTTTCATCAAATGTCTTTCCGTCTTTGGATTATGTGTAATGTAATAATTTTACTAGCGACCGTTAATCTCAGCTGTTCATTATGTTGAATTAAAGCATTGTAATACACAATGAGTTTAATGGCTGATAGGATTGGTATATCATGTCAAAATATATAATCGTAGTAATGAAGCTTAACATCAGTGGAGTAGTGTCTTTTATGCAAGACAAAAATGCAAATGTGTATAATAGACATTTTGTAGTATACGCTATATATGCCTTTAACAAATCAATGTGAGATATTTAGAGCTTATGGCTCAATAGGAAATGCCTCAACAAACTTTAGAATACAAATCGGAAGGATCAATGTTAATTTTTAGTAAATCAACAAAAAGGATTTACAGACTCTTAATTTTATAATTTGATGACACTAACAAAAATTAGTAATGGAACTAATACCAAAGTGTTCCAGAAAATTTTCATGTAGTGAAAGGATTAAATTTCATTTCCAAGTATTAAGTTGCTTATGATTGTATTAGATGTGTGGCTATGAATTTTTCTATCTGACATAGAAATATTTTTCATAAAATTTCTCTCCATCATTGTCTTGTGTGGAATGTAATAATTTTCCTATCATCCGTTAATCTCAATTGTTCATTATGTTGCATCAAATCACTATAACAGACAACAATCTTAGTGGTCGCTAGGCTTAAAATATCAAGTCGAAATAACTAATCGTAGTAATGGAGCTTAACATTAGCTAAGTAGTGTGTTTTATGCAATCTGAAAAAAATATGTCTAAAATAAACATTTGAAAGTATACAAGATTATATGCGTTAAAAATCAATGTAATATATTTAGAGCTTAATAGTCTCTAGGAAATGCCTCAACAAGCTATATACTACAAATGGGAACTGTTAAATCCGTTTATTGAATAGATCAACAAGAAGGAAATGTTTTCTCTTAATCTGATTATTTGATTACACTAACAAAACATTGGTAATGGAAATTATACCAAAGTGTTCAAGAAAATGTTCAAGTAGTGAAAGTATCGTATTTAATTAGCTCGTATTAAACAAATTATGATTGTGTTAGACATGTGGATATTAATTATGATATTTTTATAAAAATAGGTTCCATAAAACATCTTTCCATCATTATCTTGTGTGGAATGTATGAATTTACCTAGCAACCGCTAATCTCAACTGTTTTTTATGTTGCATTAAAGAATTGTAATAAAAAATGATCTTACTAATTGTTAGGCTTGGAATATCATGTCGGGATATCTAATCATGGTAATAGAGCTTAGCATTAGCTAAGAAGTGTCTTTAACGCAAGATGAAAAATAATGTGTATAATATAAATTGCATAGTATACATGATTATATTCCTTTAAAAAATGATTGTAAGATATTTTGAGCTTAGCGGTCACTAGGAAATACCTTAACATTCTATAGACTACAAATTGGAAGGGTAAATATTTTTTTGAATAGATCAACAAAAAGGACCTGTTGTCTCTTAATTTGATTATTTGTATAGATTAACAAATCATTAACAATGGAACTTATACCAAATTGTTTAGGAAAATGTTAAAGTAGTGAAATAATAAAATTTCATTAGCACGTATTAAATGAATTATAATTGTGTCAAACATGTGGCCATTAATTATGCTATTTGACATACATAGTTTTCATAAAATTTCTTTCCATCTTTGGCTTGTGTGTAATGTAATAATTTGTCTAATGGTCGCTAATCTCAATTGTTTGTTATGTTGCAATAAATAATTGTATTACGAAACAATTTTAGTAGTTACTTAGGCTAGGAATATCATGTCGGAATATCTAATCGAGTGATGGATCTTATCATTGGCTAAGTATTTTGTTTCATGCAATCAGAAGAACAATAAGTGTACAATAGACATTTCAGTAGTATAAATGATTATGAATTTAACAAATGAATGTAAGATATTTACAGATTAATGGTCACTAGGCAATGCCTCAACAAGCTATAGAATACAAATGGGAAGGATAAATATTGTTTTTGAATAGATCAATAACAAGGACCACCTATATCTTAATCTAATTATTTGTGTAGATTAACAAATCATTAGTAATGGAACTTATTCCAAAGTGTTCCAAGAAAATGTTCAAGTAGTGAAAGTATCAGATTTCATTAGCACATATTAAATAGATTATGCTTATGTCAGACATGTGGGTATTAATTATGCTATCTGACATATAAATACTTTTCATAAAACATAATTCCATATTTTTATTTTGTGGAATGTAATAATTTTCCTATCGGTCGTTAATCTCAATTATTTATTATATTACATCAAAGCATTGTAATACTGAGAACAAGTTTAGTGGATGTTAGGAGTATAATAGCATGTCAAAATATATAATCATATTAATGGAGCTTAACATTAGATAAGTAGTGTCTTTTATGCAATCTGAAAAACAATATGTGAATAATAGACATTTTGTAGTATACATGATTATATGGGCCTTTATAAGTCAACATAATATATTTAGAACTTAACGGTCACAAGAAATGCCTAAAAAACTATATAATACAAATGGGAAGGATAAATATTGTTTTATAATAGATCAACAACAATGAGTATGAGACTCTTCATCTAATTAGTTGATTAGACTAACAAAACATTAGTAGTTGAACTAATCCCAAAGTTTGAGGAAAATGTTCACGTACTTAAAGGATCAACTTTCATTTCCAAGTATTAAGTGGTTAATGATTGCATTAGACTTGTGGCTATGAATTATTCTATTTGGCATACAAATATTTTTCTTGAAAGATCTTTCCATCATTGTCTTGTGGGGAAAGTAATAATTTTCCTATCGGATGCTAATCTTAAATATTCTTTACATTGTTTCAAATAATTGTAATAATCAATCCTCTTAGTGCCCTCTAGGCTTGGAATATCATGTTAGAATATCTAATCATATTAATGGAGATTAGCCTTAGCTAAATAGTGCCTTTTATGCAAGTCGAAAAATAATACTTGTAAAATAGAAATTTCCTAGAATACATGATTAAATGACTTTACAAAATCAATGTAATATATTTAGAGCTTAGTGGTCACTAGGAAATGCCTTAACAAGTTACAAACTACAAATGGGAAGAGTACATACCATTTTTGAATAGATCAATAACAAGGAGTTGTTGTATCTTAATTTGATTATTTGTGTAGATTAAAAAAACATTAGTTATGGAACTTATACCAAAGTTTTCAGGAAAATGTTCAAGTAGCAAAAGTATAAGATTTAAATAGTATGTATTAAATGGATTATGATTGTTTCATACATGTGGATATTAATTATGCTATCTGACATACAAATGTTTTTCATAAAGCATACTTGATGCTTCCATCTATGTCTTATGTGGAATGTAATATTTTTCCTAGAGGCCGCTAATCTCATTTGTTTAATATGTTTCATTAAAGGATTGTAATACACATCAAGCTTAGCGACCACTAGGCTTGAAATATCATGTCGGGATATCTAATCATAATAAAATTCTTACCAGCCGCAACATGGGGATGTTAAAAATTTTCAAGCCATGTGTCATCTTCTTAGTGGGTATTATTTGAATAATAATGCTAAAAGTTTATTCATGATTTTACTAGTTTAATATTTTTTGAATACTAATGCTATAGGTTTTAAAAGTGACATGTTTCTCATTCTAATTGGAGAAGTATATTAAAAAATGTGTACAATATCTAACAATCCTAATAGATAAAAATATTTTTTTAAACAAAAGTGTTTAATATTGTTTTAGTTTAATTTAATTAATTTTATGTAAGTATGTAAGAATATAGCAAACACCTAATTAAAAAAGTAATTTTAAATCCTATTTTCACCCCAAATTTCATTTTCACCCATATTTGAGATAGTTTGATGCGAAGCATCATATGGATAAGTCATAAGGACATTATTTTATCTTGTCAAGTGTGATAAAAAGAGTGCCATAGGCCATTAGGTGTTATTTAGTTGTTCTTTGGTGTATAGGCCTTTTAAATTTCAAATGTGGCATTTTCTATCTAAAAGTTCTAAATCAAATTGTAAGGTCAATTTTAGTGTGATTTGAGGATTTTGGGTGCCTTCTTGAATCTCATAAGCTTTATGACGGGTATAACAAGGTCATATGTGGAAATTAGACACTATATCCGAGTAGCTCAAGGCTATTTTAGGTGAAATTAACTCCTTTGTAATGTAATCTCATGATAAACCATACTTGTAACTGACCAAATGAGCAAACAACTTGAGTAAGGAGTGAGAGGGAGAGTATATGAAGCATAATGTAACTATTTTCAGGCATTCTATCTTGATATTAATAAAATGTATGAGTTTCCAGAGGTATTGAGGTGAGAAAAATAACTTTATGATATGTTCTGCATGATTTCCATGTTTTTTGTTGTGTATGTAAGATACTCTTAATCTTAGAGTGAATGGAAATTGATCTTGAGCTTAGTATGGAGCATATGAGTTCTTGCACATTGAGATTTGGCGGTTTCCTATATATTACCAACTATGGATTGTTTAAGTATCCATGCATGATTCAAAGTGAATGTTTTATGAAATGTGATAAGTTGGTTGTGTGGATCCTCAAGAAATTAAGATTACCATGTTATAAAGGCTTGAAAGCTGTCCCTTTTGTTCTCTAAATGTTTATGCATATTAAAACCCTAAATGGTGTGACAATGATGAGAAATAGTGAGTAAAGCTGTGTTCTTGATACGATTTGTGGAGACGTGCATTTGAAGATGTGTTCTTATATGATTTTGTTATTAAGAGAGTATTTGAGTGTGTTGAGAAACCAAATATAAAGAATTTTTAGCCATGCAACTATGATCTATTCTACATGTTAGGTTTTCTTGACAAACTCGGAGCTAAGTCTATGTGTTTCTAGTTGATACGGGTAAGGATCTCTTATGACTATATCCGAGGAGTAGAGGATTTTTTCATCATTAAGTAGAATGTAGTAATGTTTGGATTGAATAAATAAGGAATTATTCTTTGAAGTAGGAATCTAATCTTGCAAATTGTGAAGTAATTTTTTTTTCCAATCATGCCCTATTTGTATAGTCAACTATTAACTCTTGGCAAGTTTATACTTCATTTGTATGATCTATGATAAATTAGAAATGGATTAGGGTGTGAAATAAAACTTCATAAAAAATTAGATGTCTATAATTAGGGTTTTGTAAAATATATTTGAAAAATAAGCCTCTCGAGACCTATATCACTCTCGATTAGGGATTGGCGAGGAAAAGGCATGCTAAAAATTCCTAGACAAAAAATTAAGCTCTAAAAATTTATAGACATGATGATGACATGACCCTAGAGCTTATCCGATAATAAATTTTTGGTTCTATTGGTGGTGTTTATATATTTTCTTGTGATCCATTATAAGGACATGGTGCTACTGAGTGGAAGACCAAGTTCTGAGCTCCATTTACAAAGAGACCAAGCCTGAGATCTTGAATGAAGAAGTGAAACTTTATGGACAGGATAAATGAATTAATGGGTGCTATAATATGGTTTATTTTTCATGTCGAATGCTATACAAATTCAATTATTCCCAATAGTAGGTGGAAGAAGGGCTAATTGGTGAAAGTAGGCCATAAAGAAGAAAAGTAGGGTTACAAGAGGAGCACGAGAATTAAAAAGATGGAATTTGGGTACATATTTTTCATGACTAAGAGGTCTGTGAAATATTGGAGAGAACCTTATGGGTTTGTATATAATTCTATATCCCTATATGGTACAACCACACATTGTCTCAATAGTCAAGAGGGTAGATTTGTCATAAAAGAGTAGTATTGTGTTTATTGGTTGTTTGAGTCAAATTTTATGATCAAGTTAAGCTGTGTTTTGATTTGTAAGAAGAGGATATAGAATAGGAAACATTGAATAATGAAAAAACCAAAACCTACATGATTGAGAAAGGTAACTAGTTAAGAAGCGAAGGAGGAGGATGGTTTAGGGGTGAACAAGGTAAGAATGAATGAGGAGTGAATTATTTTTTTATGGAATGATGTGAAATGATGTTTTGAAGAACATATGAAGTAGGGTAAAATATATCATTGAGTTTGAAAAGACCATTAGTTGATAATAATTCAGTTTTGAAAGATTCTAACCTTCATAGACTAATCAATTAATCCTCGGATGTAAAGTATAATAGAATTTTATGGCTAGAACCTTTTTATTGTTCAATATATGAATAGTTGTAATTTTTATCTATGTCATGATTCAAAATTTCAACATTCCACTCTTTTTTTCTAATTGAGGGGGAAATTCAGATTTTAACATTTTAATATCCTGTGAAATGCGTAATGAAAATTTATTTAATATTGCGAAAACTTTTTGATAAGGGTTTCTAAGTTTTTGGCTGATCGGAAGGAAAGACGAGAAATAAAAAAATATATAATCACATAGCGAGGCTATGACTTGCGATCATATTTACAATGAAAAGCTTATGTAGTGGAAATAATATGATTTTTGTTGTCATTTTTGCAAGGAAAATAGGATTTTTGAGGTTGCAAGTACATGTATTTATTAGGTTGCAGAGAGGTTTGCACAGACATATTTAAATGGAAGGAAAAAAGTAAGATATAAACAAAATCATTCCATCAAACATTAGAACAAGTGTTTATTTTAAGTTTCTATCGTTCATCACATATATTTTTGGAAAAGGAATTTAACAAATTTGAAATGGTTTTTACACCTGTTTGTTTGAGAGATCGTTCAAAATGATAGTCCTGGAAAGCCACATGTGAATTGCACTGCACTGTGCCCTAATACAATCCTTGTGATCATTTTATCTTTCTTTCTAAAACCACATGTTCTTGTGCCCTAGTGAATCCCATGTGCTCCCTTTCTAGCTCTTCTCCACCATTGACATATTTCTTTCCTCCATTTATAGCTCCCTATGTTTTCTCTTATTTGTCCCATCAGTTATTTTATTTGATTTGTCTCGTAGGTTATTTTTGAATGACTATCTCCACAATGATAAAACTTCCATTGCACTATGTTTTCTTTTATTTGTCTTGTCATTTTTTAAAAATTTCTGCTACCTACAAAGATTTATGAGTAGTAATCTTGATTTATGAATAGTTATTGCATCTTTGAAAAATAATCAAAAAGTGTGTAATATTATATTATTTTTGGGAAATAATTAATTAGGTCTTCCAAATATTTTTGTTTATTAATATGTTATGATTAAACATGGCTAGTCAACATACTTAACTTTCATTATATTATTTTTACTTAATTGTCAATATTGAGTTGGCGCTATTAAAAATTCAATTTTTAAAATTAGTAATTTCGAAGATGTAAAAGAGACAATGATATTTTTACATCGAATTCCTAAGTACATGTAAATTATATTTAAATATAATAACTTACATATATGCACGAGAAAATATAATAAATATAAATATCAATCTATTTAATAATAAATGCATATTAAACCATTTTCTCGCTAGGCTATGCAATAAAATCGCATAAATTTTTGTCCATTATGCAATAATATATGTTAATATACAATTATATATGTGTGTGTGTGTAGGTATATAATTGTATATACATTCGATATTGTATATACACAACATGGAAAAATTCTACCATACATCCATTCATTGTATTTCATTTTCATTATTATATACTAGTAACTTAACAAAGTTGTCTAGACTAGCGGCCGCTACACTATATTTCTACTTTTCTAAACTCAAATATTTACAATTCAGTTTCATTAAATAAGATTATTTGAAACTATATATAACCCTCTTAATTAATACAAAAGTTTATATCGAGGGCCTTAAACTTCGTCTATTCGGCCTTGTCATTGTAAAAATATTGTATAGCTTAGTGGCCGCTAGGATCAATCTCTTTATTTTACATATAGGAAAACAATTGTTGTTGTATAGGGTAATATATTATACACCTTTTAGTGAAATACTAGTTGGAAATTTTATTATATATCCTTTGGTGAAATTGTAGGATATAGTAGATGTAGACACAAAATCACACACATAATACTATTTTACTATACCGCCAAGTATGTTGTTATATGCATGGATCTTAAGTAAGAAAAGTATTCACTGGTGACACACTCCCTAGTCCATCCACTTGTTTGAATTGATTTCTATTGTCTTTCTCTCATACATCTGTCACTTTTGTACTAGTTCTAGTTAGGTCACAAGGATCCCTATTTTTTGTCTTTTCACATCTATCACCATTTATCTCGGGACACCAATGCCCATTTTAGACACTAGTGCCAAGGCGCTCTTGTCCATTCGGGTGCTCCTATCCTCTTTGTTCTTTTCACTTATTTTGACATTTTGGTCATCATTTTTAGTTTTCTTATCCTTATCTCGAGGTCATAGTCGCATGTCATGTCACTAGTGTCGAAATTAAAACAAGAGATCCATATATATACACAACATACACTCTATTATTCTAGCGGGAGATTCTAAGGGGAAATATCATATAAATACTATCATTGCCATTGCAAGAGGACTAAATATTTAGGCTACATACACTACATAAGAAGGGGAAGTGCTAAATTCCATCTCACAAATTTTCATTTTATCTAGGCATAGCTCACTATTTTGGCATTAGTGGTTCGATGAAAATCTAAGGAAACTATTTCACACACAAGAACAAATAACTCCATGGATTACGGAATGTAGTGCAGCGATTGGTAATAAATTCACTCTTTGAGTCACCACCGTGGTCATTCTAACTTTATATATTTCATATTTCATTCCAATCTGATGTGTTTGGGAAATTTTACAGTAGTTTAGGGTTTGTTTTGTAGGTTACATGTACCCTCAATGATAAAAGTGTGAAATAGAGGTGACCAACAATGAATATGTGAAAAACCCTAGCAACATAAGAAAAAATAGATTCCGAGCATTTTCGTAATCACCGGTGCAAGGCTGCAACCTCACCCTAGCTCATGCACTCATGTCCAGCTCAATCGATGAGTCTAAGAATTGATAGTGAGAAATCCCGACACTCTTACGAGACTATTTATTAGTTTTTCTAGTTTAGATTTGTTTTAGGATAATCAGTAAACCATATAAGTTTTTATCTCTCGTATTTGTGACAAGGTTATGGTACGCACAAAAATTTACATGTTCTACATTGTCAAAAATAGTTAAAAAGATAACTAATGATGATTCATGTCTTTTCCAAAGGTGTTTAAGATCCTAAACCTCTTTGTAGCTTATATTTGTAACCTATCTTACCTTAATTAGCAATTTCCCACTTTTATGCAACTTTCCACTTCATTTTAGCTTAGTTTTGAACTTTAGTTGTAACACCGCATTGCCTTGCACGGGAGGTGGTCATTCAACTACCACCCAAGAGGGTGACGGTCCTGTAAGCACGACTGAGACAAGGTGGTGGTCCTATAAGTACAAATTTGCACAAGGTGGTGGTTACGTAAGTGATGGTCCTATAATAATCTTCATCTAAGAATTGATACGTGATTTCTTCACTTAAGTTTTTTAGCACATTTCTAAGTCGGTTTAGCTAATTTCAAGATTGAGTGAATTGTGGCAATCTCATCTTCCACTTTTCATTTGTAATTAAATATTCAAACCATCCCTTCATTCTTAATGTGGCACCCCATGGCTTCCAATTTGTTAGTGAACAACCCAGTCAACCTTCTATAAAATGATCACTTGTTCTTAAGAAAATGGACAGAGATCATTTTGTGTATTCTTGTATTGCTGAGCTACCACATTTTTGCCGAAAATTACATTGCACGACATTGTTCACTTTTTTTATCTCTCTTCCACCTACATTACTACTAGATTATTATCAAGATGAAATTTCTCTAGCACCTTCTACTACATTCCCAATCCCTTGGACTTAAGTGAAAACAAGAGATTGAGAAGAAAAAATGAGGGGAAAAAACAAAACAAAATTGGATTTTCCATTACCCTATATTTCTAGGTTGGGTTTTATGTTAGTTTTATTCATTTATTCATATTATTGTTCTTAAATTGTATGCACATATATATCAAATAGAGTTTAATAAGCTATTTTTTTATTACAAATAGGTTAATCAATTTCAAAGAAGATTTACATCTTCCATAGAAGTTTCTCTGATAGATTCTTCCTTCCCTATCCCTATGGGTTTGGAGGGAAGTATATTTGGAGGAAGCTTTCTTTTCCAACATAGAGATAATAATTTTTTCATTTATTGTGATTTCCCTTAAATTTTCACAAATTATAGCAGGGAAGTTATAGGGGAAGAAAATCTTCTGAATCTTTCAATATTCCCGTGTATCCTAGATAGGAGAGGATTTGAAAAATCTATAATTACTTATTGGAAATAGGATTTGTTTAAATTAAATTAGATTAGATACATTATTGCACAAACAATCAACTACATCTGGTTGTTTTCCTGTTTATATTTATTAATTAGATTAGAAGCTTTTATTTCTTCATTTCCTCTAAAGTTCTAGAAAATATCAAAAACATTTATTTTATTAGAGTAGTAGCTTTGTGTTGTTTTATTTCATTTATATCTTGAAAATACAAAAAATATAGAGTAGTTTCAATTCAATTCAATTATTTGATATTTCTTTAAATTAAAATAGATCATTGCAACACATGACCATCAATGGTCCTCAACAAGAACACACATATGGAAGTGATCCATGGGTACCACAACCCGAGCAGTCCTAAGTTAATTACAAATATAGATATAGGAATGTATCTTGTTTTCCTCGAACACCAACATGATACAATGAGAAAGTTCTAAAATTTAACATTTTGAACATCACGGTGACAAGGCCTAGAAATCTGGACTCCCCACGGAAATATATTTTTAATGTAATGTCCATACAATGACCATAGCTACCAACAGATTTATGATTTTTATCCATGGGTTTCCCAACCATGCAAGGCCCCGAAGACTCGCTAGATCTAGACAAGATTACACTCATAAGTATTTAGGTTATCTACACTTCCACCTCATATCATTAGATAACTCAAAATTGTAAATGAGGAAGCTCATCAATCCCTCGCATGATTTAGAATGCTCTGGCGAATTGACCATAGAGCCAGTGGAACCACACCTCCCTCTCATTCATTTCATGACCTTTTCTAGAAATCATTATGAGGCCCCTGTTGGTTTCCACGAATCCCACAACCGGTAGAAAGGATCTCCATGAAGATTCATATTGACTAGAGTCTTTGTGTTTCCATTCTTTTAGATCCATCTATTAGACCCATTTAGGTTAGAGAGGCCTTCCTTGACTAGACGAGAAGACCTCGTTATTGTGTGTCGAGGAAATTATTTTTCCTTGAAAACTTTCCCATCCCATTTACACATGCTTTTGTCCCCATACCACATTTTTCTATCACTTAGCCATTCACAGTTCCACATCGGTGCTACGTTGGCATGACCTCAAGGAGTCAAGTGTGGTTGAAGGTCATGTGTGTATTTTCATTCATACAAATTGGTGAACCTCACATGAATAGAGCTAATAGATTTTCATTTCCATTTATTTAATCCATATTATCCTTCTTCCATTATTCTTCAGGTATTCATATACCCCGAATATTTTGGGACAAGATGGATACGGCTAACCATTTTGGGTCTTGAAGAATATTACTATCAAATGGGTAGGCAACAACAATCGCCCTCACTATCTGCGTGGGTGAACAACTACTCAACTCATATCCCTGTGTCTCAAACTCATCCTCAAGGGACAAAAATGGCTCATCATTCAGGATCAAGGAAATTGACCAACTTACACATACACAACAACTTGAACTTTCAAGTTCTAACAATATGATTTTCACCATAGAGTCAAGATCATCTCCTCGGGTTTTTTTCAGACCACAAATTAGTATGTAGTTTGATCAACTCCCATTATTAGACAAGGAGTACTTAACATGTTATGCCAGAAGTGAAAAACACTCCAAAAACATGAATCAGCCTCTAGATATGGTGCAAGGATATATTGATGTATTACTTTAGAATAAAACCTCTACCCCTCCCATAACATAAAACATTTATAATGAGGGGTACCAAAACAAAAACAATTTATATCAAGATATCAAACTCCTTTGCAACCTAGCAAGGTTCAACAACATGCGATAAAATAGAACACCATGTCATCATCAAGCAAGGTCATCTTGAAATTGGCAGACATGGTTAGAGAATTGGAGCTTTCCCAATCTTCTCATGCCTCAAATTTTTTACAAGGAAGGGTTCTCCATCATCCATAGAACTATGGCCAAGTTCCTACTGCACTGAATCCTCTAGTTTACATAGGTGTTCCTATCCTCGGGATCTTCTCACGGTGGTCAAACAGCTTGGGTATGACCCCTTATCCTATGTACGAATACCCTTAACAGGAACCAGTCAGAAGTGCATTCTCAAATGCTATCTGAACTGGAAATGAAACATTCCCTAGCTTTTTGCCTCCAAATCTGTACCAGAGTAATGTTACTCCATACATACACGTGTATTATAAGTCACCACAAGGGCACATGTACTCTTTTCTGGTCCATATAGTTAGCCACAAAGGATGTCTTATGCCCCGACAAACATTTACGTTCCACCATACCAATAGCCAATTCCACCTCTACCTCCCTAATAAGGATCATAGATGGTCGAGTCTTATGCATTTAGGACCTACTTTGAATATCTTAAAGAGCCCCTCAACTTCATCATACATTGTGTTTTTCTCCCAAGAAATCTACCATACCTTCCTAAGTTCAAAGGGAAAGGAGATCTAAATGTGCACATCAAAGCATACGTAACCACCATTCAATATTTACTCCCATGGGATGCGGATCGTTGTAAAGATATTCCCTAAGAATCTTAAAGGAATAGCTCTTGATTGGTATTATAGGATACCGAGGCTTGATACATTATTTTGAAAAACTCATGTCTAAATTCATCAAATATTTCAACATGAACAAGTTACCAAAGACAGAAATAAGGAATTGCTACATATAAAGAAAGAACACAATGAATGTATTGTGAATTTCATCCGAGAGATGGTGTCAAGTCCTCTACTCTTCCAAAATCACTCCCAACATGGATCAAACAGAGTTGTGTGATATATTCCTTCACTCTCTTTATAAGGAAACAAAGGAGGAGGTCTATAAATTCCCTCTAACAAGCTACAAAAGAGGTTTTGAAAGGTGCTCTCCACATTGATCGGGACGAAATAGATAAATTGCTCAAATGACCTATGGATCTAATGGGAGATTGATCACTCCCAATCAAGGTAATTAAATTTATTACAACAATGCAATCAACAACCAAGGACCTAAAGTCCTCGAAAATAACCATGGTGTTATAAATGATAGTGTTATAGATAAATAAATGAAACAAAATGTTGTTAACACCAGGAGTACAAATAATGTTAACAATATGAACGGTAAAAATCAGAGGAGTAAAAAAATTTATCTTGCAATCAATGTGGTGGACTTAAATCATTCTCCACCCCAACAAAACAACAATAATTTCAGGATGAAGGCCCTAACTAGTACCCAAAGGGGTACCAAAACCAATATCAAAATAAAGGGCAATGACCTCCGAACTTCAATTATAATAACCAATAGTTGAATAACAATTGAAACTTTAGGATACAACAAAACACAAACCAACGACCTCGGGATTATGATCCTGACCTATATTGTGGTTTCCATAGGGTCCGAGGACATGATGTTAGAACTTGTTGAGACTGTAACAAGTTCCTACAACACTTACAGGAAGACCAAACTCAATTTGTCTTTCAAGGTGTTTTTGAAAATTCTATGACACCGACTCGGAATACTTACATGGGGCCTATATCACCTCAAAACATACCACTGAGGATATTTACTTATCCCCTTCCAAAATTCCCTCACAATGGTAAGTTAAACCCCAATGGCTCAAACAAGGGTATCCTAGTGGGAAACAATCATCATAAAGCTTCGAATTTGTCAATCCCATCGATGGAACCTATGTTGGATAGTCACCAACATACTAAGATAGTGGCTCTAATAGAGCTAGAAACCGAACCCCAAATAAATTCCACTACAAGAACTTGAGACTACTCTACACAACCCATTCCTAATTACCCATATATATCGGATGATGTTCGTGAGACACTTTCAAATCTAGTGGGGCGTATGACTTAATCAATGATTTAACAAAGACATTTTCTCACATCTACTTCTTACATTTGTAGAATAATTGGAAGTAATGTGTCTTGAACATTTGATCAATTCCACCCCTCCTCTAGAAGTGAAAATAAATCACATAAAATTTGATTTCTATCATCTTGGGCAGCCAGAGAGAGATGTTGGATTCATATTCGACATTAGTAAGACACCCACAAATGTTGAATTAGTATTTAGAGGGGATCCAACTTTATATCTATATGTCCGGATTTACAACAAATACATAAAGTGCACAATGATCAATGACGGGGAAATAATCAACATTATCTCCTTTTCATTTCTCAAAATGTTAGGCTACGAAGAATCCAATTGCTCTTGAACAAGACACATGTTGAGAGGGTATGATAGCATCAAGGAAACATCGATTGAAACCATAGTGTTGCCACTTACCCCAGGGCCCAAGAATATTATTAAAGAGTTTTATATTATAGACCAGGAAACCAACTATAATATGATTCTTGACAGTCCTTGGATACATCACATGAAAGCGATTCCTTCCACATTGTTTTAGGAAGTTTGATTCCTACATTTAGGGAATGTAGAAAAATAAAGGGAGTTAGACTTCATTTCAATGAAGTCTAATATGGAAAAGGACTTTCTCATAACTTATATAAGCTAGGGTTGTATCGGTGACTAAAATATATAACACTTTCATGTGTGTTGGGCCTTTTATGTAAAATATGAATCAAGATGTTAATAATTTAAATCATAGCAAAAGCCCTTTGACATACACCTAGCTAACCTTGTGAAAAAAGTTGGGGTGGATTATAAGTTTGAGCTCTCCACAAACCAATTAAACAAACCGAAAATTTCAAAACTAGTGAAAAAACTAATTCCCACAATGGAATTAGAAGATATTGGGTTGATTGAATGGATTCATGTGATCAAGAATGAAATTTATATCATAGAGATAATATCAATAGGAATGACTGAAATTATTATGGAGATGTTAAGGAATGATTTATCCATTCTCCTTTCATTTAATTCCATGGGCATAGGGCATGCTCTATGACTTAGATCTCTACCAGACTAGTGGAATTCTCATGGTTGAAGTCTTAGAAGAAAAGGAAAAAGATATAAAGAATGATCAAATTTCAATCTTCCCAAGAAATTTTGGAATCTTAATTTTGTGAGAGAAAAATGCCACTTTGGCTGGGGGCAGTGTGATCTTGAGTTCTCCTAAGGGGAAGGTCATGCCTTTTGGCTTCAAGCTAGAATTCGAATGTTCAAACAATCATGCAGAATATGAGGCTCTTCTTATTGGCCTTATAGTAGACAAAAAGATTGGTGCTTTTAACATTAGAGTGTTGGGTGATTCGTAACAAGTCACCAATCAAGTTTGAGAGGTATATAAGACTAGAGGGAAACACTTACAACTCTAAAAAGTCATTGTGTTGAACTTGACTAAAGGTTTTGAATTCATTTCTATTGAATTCATTCCATGTGAACAAAACCTTCTCGGGCATTTGATAGCTACTTTTTCTTCTCACTATTTTTGAGCAAAGAGTTAGAAGATACCAACTTTACTGATTTCAGTTCACGTAGAACCCTTTTTTGTAATATTCTAACCAATCCAATATTGGCATATTTTGAGGTTGAGAATGAGATTACGCCCTCGATTATGCTGAAAAAAATGAGGCTATCTTAGGGTACCTTAACACTTATATAGATTTACATCCCCAACATCATAAGAGAGGATTTTCTCTCATCCCTCTCTCTTCATCCTATTTTGGAGAACACACGATGGATCCGTCTTCCTCGAGAGGCCCTTGAGATTTATGAGATAGAAGAGGAAGGGGAGTTATAAATACCTCCTACCCCACCTGAGTTTGAAGAGGGTAATTCCTCTTTAATCAAAGGGATGATTGACATTAACATCGGCATGGAGGAGGACCCAAAAATTATGAAGTTAGGTTCTTGCTTACTCAAGAAGAAAAAGAGATACACATGAAGATTGTTACTGAAAATTTGAAAGACTTTACATTTAGTTACAAAGAAATGATAGGAATTTCTCCTCATGTTGTAGTTCACAACCTCGTGACCAAGTCTGACACTAATCCCATCAAGCAAAAATCTAGACCTATGAAACCAAAGATGGTGCTAATGGTCAAAGAGGAAATTATGAAGCTCCTATAGGTAAAGTTCATATAGCCTATAGATTAATCAATTTTGGTGTCCAACATCATCCCCATTCTTAAAAAAATAAAAAAATTGAATCTACATTGAATTTTTGGATATATAAACAAAGCATTTATATCACAGATATGGACAGATTTTTTGGGTACAATCAAATTATGATCTCTGAGGAAGATTAGAAAAAGACAAAATTTATCACTCCTTGGGGAAATTATTTGTACGCATTCATGTCATTTGGTCTCAATAAAATTGGTGCCACTTACAAATGGAAAATGTCTTACATATTCCATGATCACATTTATAAGATTGTGGAATCTTACGTTGATGACCTTCTGTCTAAGGATAGAAAGCATTGTGATCACCCGATGTGCTTCAAATCATCCTCTCTAGTTTAATTGAATATGACATTACATTAAATCTAGAAAAATGCATATTTGGTGTGACAGGATGGTAATCACTGGGATACATCATCTCTTCATGAGGAATTGATTTAGATCCATCCAAAATCTGAGTGGTTCTAGAAATGATCCCACCATCAGATGAGTTAGGAATTAGATCCTTTCTTAGAAATCTTGGCACAATCCAAAGGTTTATTCCTGATTTAACCTTTGTTATTCATCTGATAAATAATTTATTAAAAAATAATTGTTGCAACATCTAGATGGATGAGTGTTATGAATCATTTGAATTAGTTAATTGTTTCCTTCAATTTCCTCCCGTGGTCATGCCTCCCAAATTATATCACCCTCTCATTTTATATTCATGGGATACATACATCTCGTTATCCTGCATGATAGCACAAGAATATTATGACAAACATGAGCGTGCGGTTACTTCATCAATCATGTGTTTCTTGAATAAGAGATGTGCTACACGTAGGTAGCGAAAGAATGTATTGCTATAGCATTCACAACAAAGTGGTTAAGGCATTACATGCTTAACAAATAAATGAGGGTAATTGTCAAGAAATATCACTTATAGACATTTTTAACACAGGGTTCTTTATCTAAGAAAGCTAGACATTTCATGACTCGAATGGGTGATTTTCAATAAATATTTGTTAACCAAAAGTCTGTCAAAGGAAAAATCATTATAGACTAGTTAGGTGACAACCCATTAGATGGAGGGTATCTAGTTGACTTGGATTTCCTCGAAAAATTCATATACTACATCAAAACCAAGCCTCCCATTTCTATATACCCATGGTATTATTATATTATTAAATTTATCATGGACCATACATACCCTGAATGAAAAATTCGTACCAAAGAATACAACTATGTTTCGTAGCCACCAAATAAGTAATCATAGAAAAAGTTATCTATCACATAGCCTTTGATAGAATGTTGCTAAGATGTGTCAAAAAGAAAGAATCTAAAAGGATCCTCTATGAATCCCATAGCGGATTATATGGAGGTCACTTCAATGGTAACTCCAGCACTAGAAAGATACATCAAATGGGATCATTTTTGCCTATAGTAGAACATGACATGGTAGAGTATGTGTGTATCTGTCACAAGTGTTAAGAGTTCTCTCATGAGATCCATATACATGCCCAACCTTTTCAACCAATTCCAACACCATGGCCCTTTTCCATGTGGGGCTTAGATATGATAGGGAAGTTCTCTCCCTCATCAACAGATGGCCACAATTTTATAATCACGGCCACTAAATACTTCACAAAGTGGGTAGAGACCATGCCTCTTACCACTATACCAAGATGTGTAATTGCAAAGTTCATTTTGAACCAGATTATTTGTAGGTAATGGGTCCCAATATTCATTGTCTCTCATAATGGCATGTATTTTGAAAATGAAGAAATAAGTGAGCTATGTGAAAATTTCAAGATAAGGCACCACATGACTTCTCTCTATTACCCTCAAGCAAACGGACATGTTGAGGCAACTAATTAGAAGTTAAAGTCCATTCACATGAAATCTGTAAAGGAGAAAAAATGTGAATGACACTTAAAGTTATTCCTGGCCTTGTTGGCCTATAGAACATCAGTGAGAATTCCAATGGGGGCAACCCCTTGCTCTTTGGTATTCAATTCAAAATAGGTTTTACCACGTGAAATTGAAAAACCCAGTCTCTAGATTTTACTACAAGGAATGTTAGGAGAAGAAGATTATCATGAGGTGTAATCACTAGTCCGGAACTATGATAATTCTTCACCTGGGAACTCCTCGTCTTTATGATTATTTACTAATGCACAACTTTTAGTTTGGTGGATGTAATCTGGAAACACAACAACAAACATAACACAAGAATACCATAGACTATGATAAGAAGGAATGATGATAAATCTAAAATATCAGAGTAAATTATAATATTAACATGAAATTGTTACAATCTCACCCATGAGGTACTTCAAGTGTTACTGACTTCACTTGCCTTCCACCAATACTATGGGAGAAACTTCACAATTACACCTCTTAATGGCTTCTTTAACACACCTTCAAAATGATGGCTTCCTTTACACACTTACTTATACAATATTTCTCACTACTTTATTCTATGCTAAATGAGGGGGGTGGCCTCTCTATTTATAAAACTTCCAAGCTTATCCATCTTATCTCTAAGATAGGATAATGAGATCCACTCTAACGAATCATATTTCATACCTCAACTCTTATCTGTACATGTAATCTTATCTTTTAAGATAAGATAAACCTTATCATTTCGTATGGGTTCCACATTTTAAGACTTTTTACAAATAAAATACACAAAATATTTATGACCTCACTCCTTGTCCTTATTACCAATATAATGTTTCTAATTCCTAATCATGTAGACCCTACGTCTCTACTTACCCCAACTTTGACATTTTAACATTCTTTGGACCACTTACGACAAATATTTACTTTTTACCACAACATTCATATTGTAGTTTTGACTATTACTATACTTTGTACATTATTGGCAAGACATCGTACCCGTAGAAGACCGTTATCTTCTATCAGACGCTACTACTAATTATACTTAACAAAATCCTATTCCTAATACATACATTAATGAAATAGAAATTACGGAGGAAAATTTTAGTGTCGACATCTTCCCCCTTCCTAGATTCTACTCCGTCCTCAGAGTAGACTATTCCAGTGCTTGGAAAATATTTAGCTTATCATGGTTGACCCATTTCGTAATGGGAGTGCCATCCAATTCCTCCAGTCGAGTATGTACCATTTTCATGCATAGCTGCTATTTTGTAGGGCCCCATCCATTTTGGAAGAAATTTTCTATCTTCTTTTTTTGTTTCTTGAATCATATACTAGGACTAAGTCATTCATATGAAATGGAGACCAATGGATCTTTTGTTCAAAGTATTCTTTTTTTTCATTTTCTTCTTATAGCTTGTATCCTTCGCTATTTCCCTAATTTCCTCTAGCAAATGAAGATGTACCAACCTTTCTTTTATTGAATCACTTTTATCCATCCTTTCATTTTTCATAACTCTCATAGTGGGAATATCAAACTCAATAGGAAGAACTGGATCAATGCCATAAGCCAACTAAAATGGGGAGTATCCTGTTGCTGACTTTGATGTTGCCCTATATCCCCACAATGTTGCATGAATCCTTTTATCCCACTTATGTACCTACAAGGCTACATGCTTTGCTAGAATTTGACACAACCCAAAATTTGTTCGTTCCACCTGTCCATTTGTGCTTGGCTTGTATGTTGTTGCCTTCCTATGCTTAATAGAAAACTTATTTACTAGGGCTTTTACCACCTCATTAATGAAGTGGCTTCCTTGATATGTTACAATTTCTAATGGACAACCAAATTAGTGACAATGCGTTCATATATGAACCTTGCCACTTCATCCATGGAAGTTTTTTTCAATGGCCTATCTTCAACCCACTTGGTTAAATAATTTTTGGCAATGCAATATACTTATTTTGGCATGGGGTAGTTGGAAGTGCAGTGCACCTACAATGTCTATTACTCACTTTTCAAAGGGACCAAGTGGAAGAATAGGGCATAATCGAACTGATGAAGTCTTATGGTTACCATGTGTTTGACAAATATCACATGTCTTACAATAATTATAACAATCTTTAAAAAGAGTGGGCGGTGATAACCTACATCCAAGATCCTTCTTGCTGTAAGTTTTCCAAATAAGTGCCCTACACATGTACCATTTTGGAATTCTTCTATCTTCTCCTTCCCTTGATCACGTCCAACTACCCTCTTGTATTGCCCATCAGTCCTATTTGAAATAATACTCCATGCGAGAATAGAATATGGACGATGGCTTTAGTAATATTCCTCTTATTCTTTGCATTGGCATCATCAAGAAACTTGAATTCATTTAGATAATTTCAAATATCTATGTATTAACTAGGGATTGTGTCAAGGGATAACAATGTTGCATATGCGAAATCATCATCATCACAAGATGAACCTAAACCATCATAGGCTCGAGAGAGTGCATCTGCATTGACATGCTTCTTTCCTGGCCTATCTATAATATCAAATTCAAATTCTTGTAGCAAAATTATCCATCTTGCTATCCTCCTTGATGGGTTAGGCTTATTTACAATATATTTTAGAGCCTGATGATCTATTACAACTATAAATTTTTCCCTAGCAAGTAATTTCTAAACTTCTTTACAACAAAAATGATAGCTAGAGCCTCTTTTTTAGTTACAGTATAATTTACCTCAACACTACTCATTTGTCTGCTCCCAAAGTAAACTGGATGTTCATTCCCATTTTCATCCTTTTGGCTTAAAGTACTTCCTAGTGCTACATCTGAGGCATCAATGTACAAAATGAATGGCTTGCTACAATTTGAATTCTTTAAAATAGGTGAAGACACCAGGGCTTCTTTCAGTTGTTTAAAAGCTTCATGCGCCTTATCTCTTCTATTAATAGGAAATGGTAACTCTTTGATTTTTGAAACTTTATTAGGATCAGTACCAATACCATCTCTGGATACAACACATGCCCTAAAAAATTCCTTTAGAACATCCAAAGACACACTTTGTAGGGTTTAGTGAGGCTTGTGCTTCATCTAATCTTTGAAATGTTGTCTCCATCTGGTGTAGGTGGTCCATCTTGCTCCCATAGATGCAAAAATCATCTAGAAATACTCTGATGAAGTTCCCAATGTAGGGTTTGTACACCCTATTCATCAAATGCTTTGGAACATTTTCGAGAGCATTACACAACCCAAAAGGCATAACTCTATAATCAAACTTTCCCAAGCAGTGGTATTTCTCTGCTATATGAACTTGGTTGTATCCACTATATCCATCAGCAAAAATATAACACTCCTGGCTAGCTACTTCATCCAAGATCTGATCTGAGAATAGAAGAGGGTAATGATCCTTCTTTGTTGCCTTATTGAGCTTCTTGTAATCAACAAAAATGCGTAGCTTCCCATTCTTTTTTATTGAGATCACAATGGGAGAAACCCATTCTGAATTCTCCATAGCAAATATGAATTCTGCATCAAGCAACTTATCTATTTCTTCTTTTACAGTCTTGGAAAAATTATGATTCATTCTATATGGCATTTGCTTTATGGGATTAGCACCATCTACCAGCTCAATAGAATGTTCTACCCAACTTACTTGATAGAGTTCCTTATAATCAAGAGTGAATAGGTGTATGTACCTTCGAAAGAGCTAGAGGTAAGATTCCTTCTCATTCTCCCGCATAACATCACCAATCTTTATTTGTTGGAGACGATCATCAATTTCTTCTTCAGATAATTTTATGGGTTCATGAGTCAGCAGAGTTTGGAAGGATATCCATGACCGAAACATCAACCTCACTTTCTTCATCTTCTAGTGTCCACTTCATTGGTACTAGAGTAATCAGAGGATGTCCAATCATTAGTTTCATCACTTGAATCCATAGGTTCTGCCTTATGATGTTGAGGGATCACGTTTATCTTCACCCTCTCTCTACCATGTCCAAGTGTCATGAAGCCTTCATTCCAGTAGTTTCTTGCATGAACTCTCCTTAGCCATGGTCTTCCCAACAACATTGGGTATGCAATAGTACCATTTTTCATCACCTGAAAGTCTACCACACATACAACACCCATAACAAATATTGCCACATTTGAAACAACACCTTATGGTTTATTTTTTCCCTTATTTAATGACCTTAACATAAGTGTTGAGAGTTGATCAATTTTTAAACCCAACATATTCATTACAGACTTGGTCATTACATTAACTACATCACCTCCATCAACTAAGACATCATGAATTGAACTACCATTACATAATACCTCAGCTTGTGGAGCATAGGGATCTGCCTCTGCCTCCAAAATAGGGACCTCAACCTCCTTCCTTCGTTGAGCATTGAGTCCACTTGTGACTCTCGCCTCTTCTCAAAAGACATAGCCAAGAGTTGACCATAAGTAATATTTGTAAGCCTTTTGGACAAATCTTCTAACATGGAGTCTAGTCCTTGTCCCCGTGAAATCGAGAAAATCCTACACACCCAACTTTCTTCTCCTATGTTTCTTACTAGTTTCTCCTTTCATCTTCTTATGATTATTTCCATCTTGGTTATGTTTTTCTTTCTTTCTTTTTGTTAGAAACACATTCACTTCATTATTTATGCTCTTATCTACTACATCAAAAGAATTCACAAGTGATTTTCCTTTATCATTATCTCTTGTACCAGATGTAGAAGCTCTATCTGGACAATTATACTTATAATGACCCTTTTTATAACAACCATAACATGTAACTTCAGAAATATTTCTTTTGGACCTCTATCTCCTCCCCGAGAAGTAAATTATTTTCCTTGAATAAGATTAATAGTTAATCGGCCCATCTTCTGAAAGCAGATCTTCATACTCAATAGATGTACTAGGAGAAAGATTTGTGCTCACCGAGAGTGGTTATGGATTCGGACCAAAGGTGTTGGTGTAGGCTCTTCTTTAGCAACAATTTCTTTTGGCTCCTCTTCCATGCTTTCTTCTTTCCTTCTTGCAATCTCCTTTACTTGTTCAATGGTAGTTGGGCGGCCATACTTCACTCATTTTCGATCTCGGCTTCATCCCAAGAATGAAGTGTTTACGAGAGGATATTATCTATGCCATTCATCAACCCATCCGCTAATCCTTCCTTCGGATCTGGGCATCAAGCTTCCTCCTTAGCTCTAGAACATGAGCATGATAATCCCTTATCTTCTCCTTCTCTCCTTGGGATAGTTTTTTGATAACGATCATGAGATCTACATATTTACATTGTTCACCAAATTCTTCAAGAAAACTTTCAGTTAATAAATCCCATGAGTTTTTCACATTATCACCTAGTGTTTGAACCACCTAAGGGCTGAACCATCCAAAAAGGTAGGAAAAATTCAGTCTATTATTCCCTTTTTATAAGGCAATTACAGATACAAGATCATTTAAACTCTTGAATGAAAGAGGAAGCATCTTCATTAGATTGGGCTGAAAAAATAGGAATCTTCCCCATTTTCAAAAGTAACCCCAGTGAAATACCAACCCACAAGTATAGTCAACAAGTCTTATGTACACAAGTAATTGGAATCACTATAATAAAATATAGAAATGACCACGGTAAACTATGGTAAAACTTGACTTACTATGGTAAAAATTGACTTTCTTGTGGTAAACATTATTCACATAAAAAGTGAAGTTCTTTGCGGTAAATACTATTCACGATAAAAAGTGACTTTACTGTGGTACATACTATTCACGGTAAAAAGTGACTTTACCATGGTAACTACATGCATAGTAAAAGTAAGGTTACCCTCCAAATCTTTTCGACTAAGTGGCAATATCTCTCCGGAAAATCCACCAATGAGGAATGGTCCAAAGAACGGAACCAAAATGTCGTCACCAATCCAACACTATGATAATTCTTCACCGGGAACTCCTCATGCTATGATTATTTACTAATGCACAACTTTTAGTTTGGTGGATGTAATCTAGAAACACAACAACAAACATAACACAAGAATACTATAGACTATGATAAGAAGGAATGATGGTAAATATCAAATTTCAGAGTAAATTATAATATTAACATGAAATTGTTACAATCTCACCCATGAGGTACTTCAAGTGTTACTGACTTAACTTTCCTTCCACCAATACTATGAGAGAAACTTCATAATTACACCTCTTAATGACTTCTTTAAGACACTTTGAAAATGATAGCTTCCTTTACACACTTACGATACAATATTTCTCACTACTTCCTTCTATGCTAAATGAGGGGGGTGGCCTCTCTATTTATAGATCTTCCAGGCTTATCCATCTTATCTATAAGATAGGATAAGAAATCCACTCTAACGAATCATATTTCATACCTTAACTCTTATCTATACATGTAAGCTTATCTTTTAAGATAAGATAAACCTTAATATTTCACATGGGTTCCACATTTTTAGACTTTTCACAAATAAAATACATAAAATATTTATGACCTCACTCCTTATCCTTATTACCAATATAATATTTCTAATTCCTAATCATGTATACCATACTTCTCTACTTACCCCAACGTTGACATTTTAACATTACCGGACCACTTACGAAAAATATTTACTTTTTACCACAACATTTCTATTGTAATTTTGACTATTCTTTGTACTTTACATTATTGACGGCATCATACCGGTAGCGCCGTTATCTTTTATCGAGATGCTACTACTAATTATACTTAACAACATCCTATTCCTAATACATATATTAATGAAATAGAAATTACAGAGGAAAATTTTTGTCGACAATGCCCGACTCTTTGAGTTGGAAATCATCGATGAAGCTCGATTAACACCGAGTAGCGACATACAACTTACGCTAAATGGATGTGCCGAAAGTATAACAAGAAGGTCTATGAACGTGAAATATGTGAGGGATATTTGGTATTGAGACTTGATAGCCAGATAGACAAGAAAACCAACGAGGGAAGGAAATTCAGGCCCAAATGGTTGGGCCCATATCGAGTCATAGAGGACTATAAGAATGGGGCATATCACATGTGTACACTAGAAGGTGAGGAATTTGGTGAATCCATCAACTCTCTTCACCTAAAGAGATACTACACATGATCAATTTTCATTTCCGTGTGTAGAATATGGCATTTTCTTTGCATTATCTTTTGTTAGGACATTCTATAAAATTTGTAATCAAGGAACTTATTTTCAAGTAACTTTCAAAAACTTTTGAAAACATTGGCAATCATTCAAATCACATCTCTTCAAGTATCCATGATATTGTCATCAACATTTTTATCACTTCATCAGCTAATAAGATTTTTTTACACTAATCCTACCTAGGTGTGCATACTTGATTCTACCTATAGCTTCCTTCTTACATAGTTGTCTTTTCCCATAGTCTATTCTAGAAGCTCTATGATGTCATATCCTTCCCCAAAAATACCTCTTTGGTAGTAAAATCTTTCTAAATATTTTCACTTGGGACACTTATTCTATTATCTCAACCTTTGTTGTTGAGCCCTCACATCTTCTTTGGTTGCGTGGGGTTGAGACTATGGGAAATTTCTCCTTTCCAAAATCACAATTTATAAAATTAAAATAAAATAAACATAGTATATATATTATGTCAAAATCAATCAAAGTTTTCATTTACACGCTTCATTGCCCCACCAACCTTCGAGTGTTGGTGAGCCGAGGCCTCTTATAAGTGGTGTGAGGTTGGGAACCACCTAGAGCTCCCTTACTCACCTATACCTTGTACTTGGTGATGAGCCCATACTTCCTCTCTTGGTATAATAGGGAAAGGTATAGGGGTCTTTGCAAATAAAATAGTAAGTTAAATACAATTTCATTCAATAAAAGTGCTTTGAAAATCTTAAAATCCCAAGGAAAATGAATTAGATGTGTATGTTCTAAGAGAGCTAAAACCTTAAAACTAGATTTTTTCAATCAAGAGGCCATCTACGGATCTAAGTCTAGATAAACTTGCAAGAAAATCACATTCTAGGCTATATGGTAAACTGTTTGCAGGGTTAGGTTATAGGTTCCTAATTGGGTTTATGTCAAAATCTTGTCTTTCTCTCACCATTTCCATCTCTATAAAAACCATACAATTCATGTCCTTCCTGGCTCTCGGTGTTGAGCCCTCACATCCTACCGGGTCTTGGTTGTGTGAGGTTAGCATTGGAGTGAGATCATTATTCATCACGTATTGCCAAAACAAAAGGAAGTATCAAATATTACTTGAAAAACTAAAGTTCAACATTACATTGTACTTGCATAATCATCACATATCAACATACAAAACAACAACAGAAAATCATTCTGTTATCATTCATCATCCACTACATGCATTCTGAAAAGTATTTAAAATTTTAGATTCCAAACATCTAAGAGTACACATGTGAAGAAAGCCATAAATAAAGTTAACTTTATGCAAAGGATATTAGAACCAAAAAGATATATGTGTATATCGTAATAAGTCAAATATTTGTATAATATCATCATACTCTAGGTGTGGTCTAAATGATTACAGGAGCACAAAATTAAAAAATCATATATATGCCTCAAAAATGGTATTAAAACAATAAAGGCTCAACAACCTATCCCTCTCTTTGGGAACCCGAATATGTTTCATAGCTATGGTTGGGACTCTTGCTACGGCTATGATGTTGTGAATGCACTGAGTGGTGAGAGTGACTGTAAGTATGAATTATGGGCATGGCCTTGCTATGTGAGTGACTCTACCTCACTAACCTCTCTCCTATCTCATATTTGGCTCTCTTCATGTCCCGAGAAATTAAGATCTCCACAACCTTCCAAAGAGACACAAACATGTCATTATGTCGTCTATCCTACAAAGGTTTTCCTGAATCCTCTAAAAACTCTGCATGAGTATTCTCCATAATGAACAATAAGTCATCAATGTAGACCTTATGTATAAGATCTTTCGGCCATCAGCACTAGCTACAAAATAAGGAAAATAATGGTGAGTTACAAAACCACCAAAAATAAAAAATAAGTACAATGTTTAACATTATTAACCACCAAAAATAAGTGCATGAAAATGGTACATATCATTTGGAGGAATTGGATGGCACCCCATTACGAAATGGGTCAACCACGACAAGTTAAAGATTTTCCAAGCACTGAATAGTCTACTCTAAGGACAGAGTAGAAGCTAGGAAGGGGGAAAATGTCGACATTAAAATTTTCCTTCATAATTTCTATTTTATTAATGTATGTAATAAGAATAGGATGTTGTTAATTATAATTAGTAGCGGTGTCAATATAAGATAACCGCACGTCGAAGACGGTGCCGCCAATAAAGTAGAGTACGGTAACAGTCAAAGTACAATAGGAATGTTGTGGTAAAAAGTAAATATTTGTCGTAAGTGGTCCGGTATTGTTAAAATGCCAAAGTTGGGGTAAGTAGAGAAGTAGGGTCTACATGATTAGGAATTAGAAATATTATATTTGTAATAAAGACAAAGAGTGATGTCATAAATATTTTGTGTATTTTATTTGTGGAAAAGTCTAAAAAGGTGGAACCCATGTGAGATGATAAGGTTTATCTTATCTTAGAAGATAAGGCTGCATGTAACGACAAGAGTTTAGGCATGGAATATGATTAGGCGGAAGAGATTTCCTATCCTATCTTAGAGATAGGGTGGATAATCTGAATTCCTATAAATAAAGAGGCCACCCCCTCATTAAGCATAGACCAAAGTAGTGAGAAATATTGTATGAGTAAGTGTGTAAAGGAAGCCTTAATTTTGAAAGTGTGTTAAAGAATCCATTGTGAAGTTTCTCCCATAGTTATTGTTGGAAGGCAAGTGAAGTCAACAACACGTGAAGTACCTCAAGGATGAGATTGTAACAATTTCATGTTGATATTATAATGTACACTTATATTTCAGATTTATCATCATTCCTTCTTATCATAGTCTATGGTATTCTTGTGTTATGTTTGTTGTTGTGTTTCTAGATTCCATCCACCAAACTAAAAGCTTTGCATTAGTAAATAATCATAGCACAAGGAGCTCTTGGTAAAGAATTATCAAAGTCTTTGGATTGGTGATGACATTTTGGTTTCGTTGCCGGGACCATTCCTCATTGGTGGATTTTCTAGAGAGATATTCCCACTTAGTCAGAAAACATTTGGAGGGTGACCTTTTTTTTATTGTGCATAGTAGTTACCATGGTAAAGTCACTTTTTGCCGTGAATATTATTTACCGTAGTAAAGTCACTTTTTACCATGAATAGTATTTACTATAGTAACTTCACTTTTTACTGTGAATAGTGTTTACCATAGTAAAGTCAATTTTTACCACAGTAAGTCAAGTTTTACCATAGTTTACCATGGTCATTTCTATTTTCTATTATAGTGATTCCAATTATTTATGCACATAAGTCTTGTTGATTGTACTTGTGGGTTGGTATTTCACTGGGGTTACTTTTGAAAATGGGGAAGATTCCTATTTTTTCAGCCCAATCTAATGAAGATGCTTCCTCTTTCATTCAAGAGTTTAAACGATCTTGTATTTGTAATGGCCTTATAAGAAGGGAACAATGGACTGAATTTTTTCCTACCTTTTTGGATGGTTCAGCCCTTAGGTGGTTTAAAACACTAGGTGATAATGTGAAAAACTCATGGGATTTATTAACTGAAAGTTTTCTTGAAGAAGTTGGTGAACAATAGAAATATGCAGATCTCATGATCAATATCACAAAGCTATCCCAAGGAGAACAAGAGAAGATAAGGGATTATCATGCTCGTGTTCTAGAGCTAAGGAGGAAACTTGATGCCTAGATCCGGAAGGAAGGATTAGTGGATGGGTTGATGAATGGCATGTATAATCTCCTCTATAAGCACTTCATTCTTGGGATGAAGCCAGAGATCAGACAACGAGTGAAGTATGACCACCCAGCTACCATTGTACAAGTAAAGGAGATTGCAAGAAGGCAAGAAGGAAGCATGGAAGAGTATCCCAAAGAAATTGTTTCTAAAGTATAGCCTACACTAGTACCTTTGGTCAGAATACACAACCAGTCTCGGTGAGCACAAATATTTCTCCTAGTACATCTACTGAGTATGAAGATCTGCTCAGGAGGATGGGCTAGTTAACTATTAATCTTCTTCAAGGAAAAGAATTAAGTTCTCGGGGAGGAGATAGAGGTCTAAAAGAAATATTTCTGAAGTCGTATGTTATTGTTGTTATAAAAGGGTCATTATAAGTATAATTGTCTAGATAGAGCTTCTACATACGGTACAAGAGATAATAATAAAGGAAAAGCACCTGTGAATTCTTTTGATGTAGTAGATAAGAGCATAAATAATGAAGAATATGTGTTTGTAACAAAAAGAAAGAAAGAAAAAGATAACCAAGATGGAAATGATCCTAAGAAGATGAAAGAAGAAACTAATAAGAAACATAGGAGAAGAAAGTTTAGTGTGCGGGATTTTTGATTTTACAGGGACAAGGACCATACTCCATCTTAGAAGATTTGTCCAAAAGGCCTACAAATATTACATATGGTCAACTCTTGGCTATGTCTTCTGAGAAGAGGCGGGAGCTGCGAAGTGGACTCAATGCTCGACGAAGGAAGGAGGTTGAGGTCCCTATTTTAGAGGTAGAGGCGGATCCCTACGCTCCACAAGCTGAGGTATTATGTAATGGTATTTCAATTCATGATGTCTTAGTTGATGGAGGTGTTGCAGTTAATGTAATGACCGAGTCTATAATGAATATGTTGGGTTTAAAAATTGATCACCCCTCAACACTTATGTTAAGGTCATTAAATAAGGGAAAAAATAAACCAGAAGGTGTTGTTTAAAATGAAGCAATATCTCATGTTATGGGTGTTGTATGAGTGCTAGGGTTTCGGGTGATGAAAAATGGTACTATTGTGTACCCAATGTTGTTAGGAAGACCATGGCTAAGGAGAGTTCAGGCAAGAAACTACTGGAATGAAGGCTTCAAGACACTTGTATGTGTGGTAGAGAGGGTGAAGATAAATGTGATCCCTCGAATCATAAGGAGAACACTGTGGATTCAAGTGATGAAAATGATGATTGGACATCCTTTGATTACTCTAGTACCAATGAAGTGGACACAGAAGATGAAGAAAGTGAGGTTGATGTTTCGGTCATGGATATCCTTCCCGGTCACATCAACTCATGAACCCATAAAATTAGCCAAAGAAGAAATTGTTGATCATCTCCAACAAATAGATATTGGCGATCTTTGTGATGGAGAGTGACAAGGAATCCTACCTCTTCCTCTTTCGAAGGTACATACACCTATTCACTTTTGATTACAAGGAGCTTTGTCAAGTAAGTTGGCTAGAACATTCTATTGAGTGGTAGATGGTGCTAAGCCCATAAAGCAAATTCCATATATAATGAATCCTAATTTTTAATCGTAAAAAAGAAATAGATAAGTTGCTTGATACAGGATTCATATTTGTTGTGGAGAATTTAGAATGAGTTTCTCCCATTATGATCTCAATAAAAAGAATGGGAAGCTACGCATTTGTGTTGATTATAGGAAGCTCAACAAGGCAACAAAGAAGGATCATTACCCTCTTCCATTCTCAGATCATATCTTGGATGAAGTAGCTGGCCAGGAGTGTTATAGTTTTGTTGATGGATATAGCGGATACAACCAAGTTCATATAGCGGAGAAAGATCAGCTGAAGACCACGTTCACCACTCCTTGGGGAACGTTTGCTTATAGAGTTATGCCTTTTGGGTTGTGTAATGCTCCGATAACATTCCAGCATTTGATGAATAGGGTGTTTGAACCCTATATTGGGAACTTCATCGAGTATTTACGGATGATTTTTACATCTATGGGAGAAATATGGACCACCGCACTGAGAGGAGACAACATTTCAAAGGTTAGATGAAGCACAAGCCTCACTAAACCCTACAAATGTGTCTTTAGATGTTTTAAAGGAATTTTTAGGGCATGTTGTATCCGAGAGATGGTATTAGTGCGATCCGATAAAGTTTCAAAAAGTAAAGAGTTACCATTTCCTATGAATAGAAGTAAGTTGAGATCATTTTAGGCCATGTGGGTTACTATAGAAGGTTCATCAAGAATTTATCAAATATTGCACAACCACTAACCTAGTTCTTGAAGAAGGATGCTACTTATGAACCTAGAAATAAGGCGCAGGAAGATTTTAAAAAGCGAAGGAAGCCTTGGTGTCTTCACCTGTTTTAAAGAATCCAGATTGGAGCAAGCCATTCATTGTGTATACTGATGCCTCAGATGTAGCACTAGGAAGTACTTTGAGCCAAAAGGATGAAAATGGGAATGATCATCTAGTTTACTTTGGGAGTAGACAAATGAGTAGTGCTGAGGTAAATTATACTGTAACTGAAAAAGAGGCTCTAGCTATCATTTTTGCTATAAAGAAGTTTAGAAATTACTTGCTAGGGTAGAAATTTATAGTTGTAACAAATCATCAAGCTCTAAAATATATTGTAAATAAGCCTAACCCATTAAGGAGGATAGTAAGATGGATAATTTTGCTACAAGAATTTGAATTTGATATTATAGATAGGCTAGGAAAGAAGCATGTCAATGTAGATGCACTCTCTCGAGCCTATGATGGTTTAGGTTCATCTTGTGATGATAATGATTTCTCAGATTCAACATTGTTATCCTTGACACAATCCCTAGTGAATACATAGATATTTGGAATTATCCGAATGAATTCAAGTTTCTAATGGTGCCAATGCAAAGACTAAGAGGAATATTACTTAAGCTAGTCGTCCATATTGTATTATGCATGGAGTTTTATTTCGAATAGGACCTAATGGACGAGTCAAGAGGGAAGTTGGACATAATCAAGGGAAGAAGCTGATAGAAGAATTCCACAATGGTACATGTGGAGGACACTTCTCTGGATAATTGACTGTAAGAAGGATCTTGGATGCGAGTTATCACTTTGGCCCACTCTTTTTAGAGATTGTTATAATTATTGTAAGACATGTGATATTTGTCAAACACATGAAGCTGTAAGACTTCATCAACACCATTATGCCCTATTCTTCCACTTGGTCCCTTTGAAAAGAGGGGAATAAATATTGTAGGTCCACTTCAACTACCCCACACCAAAATAAGTATATTGTAGTTACCACAGATTATTTAACCAAGTGGGTTGAAGCTAGGCCATTGAAAACAACTTCCATGGATGAAGTGGCAAGGTTCATATATGAATGCATTGTCACTAGATTTGATTGTTCATTAGAAATTGTAACAGATCAAGGAAGCCACTTCATTAATGAGGTGGTACAAGCCCTAGTGAATAAGTTTTCTATTAAGCACAAGAAGGCAACAACATATAAGCCAAGCACAAATGGACAGGTGGAACAAACAATTTTTTTTGTGTCAAATTCTAGCAAAAGATGTAGCCTTGCAAGTACATAAGTGGGATAAAAGGATTCATGCAGCATTGTGGGCATATAGGGCAAAATCAAAGTCAACAACAAGAAACTCCCCATTTCAGTTGGCTTATGGCATTGATCTAGTTCTTCCTATTGAGTTTGATATTCCCACTGTGAGAGTTATGAAAAATTAAAGGATGGATGAAAGTGATTCAGTAAAAGAAAGTTTGGTTTATCTTCATTTGCTAGAGGAAAATAGCGAAGGATACAAGCTATAAGAAGAAAATGAAGCAGAAGTAATAATTTGATCAAAAGATCCATTGGTCTCCATTTCTTGTGAATGACTTGGTTCTAGTATATGATTCTAGATACAAAAAAAGAAGATAGAAAATTTATTCCAAAATGGATGGGGCCCTATAAAATAGCGATTGTGTATGAAAATGATACATATCGATTGGAGGAATTGGATGGCACCCCATTACGAAATGGGTCAACCACAACAAGTTAAAGATTTTCCAAGCACTTAAGAATAGTATACTCAAGAATGGAGTAGAAGCTAGGAAGGGGAAAATGTCGACATTAAAATTTTCCTTCGTAATTTCTATTTTATTAATGTATGTATTAAGAATAGGATGTTGTTAAGTATAATTAGTAGTGGCGTCCAATAGAAGATAATGACACCGAAGATGGTGCCAATAAATTAGAGTACGGTAACAGTCAAAGTACAATAGGAATGTTGTGGTAAAAAGTAAATATTTGTCGTGAGTGGTCCGGTAATGTTAAAATGCCAAAGTTGGGGTAAGTAGAGAAGTAGGGTCTACATAATTAGGAATTAGAAATATTATATTTGTAATAAAGACAAAGATTGATGTCATAAATATTTTGTGTATTTTATTTGTGAAAAAGTCTAAAAAGGTGGAACTCATGTGAGATGATAAGGTTTGTCTTATCTTAGAAGATAAGCCTACATGTAAAAGCAAGAGTTTATGCATGGAATATGATTGGATGGAAGATATTTCCTATCCTATCTTAGAGATAGGGTGGATAAGCCTGAATTCCTATAACTAAAGAGGCCACCCCCCTCATTAAGCATAGAGGAAAGTAGTGAGAAATATTGTATGAGTAAGTGTGTAAAGGAAGCCATAATTTTGAAAGTGTGTTAAAGAATCCATTGTGAAATTTCTCCCATAGTTATTGTTGGAAGGCAAGTGAAGTCAGTAACACTTGAAGTACCTCATGGGTGAGATTGTAACAATCTCATGTTGATATTATAAATTACACTTATATTTCAGATTTATCATCTTTCCTTCTTATCATATTCTATGGTATTCTTGTGTTATGTTTGTTGTTGTGTTTCCAAATTCCATCCACCAAACTAAAATTTGTGCATTAGTAAATAATCATAGCACGAGGAGCTCCCAAAGAAAGAATTATCATAGTGTTGGATTGGTGATGACAGTCAACCATCACCGAGTCATAGGTACACAAATAATCTAGTAAACATCCTCGAGAGTGATAGTCAACTTTCCCCTCACTCCTAAAAATTAGAAAGTGTTATAGTTTGCATCCTAATAAGATAATAGATCACATAGTATCTAGCTATCTAGTGTTATATGTGGTACCCCTAAATCCTCCATATCCCATCCTGGTGTAATAAATCTATCTCATCCTGAGTTAACTAATCAAGGATTCCTTGAAGCCAATCACATTCTCGCTCCCGACTCCAATGAAGTATAACTCTTTCGCATTCACCCAAAAATAATAAAAAAATCAAGTTAGTTATGTGTATCAATAGTAAAGAACATAAAAACAATATAAAACAACTTTAAAACCAACAAAATCACTTTAGCTTGGTCAAATTAGCTCATTGTCTTGACAATTACAAGACCTTTACCCTATCTAGAGCAATGGTTTTGTAATTACCTCCTTATCGTGGTGGAGTTCTTGTAACCATCACCCCGAGAAGGTGGTAGACCTTTAACCACCACCCTTACAGCCGGAAGTATTCTAACCACCACCCCTGAGCAAACACCATTCTTGTAACTACCGCCCCTGCATAGGTCATGGTCCTGTGTAAAACACATGACCTATCCTTCTTAATAAAAAAACCCCAAAAAAATTGACCTTTTAAAATAGAAAAAATGTTAAACCCACTGTGGACACATGATAGAGATCATTTTAAGACAAGAAATTTCAAAAATATCCCCCTAGGCTTAGGTTTTTAACACTTTACATTTTAGATTTCAAAATTAACAACTAAAAAATGATAAAAAATTTCTTATTTGCGGGGTCTCTAACTTACGGATCTATGATCACGTTGTCACCCTTGTCATTTTGATTATACTCTCGATCAAAATGGTCATTGTGGGTCCGGAGCTCCAAAGTTAGTAAGGTGATATGCATAAATGAATTGCAAATGAATGGTTTTTGTTATATATATGTTTTGTCTTAACCTCATTTTGAGTGTATGTGCTTTACAAGGTTGGAGTTATAGCACATGTATACTTCTATCCCCACACAGATGATAAGTCCTTTTGTCATTTTTTTAGTGTTTTTAACCAATAATTTATCTATATGCAATTGAGTTTTGATTTCTTATTACAGATAGCGGAAACTTAGATGATGACATTTTTACACATGAGTGTGTTAGGTATAGCTTCAAACTCCCAATTTCAGGAACACCATACTCAGACCCTATGTTTTACACCTCTTCATGGCTAAAAATCTTCTTCGAGGGAAAATATGTACGCAATAAAATTTACATGTGCTACATTGTCAGAAAATTGTTACAAAAGGTCCTGAATGATGATTCATGTCTTTCTAAAGGTGATCAAGCTCCTAAAACTCTTTTTAACTTATATTTGTAACCTAGCTTACCCTACTTAGCCATTTCACACTTTCCGGCAACTTCACGCTTCATTTTAACTTAGTTTTGACCTTTAGGTGCAAGACCGCCACCTTTCTGGTGATAGTCCCTATAACCCCTCTGCAAGTGGTGGCGGTTAACGTGTGTTTGTTTTAGAATCTTCACTTGAGAAATAACACGTCAATGCTTCACTTAAGTTCACCTTTGAGTTTTTTCTCACCCGTTTTAGCTGATTTACATCTTGAGTGACTTGTGGCAATCTCCTCTTCTACTTGTGATTTTTAATTAACTTTTCAAATTGCCTCTTCATTGTTGATGTGGCACCCCATGGATTTTCAAGTGTGTTAGTGTACAACCCAACCAACCTTCTATAAAATCATCACTTGTTCTCAAGAAAATGGCTGGAGATCATTTTGTGTATTCTTGTATTGTTGAGCTGCCACATTCTTGCTGAAAATTGCATATCCAAGCTCTGTTCACTTGTGTTATCTCTCTTCCACCTGCATTATTGTTAGGTTTCTATCAAGTGTAGATTGAGAAACAGGAGGATGTAAGCTTTGTATAATTTTATTAATCTCAATCAACCAAAATTTACGAGAGAGAATGGGCTGTAGTATTTATAGATATTGCATGACCCAAATACACACGGGGAGATTAAGTTGCATGCAGTGCAACCAAATTCCAAAATGAGCAAGCTTCCAATAACATCCAGAAGCACAAATGAATAAATACAAATATATTGTTCAAAACAATATAACAAGCATGTATAAAAGACAAATATGGTTTATGAACCATATAACAAAATAACCATTATTATTTAATTAATAAAATTAATTAAATAATAGATCATATAATGCATAATTAAATATTTTATCCTAACATTCCCCCCCTTAATTGTGCATTGTCTGAAGAGATGAGGAGAGAAACTCTCTGAACAACTCAAACTTATCACGTGCAAGTGACTTTGTGAAAATATTTGCTCGTTGTTCAGCAATTGGACAAAATTGAAGCTGGATGTTGTGCTTCAACACATGTTCGCGTATGAAATGAACCTGAACCTCAATGTGCTTTGTTCTCTCGTGAAAAACTAGATTGTGAACAAGTTTGAGTACACCTTCATTGTCTACATACATGGTAGTAGGTTTGTCCTGTGGTATTCTAAGTCCTTCTAGTATGCGACATAGCCAAATCACTTCACAGATAGCTTCTCCTGCAGAACGATACTCGGCTTCTGTGGAAGAGCGAGAAACAAAGTGTTTTTTCTTACTTCCCCGTGATATTGGTCCAGATCCCATAAAGAATACAAATCCAGAAGTGGATTTTCTATCATCAATGTTACCTGCATGATCTAAATCCGAATATCCAGTCAAGAAGAAGTTTTCATTCTTCTTGTATTCTAGACCAAGATCCACTGATCCTTTGAGATATCTCAAAATGCACTTTGCTACTTTCCAATGACAAACTTTGGGTTCCCTGCATGAACCTGGATAGATAACTTACTGCAAAGCTGATATCTGGTCTAGTGTAGGTCAGGTAAATGAGACTCCCAATCAGCTGCCGATAGAGAGTGGCACTTACCTCAGGAGATGGATCTGAATGAGATAACTGTAATCTATTCTCCATAGGTGTAGCAATTGGTGTGTAATCCATCATCCTAAACTTCTCGAGCGTAGTCTTGGTATATTTCATCTGAGAAACAAAGATGTGATTCTCTTTCTGCCATACTTCTAGTCCAAGATAGTAGTGCATAAGCCCGAGATCTGTCATGTTGAATGATCGCTTAAGATCTTTCTTCGTTTCATCAATCATCTTCACTAAACTGCCAGTGATGACTAGATCATCGACATAAACTACAACAATCACCATCTCCCCCCCTTGCTTTTTGAGGTAGAGATTGGGATCGTATGGATTTCTAACAAATCCATGTTGTACGAGATGCTCATCAATCTTGATGTACCATGCCCGGGGTGCCTGTTTGAGACCATACAGAGATTTCCTGAGTCTGCATACCTTTTCTTCTTGACTAGGTACAACATATCCCTCAGGTTGAGTCATGTAGACTTCTTCTTGTAAATCTCCATTCAGGAAGGCACTTTTTACGTCCATTTGATGGACTTTCCAACCAAACTGTGCAGCTAGAGCAAAGATCATCCTGATCGTTTTGATCTTAGTTGTGGGAGAAAATGTCTCCTCATAGTCAATGCCTTCTTTTTGTGCGTACCCCTTTGCTACAAGTCTTGCTTTGTGCTTGTCCACTGTCCCATCTGATTTGTACTTAGTTTTGAATATCCATCTGCATCCAATGGGTTTCTTCCCGATGGAAGATCAACAAGCTGCCAAGTGTTATTTTTCATCACTGATTGATATTCAGAATCCATGGCATCTTTCCAAGCTTTTGACTGTAGGGCTTCCTGGACTATAGAGGGCTCATCTGATTCAATAACTCTACTCATCAAAGCAAAGTTAACTTCTTCTCTTACTTTACTGTGAGTTTGTGGTCCAGGGGTGGATGTATCCGGTGGAGCATCCAATCTTGCATCTCGTAATGTACTTGTACACCATTTAGGCATACGTTGAACTGTTCCCATGGGTTGTGGTTCTATCTGATCAACACCATCATCCCCATCATCACTTTCATCTTCTGAGGGAACATTAGCTTCAATTTTTACAACAGGTGAAAAATCTACATCTTGTGAGTCTAGAGGAGGAGTCTTTGCTTCCTTCTTCTCGAAAAACTCAACATCTCTACTTGTGTAGACTTTTCTGGTCTTAGGATCCATCAATCTATACCCAAGAGTCTCTTCACTATATCCAATGAAGATGAGATTTTGTGACTTCATGTCCAATTTCTTTCTGTTCTGTTTGGGTATGTGCATGCTTGCTTTGCACCGAATACTCTGAGGTGTGCAATGGATGGTTTCCTTTTTGACCATGCTTCTTGTGGTGTAATTCCATCAAGAGCAGTTATGGGTGCTCTGTTCAAAAAATACACTGTTGTTTTTGTTGCTTCTACCCAAAATGTCTTTACAAGTCCGGAATCATCGATCATGCATCGCACCATTTCCATGATAGTATGATTTCTTCTCTCGACAACACCATTTTTCTGCGGTGTGTGAGGAGGAGGCATTTGTCGATGAATCTCGTGAGTTTGTAGGTAGTCTCTGAACTCATCACTAGTGAATTCCCCCCCTCGATTTGAGCGGAGAGTTCTGATGTGACGACCAATTTCTTTCTCAACTGCTACTTTGAACTTTTTGAAGGTTTCAAACACTTCACTTTTCTTGCGAAGACAAAAAATCCATATTTTCCGTGAATAGTCGTCAACACAAAGCATGAAGTACTGGAACCTAGAATGACTTGGCTGTAGTGGACCGCAAAGATCGGTATGAACCAGGTCAAGTTTACCATGAGCTCGGAATGTACTCCTCTAGAATGAAACTCTGTGTTGTTTTCCTGCTAAGCAGTGAAGACACTTGTCTGTATCCTTCTGAAGAGATGGTAGCCCATGTACCATATTACACCAACGAAGTGTTTCGTGATATTTGAAACTTACATGACCAAATCTCCGATGCCATAACTGGGCTGAGGTGGAGTTTTTAGCCACAAGTTCTTGATCATTTTTGTGAATCAAATCAAGTTGAAACATACGTCCCAAATTTGAGGCTTTTGCAATTATTTTCGAGCCTCTTGATTTATCTCAAATCAAACACGTTTTCTTGCCGGATTGACTATCAAAGTCAATTTTTAGGTTGTGATCTAGGAGTTAACTTACTGAAAGAAGATTCTTTGTCAACCCAGGGACATATAGGACATCTGATAGTCTGCATTTGCGTGAACCAAGGGGTAGAGAGATGTTCCCATTCCCTTGAATCGTATATGATGAATCATCTCCCAACGAAACATGATTTTTTGATGGCGTGTCCTTCATTGAAATAAACCTGTCACTGTGGCTGGTCATGTGTCGAGTGGCTCCTGAATCAACATACTAGACATCACTAGATGACGTGGATGGTTCACTTGATCGAGAAGTGAACAAGAAGTCTTCATTGTCTGATTGTTCTTGTTGCTCAGCAATATTACCTTGCTGGTGGGTTATTCTTTTCCAGTTCCCCTTTTTCTACCCGTGATAGTTGTTAGAATGTCCCTTGTAAGATTGTTGTTGTTGTGGTCTAGATTTTCTTGATGAACCTTTCTTATAAGTGTTATACCAACAATCTTTTAAGTCATGTCCTCTTTTGCAAATTGGACATTGCTTCTTTTGTTGATTGTCCCCATGATATTGATTCTGATGTTGGGACTTCTGATAGGATTTAGGTTTTCCTTTACCTTTTCCTTTCCATTTTTGATGTGAAGACAGTGCCTGCTCCTCTTCATCATCCTTATTGTGCATTACTTCCTCTTGTTGTAGCAGGTTTACTAGCTTGTCAAAACTAATTGTTGTATCTGACAAGTTTAGAGTTGTGACAAAAATGCGATAAGAAGAAGGGAGAGCTCTCAGAACAATGGGAACGAGAGATTCATCTTTGACTTCTTCTCCTAGGGCTAGAAGTGAAGCCCTCAACTCTGCAACTCTTCTTAAGAAAGCTTCAATTTTCTCATTCTGCTTGAACTTCAATGTATGTAACTGACTCTGCAAATTTAGTATGAAATTCTTGTTCTTGGCCTCATATATTGTGCTCAACTTATCCCACGCTTCTTTTGCTGTTGTGGAATCTCGAATGTGGGCTTGCACATCGTCGGACACTCCAAACAAGATGACAAGTTTTGCTTTCGATCGCTCTATCAAACTATCGTTGTTGTGTTGCATCGATCGTTGGTGATCTGGTTAGAGTACCGGTCATAACAACAGCCGATTTCTTCAAACTCAAGTTGTGTCTTTATTTTTGTCTTCCATGCAGTATAGTTGCTTCCTACGAGCAATTGTGAATCGGAAGAAAAATTTGGGGGCATTGGTTCCCATTTTACAGAGATCACCTGATGGGGTTTGGCTCTTATCACTCCGGGTATTAGGTTTCCCAATATATACCGTTAGTCGATATACCAAACCTTTCTATATACACACCCTTCCGATATACCCGTCGGTACGTGGAAGAAGCTCGCCCTTTCTATATACCCGGCGGTACGTGAAAGAGGCGTTAACGTACATGAAAGAATTCAATACGTGGTACCAAGACAGTACTGATGGGGTCTGTGTGATTATTGACACCGGCTCAAAGAAATATCCTCATACGCACGCGCGTAACTTCGCTATATACTTGGATAGTTTCTCAGTCCGGATTTATGTCTTGCAATCATTCACAGACGGATGGGATGGTTCATAGTGTGTGCACTGTGACCTTATTACTCCCCGTCGATTTATAGGGACGATGCCCAGATGACGTTGTTGCAGCTATATTAGGTGTTAAGTGCAGTAGTAGTCATGATGACTTTACCCGTAAGTGCTTCCCAGAGGCACCGTATATACCGAACGCTGCGAATGAGATCTAGGATCTCGTGAGTGTTACAGAACCAATTTTATTATTGTTTTTTATTACAATTCTGCCAGTTTTTGAGCAGTTACAAAGTTTACAGTTGACTATGGCAACCTGTAAATTAGTACAATATGCAGCAGTATACAATTTACATTCAAAAAACTGTACAATTTGAATGGCAGGCAAAAAAATTCTGTTTCGCGGGTCCTGGTGGCCTCCTGAGCCCAATACAACCCAAAATGCTAAAAATTGCCAAAAAGAAGCTGAAGATGCAATTTTTAGATGGGTCTCCCTTTGCAAAAAATGTCCGAAATGAAAAAACAGACCAAATGGGAGAAAAATTTTTTTACCCTAACTTAGGGATTCCTCCACTAAATTTAGTTAGTTATAACTAAATTCAAAAAATCTGCCAAATTTCAAAAAATGAGTTTTTGAGTGTTGGGGCAGGATTCGACCCCCACACCTCTCACTCCCAAGGCGCATTCACTAACCAACTTGGCCTCTTAGGGTGCTTGTGCTATGAAATGAAGTAACTTGTATTTAATTAAAGGGAAAAATCGACTTACTTTTTTAAAAATGTGACCTGGTAGATGCTCCACGTGTCACATGCTGGTGAGAGGCGTTTTTAGGTTTTGCTTTTGCTCATAAGTCGAGATATGAAACTTGACATTTGTTTTAGCCGCTCCCTATCTCCTTTTGCTTTGATTTTCCTTTGGCGTGAAGGACTGAATATCTCCACCGCTGGTTTCTTGCTTTAGCCGCCTTTTCTTTGTGTAGGTCGAGCCACTTGGTTTTAGTTTCTTGTGTCGGTGTGTGGAGAATATGGCGCAGTGCATGGAGAATATGGCAGTCTTTGATAGATTTGTAGCGATTGAACGCGGATTGACGCGGCACGGGCGATGGAGATTCGATCCCGCACTAGCCGATCCTAAAAAACTAACATTGCTATCAAAACTGATTGTATTTTCAGAATTTGTTGGGGTTTCGACGAGATTCGACCTCGGCGCCTTGCGAATCCCCCTCGCTAAAACTGCTGGGTAAATGGTGTGCCTTTGAATGTAATTTGAACCCGCTTAAATGAATGTGCAGGTTTGACTTCTTGGGAGTTGCATCCTTCTTTGCAAGCAGGAGCAGGCTTCTTGGGAGTTACGATAGGCGGAGCAGCGACGGGTGGCTTAGCAGGGGCCGCTTTCTTCACAGGCTTGGGCTTGGTAGGAGCCGCTTTCTTTTAATACTTCTTCCACCCTTTTCTGTGTCACACAGTCTCTTACGGGTCGTTGAACTGCTCTGTCGAGCTATGCATTATCCATATAACCAAGCTAAGTGTCCTTAGCTTGGTGAGCTCGGATATCCTTGAAATTTGGCACAAATACCTCCAATTACAATAGCATGCTACTTGTAGCTGTCACTAAATGCACCTCTGAATTAGAGGGAGAACCCCTGGTTGGGGAATTTTATTTATTTTTAAATATATAGACCTGCAGCGAATTTTCCCTGGTGTTGGTTGCACCAGTGCAAAAAAATTTTGCATTCCAAACACCTGGAACTGAACAGGAGGTTGTGGGTTTGCAGGGGGTTCTGGGAAGCTGTAGGAGGCAACACTGGCTCTCCTTTTGTTGTAGATTTCTTCTCCACGAATTCTCCTTCTTCTGCAACCTTCTCCAACCTTGCCAGGAGCTTCAATTCACTCTGATACCAAATGTAGATTGAGAAACAGGGATGGAAGCCTGTATAATTTTATTAATCTCAATCAACCAAAAATTATAGAGAATGGGCTGCAATATTTATAGATATTGCATAGCCAAATACACACGGAGATTAAGTTGCACAGGTGCAACCAAATTCTAAAATGAACAAGCTTCCAATAACATCCGGGAAGCACAAATGAATAAATACAAATATATTGTTCAAAACAATATAACAACATGTATAAAAGACAAATATGGTTTATGAACCATATAACAAAATAACCATTATTATTTAATTAATAAATTAATTAAATAATAGATCATATAATGCATAATTAAATATTTTATCCTAACACAAGCTACCATTTCTCTAGCACCTTCTCACTTGTTGCTTTTACTACATTCCCACTCCCTTGGACTCGTGTGAACACGGGAGATTGAAAAGACAAAGTAAGGGGACAAATCATAACACAATTGGTGTTTCCATTACTCTATATTTCTAGGTTGGGGTTGATGTTAGTTTTCTTCATTTCTTCATATTATTGTTCTTGAATTATACGCACATATATATCAAATAGAGTAGAAAAATCTAGTTTCTTCATTGCAAATAGTTTAATCAATTTCAAAGAAGCTTTACATCTTCCATAGGAGTTTGCTGATAGATTCTTCCTTCCCTATCCCTGTGGGTTTGGAGGGAAGTATATATGGAGGAAGCTTTCTTTTCCAGCATAGAGATAATAAATTTGTTATATATTGTGGTTTCCTTTAAATTCTCTGCATTCTATCGAGAAGTTACATGGGAATAAAATCTTTAGAAGCTTTCAATATTCCGTGTATATGAGATAAGAGAGGATTTAACAAATCTGAAATTACTTATTGGAAAAAGGATTATTTAAATTAAATTATATTAGATACACTATTACACGCACGACCAACTACATCTGGTTGTTTTCTGTTTAAATTTATTTAATAGATTAAAATATTTTATTTCTTCATTTCCTTTAAATTTCCATAAAATCTCAAAAACATTTATTTTATTAGAGTAGTAGCTTTGTGTTGTTTTATTTCATTTATATCTTGAAAATACCAAAAACATAGAATAGTTTCAATTCAATTAGATTAGTTGTTATGTGCTTAAATTAAAATAGATCATTACAATACATGACCATCAACGGTCCTCAACAAGAACACACATACGGAAGTGATCCATAGGTACCACAATGAGCAGATCCTGAGTTAATTATGGACATAGATATAAGAGTCCATCTTCTTGTCCTCATAACAATAGCACGATATGATTAGAAAATTAAACAATTAAACATTTTGAACATCGCAGCTGACAAAGCCTACAAATATTAGACTTCCCCTGGCAATAGAGTTTAAACGTATATGACCATACAAATATCACATCTACTAATATTTTATGGTTTTGATTTGCGGGATCCCCAACCGCAAGGACCCGAAGACCAGCTAGACCTAGACACAAGATTACACTCATTAGTCTTTAGGTCATCTCCACTTCCACTTGATATCATTAGAAAACTAAACATTCTAAACAAGGAAGCTCATCGAGTCCTCACATTTTGGACCGCTCTGGCTAACCGACCATAGAGTCAAAAGAACCACACCTCCCTCTCATTCATTCTATGACCTTGTCTGGAAATCATTACGAGGCCCCGTTTATTTTCCATGAAACCAAAAATGGTAGAAAGGATCTCTGTGGAGCTTTATTTTAACTAGAGTCTCCATGTATCCATTATTTCAGATCCATCTACTGCACCCATTCAAGTTAGAGAGGTCTTCCTTTCCCTTAATGAGAATATCCCATTATTGGTTTTCAAGGACATTATTTTTTCGTTAGCAACATGCCCATCCTATTTGAACACACTTTTGTCCCCATACCACATTTCGTTATCATTTATCCATCCACATTTCCACATCGTCTACCTCAACACGACCTCTAGGAGTTGAGTGTAGTTGAAGGTCACGTGTCAATTTTCATCCATACAATTACATCATTAGAGTTCTTAGTATTTGTATTCTATTGTATTATATCATATTAATAGTGACTCTAAAATTATATTTAATAAATATACTTTTGTTAAATCATTTTGTGAACCCCTCTTTTTGAACTCGTTATCCCGGGATCCCCAAAATGCACACGGCTAAAAATAGATTCCATTCTCCCAACCATATTATGGAACATATAAGTGCGAAATTAATCCTTGATGATGATGTATAAGCTAAACTTAGTGATCTTTATCATTATGATCACTGTGACTCAAAAATTCCCCCGCAAATTCTTGCTAAGAAAATAACCATTCCCACTAGTTTTCATAACTCTATCAATTTCATAGTCTCTCGACCAAAAAATCACTTCATGTTTCAATTTTTGTTCCATAATCACCCATGTTTATCCACCTTCTTCTACTCCTATTATAGTACATGATAACACTATTATAGATTCTATGCTTGGTCTTACTTGTGACACTATAGATACAAATAATGTTACTTCTAATGTTGAAAATGTACATGTGTATGATGTTATTTCTACTAGTTATCAAGATGAATGCAAAATTATATATCCTACTCTTCCTACTTCTGAGAATGTTTCCAATGAATGTAATGCTAAATCTCATGATAGTTATCCTACTACTTCTCTATATGTTTGACTCTTTTGATGAATTACTAGCATGTGAAAATATGTCTGATAGTGATGTAGGCTATGCTTCTAATCATGAACTTGTTAGTAATGATGTTCTTTCTCTTCTAACTGCTGAATGTGAATTTAGTACTCCTCTTTCTTCTCTTCCCAAATTTTTGCACAAGATGATCCTCTTATCATATCTTCTAATTCTACTTCTAGCATTTTCATTGACATTCCACGTACTTATCATCCTCTTCCACCTCTTTCTTCTTCTCCTACAAATGTTATTCGTACTCATTCTACTATTCCTACCAGTACACATCTTATCATATCTTATGATTATACTTCTAGATCATATCCATTGATATTCCATGTTCTTCTACTCTTCCGCCTCTTTCTTCTTCATCTACATCTATTATTTATTATGTTTCTATTATTCATACTTGTAATTCTTCCGCATCTACATCTAGCATTCCAATAAAGCCTACATGTTCTTTTCCTCCTTCCACATCCTCTTCTTCTTCTTACATTACAATGTTCACTCACAATGGAAAGCTTGGACCTCTCAATGTTCCTCTCACTTATTCTACCATCCACTCACATGATATTGTATCTCTAATGCATGTTGTTGATAATTTACAAAATCAGGTTCATACTCTATCTCTCAAAAGCAAAGCCTACTATGATTCTATTGAAAATAATTATTTGCATGGTAATCTAATACCTAAATAAATTCACAATTCTCATTTCCCTAAGGATTTCATCATGCCTAATTGCACATGTTTTGATGGAATTGGAAACCCCTATTTACATCTCAAGCATTATCGTTTGCATTGACTTCTTATTCTAATTATTACTTGATCCTCAAATATTTTCACCATAGTCTTTTGAATCACGTTATTTAATGGTAATCTCATTTTTCTTATGGATCAATAACACTTACTATGATATGGAGGATGTTTTTCTTATGTAGTTTATGGTTAACAATGGTCCTAGAGTTACATATGATTGTTTACCTACTTTGCATCAAGGAAAGAAAGAACCCATTATAGATTACATTTTATGCTTTAATTCTTATATACATCAATTATTATTTGATCCAATTTATTTAGAAAAGAAATTTTATCTTTTTTCATGGCTTAATTTTTAATTTAAAAGAAAAATTATTATATGATACACATGAATCTTTTAATATTTTTTGCTATAAAGTTATAGATCTAGAACAAGATTTAATTACAAAACATGTTATTCCATCTCCTCCTACTTCTAATTCTTCTACTACTCCATTGCTTATTACTTCATCTCCTCTTCCATCCATTGAGTGTCTTCCACGGTCACCATATCCTCCTCCATATAAGTGTCTTCCTTCCCCTCCACTGCGTCGGCCTACACCTAAGTCTTCTCCATATCCTCCTCGTGAAGCATTACACTTTTTATACATGTTACTAAGACTCATGATGTCTTTCGTAATTTGATTAATAACTGTATGATATGCTTGAATTCTAATGAGAATCATCCTTCTCATCGCTTGAATCGCCAACGCGATCGCCCTTATTGCAATTTTCACCACATCAATGGCCACCATGATAATTTTTGTTATTCTCAACATAATAAATTACAACAATTATAAGAAAAATGTTTCATTTCTCGAGCGCTCACTCTCGTGAGTGATATATTTCTCCCATTACACATAATTGTGCTTCTACAATTGTTCACTCATCACCTCTATCCACTTCTAAGGTTGTCATTTGTCTACCTCATAATGTCATTATCTATCCACTTCCTCCACCTAGTTTATCCATTGCTACATCATATCATCATGCGCTTCACATTACTACTACATCACATTGGCTTCCTAAACCTTAGAAATCCATTCTTCCCTCCACTACACCTCCAATTATCAACACCATTTCACCGACATTCAATTCATCTCTTATACTCATGTAACTTCGCTTCACATGCATCCACCATCCCTCATCGAATATCCATATTTAATAGGTGGCGTCTGTAAAATCACATCATTACTTGATGATGCACTCATGTTCTTAAGGTTATTACATGCCCGCTGAGGTATTTGTTACAAAAATAAACCTCATTATCACACTAGGGGAATCACTCATTTTCCCACCCACATTTTCTCATTCATCACATACTATTATGAACCATGCTCTTAAATCTCCTCTTATACCATATATATCACCACTCTATCACCATACATATTATACATACATTATTTTAAATATATTATTATTATAATCATTCACCTACAAATTAATTTTAATTCACTACTTTCCTATTATATCCACATCATGATATATTTTTACATTCAACAATCGGGAAAATGATTTCATATGCATACAACATCTAGGAAATCACAATGTAAATAAAAACCATCATATCAATACAAGTTCACAACACATATGATATATATATATATATATATATATATATATATATATATGTATGTATGTATGTATATATGTATGTATGTATACATATATATATGTATGTATGTATGTATGTATGTATACATACATACATACATATATATATATATCATCAAAAATAATATTTATAGAAATAAAATCATTGGGAGAAAGCCCCTATGCATCACTACATCCATATGCATAATACATCATCCTCACTATCACTATCTACAATCATAGAAGCCCTAGAATTATATGTTTCATTGCTCATTCTAAGCCCTTTGGTTATAGCCTCTAAATATTTGTACCTATCTCCATAGTATATTCACCTTGGTTGATTCCTCTATTAACCAGCCCCGTAGCTCCACATATCTCATGAATATGGTGGGCTAGGGCCCCACCTCTTATATCATATTTATCTCACTCCGTATTTATGCGAGCCTCATTGAGATTACTCGGTATCATGGTACATGTGGTTAATACTACAGCCATAGGCTCAAACAAATGGACGTGCTCTCCCACAATCACATCCACTCACTCTTGCATGCCACCACCTACGATCACATCTGGGGGTACATTCTACATGAGTGTGCATATTGATGAAATGAAAATCAATGACCAATACAAATCACATGTAACCATAATACAACACATTAGTTGTTACCCACATTTTTACAATATATAACAATGTATCTACAATCAACAAATACCAACGAACAATACTCACGCTCTACTATTTTCATTCTTAGGCCATCTCCATTAGTGGAACGTAATTTTACACATGATCACATCCACTCACACTTTCCTGCCACTTCCTATGATCACATCTGGGGCTACATTCTACATCAGTGTGTGTATCGATGAATCAAAAATCAACAACCAATACAAATCACCTACAACCATAAAACAACACATTATTTACTATCCATATTTTTGCAATAAAAAACAATTGATCTACAATAAACAAATACCAACAGACAATACTCATGCTCTTTTAGAGTTGTTCTTAGGCCATATCCATCAAGGGAACATAATTTACCCTTTTCTCTTCCCACATCCAAAGACATGTGCTACATCTACGAAAGTGGAAAATAATAACACCCATCAGGGTGTTCTTCCCACCACTCGTGATAGGCCTAGGTGAATCATGCATCATCAACCCGTATTGGCTCCATGAAAATATCTTCCTCATTTAGACCGGGATGGACTAGTTGTTTTCCTATCATACCCGACCTTGCTCCTCACCACCTTGGTGCTCTAGTAGCTCTCACCCATAGATATGGCTCTAGGGGCACATCCAAAGGAAAACCAAACTATCTAGATGCACAATCCTCCTAGAATAACTCTATGACTCTAGGAAATATGTCCTCCAACCACATGGTGCATTAAATGCACCGCAACTCTACTCCATCCTCCAACTAACCACCACCATCTCTATATGGCCTCAATATGATGGCCCCTAGCCATATCTCGGTCAATCATCGACCTATAGAAAGTTGTGTTCCTCATCTTGCTACAGGTGCCTACCCACCTCTCTGTAAATATATGGGGCCTGGACCTATTAGCCCGTGTCCCACCAAGTGGCCTCAATATCGCAATGTACTCATATTCCCATATGCATAACAAAGTTGTAGCTCCTTATCCACCCTCACAGTTATTTTGTGCAAATGTATACAAATACTTGTACAAGTGTGTTGTGCCCAGGGAATATAGCATCTCATCCTCCTCTATATGGTCACAAATATCATACATCTTATATAATATACCCACTCCACCACCCTCTACCGCCATCGATGGTGCTAGAATCACTGTAATAAAACTTCGCAGAATCTGCAGAACACAAGATCTCAGTATAACATCTAGACTTATATGGATCTCTTTCTATACTCATGTCCCAGTAAAATACCACCTTGATGCCCTCTTCTATCTCTCGAAAATCCACTATGCTAATAAACTATACTTTCTCTCCTATAATCACCAATTTCAATATCTCGATAAACATATATTGCATATCCGGAAGGTCTAAAGGAAGACTCCATTCTTGGAGTTAAGTTTAAGAGAAATCAGAAAAATTCAAGGATCAAACCTTTCCCCATAAGGTACTTGGCTTCATTAGAGCCAAAGGAGGATCCAAAACTGGTCATGCTTACTTCTAAGCCTGAGGATGAGTCTCATAGCACCAAAGATTAGCACGAAAGCCTCTAGAACCCAAATAATGAGCATCTTGAGGAGGTATTCTTTTTGTCGATGTTTATACTTTGGCTAGTTGCATGGAAGATAATTTTCCACTCTTATCACAAGCCATGTCCATTATAAAGTTAATTACATGGCCACACTTTGTAAAAAAGGGAAGCTATTTCTCCTGTGTATTGCGTAGATTTATTTATCTACTCTTTGTTTTGGTTAGAGTAGGGTAGGTAGGTTTCTTTTAGTAGAAGAAGTGCATTGTTTACACTCGAATGTTTCCACTTGGAACATGTATTTTTTTCATATTTTGTACATAGTTTTTGCATACTACAGTTCGAGTTCACCTCGGGAAGCCTTTCATGGACAAATAATAATATGGGGAAGTTTTCAAAGTGTATCATTCACCCCTCGAAGATCAATTTTAGCTAGAGTTCCCGTGTCTCTTCCTCATTCAAAATGCATGTTCTAGGAAAGTTTGCAATGTTTTAAATAAAAAACCCTGAGAAATCATCTTTAAAGAGAAGACAAAGGTATCCCCAGTTCAGTTTAAGAAAATTTAATGGTGAAATCTAATATTTAAAGCGGTTTCAAAGCTTCATTTGGAGCTCCACATATCAACTTCAAGCTTCTAGACCTTCCTAAGTTCATTTCATGCTTCATACGACCCCAAGGTAAGAATTTTAAATTTTAGAGATCAGTTTTAAGTATTTGGATTGACTCCATACGTTATGGACTACACAAGGCTATTTATCTTATCTAGCAGAATATTTCCTCAAGAGGTCGCCAAACTATTAACCAAAGTTACCCCTGTGGTTATTTTGGCTTAAACAAATTTAAAAATGGACTTAGCCATTTTTATAGGTCTATGACGGTCAAATGGTGTCAATTTGCATTTTCCATATGCAAAGTGGCCATTCTTATTCAAAACTTGTGGGAACATAGTTTAAAACATTTACGGTTTGTTTATAAAATTCATCTCGCGTTAAATACCCATCAAGTTTAGCGTAAACATCGTGGGGAAACATGGCGAAGCTTAGATGACCTAGCGTAAGGGCCACATGGTGGTAGATCACCGATCAAGGTGGGCTACGTGTCTCTTTTCAAAAGTTGATGGGCTTAAAAGGTTTCTAAGTCAACGGGATAGGAAGCATTTAATATTTCATCATGTATGGCCAAGTCAAAGGAAAGAAAACGGGAAAAGTGGCACATTAAAAATTCAAAAATATTTCTAAGTACCGGGACTTACAAATTGCGATGCTAAGAGCTACGTGGTGCGATTTCATTAGATCGAGTTTACTGTAGATCTAAAGGATGTGAAGGATTAAGGAAAATATGATAGCATAAGGTTACATGGGGATATTTCATCTTCTAATCTTTTGCAATTTTCAGAAGTACATCAAGGAAAAGATTGACAATGTAAAGGCATGAAACTTTCTTATTTCCTCGCACTTCACACTTGTTAGAGGAGATTATAAAAGGTCCAATAATGCATTATGGCATGGAGCTTCCTCATTTTATGATGATTCAAAAATGTCAAAGACTAAAAATCAAAAGGACTAGCATGTGAAGTGTTTTCAGCCTTTCCATTGGTTCACATTTCACAATGGTTAGTTGAGGGGTAAAATTGCAAAGAAACGTGGTCGTTTCTCATTGGCTCGCATTTCTAGGAGTCTAAGAAGGTCTGAAATGAAAAAGAGCATGGAGCCTTTTCATTCGTCCATGTTTCATAGGACTGAAAAAGGTGAAGAAGAATGGACAATCGACATCCTAAATAAATGTGGTAGAGTTTCATTGGCCCATTTTTTCATAAAAGCAAAATCCCATGAGAAGATGAAGAAGAAAGGACAAATGACAAGGAAAGAAGTAGAGCCTAATATTGTGACCCAATGAGGGAACAAAACTCAGAAAAAGGAAAAGCATGTACACATTGGTACAAGATAATTCCCTAACCAATTAAAGACTACCACGTGTTAATTTTGTGTGCATTCCCATTGGAAAATGTTTAAATTGCCATATCTTCTTATCCCGAGCTCCAAATCGACAAAATTTATATTGTTGAAATATATAATCGAGCTCTTCAATTTGACATCATCAAAATCTTATTTTGGTGGATTTTGATGGGTTAAAATTGAAAACATGGATTCTATAGGTAGAAGAAAAATTTTTGGGCACACAAACATTCAAATAAGGCAGCTCAACCAATGAATTGATGAGGCATGGCTTTATTCAATTATGCAAGACAAAATAGACTGAATGATGGATCGTAAGGTACCCATGTGCTTTGTAGAGGATTTTAATGCAGATTGTTAGTGTTTGAAGTCCATAAAATTCATGTCACTTCTCTTTTCCTCTTTTCTTTCTTCCTTCTCTTTTATTCAAGCTATAGATTGTAAAAATGTTTGGTTTGAAATGATGGACATTCAAAAATCCGTAATGGAACTTATGTCTTGCCTATCCCTTCTCGAATTAATTCTCTTTCTCTCTCACTAGAGTGTATCTCACCCCTTTTCTAGTGCTCTCACCACCCTTTCACTTTGGATTTCCTTCCATGTATCATTCTAACCCTATCTCTCTTTTCTTGGTCTCTTGGCATTTTAGGTTAGTGTTAGGTACTTGCATTTCCCTTTATAGGAGTATTTTTGTGCTAAGAATAGGTAGAGGGGATGTCCTTCTCTGGAGGTCTATCTCAGTTCAAGTCCCATAGCATAGAGACGGTCTCATGTCGCCTCATTATTCTTGGTCTTTTATGATCATATTCGCAGTGTGCAATTTTGAGCCCCAACAGAGACTAGTTGTCTTATTTTCAATAAATCTTAAGAGATTCAAACCTTTACAATACCACCCAAAGTGCTTGCTAGTTTTATTTCCAAACAAATGTGTTTAATATAAATTTCCTAATGTTTTCAAAATCTCTAAGTTTTATTTAATAGTGAGATATTCTTCTACTAACTCTTGCTCCACTTAGATACCGTGCCCCTAATCTAGATAATCTATTGCTTTATTTATGAATCGCGAGGCATTCGGATACTCATTTTTATTTCCTTTCCTTGACTCAAGATCCATGACATTCTACCTAAGGTTGGCATGACATAAAAATATGAAAAGTGAGGTTGAATATATGAAAATATTCACTTAACAAGGAAGGCTTAGGATGGGATTAAGTGTGGTTGAAATGGTGAGGTGACTAGATGTCTATGTTTCCTTAAATGTTGAGTGACTCAAACCTATCCCACACTACCCAATGATCACATGGACTCCATTATTGTAAATTGGAATCATATAAATAATACGTGTCCCACCCATATATGTAGGTGAGTGTATTTTATCTAGAGATAAAGTGTTACGGACCCAACAACACCTTAGTTGGGTTAATTCACTCAAGTATTGCTTACATGTTTTCGATAGAAATAGAGAAAACAAATGAACTAAAAAAAGTTTATTAGGATTAGGAATATGTAGTGAATTTTTTATTATTATACTTTCTATCTAATAAACTTTTCTTGATTAGGATTTTTAGAATTTGATTTTGAAGCATAGGAGAGACATCAAATTGGTATCCATGATGGCCACCTTACCACAACCCAAAGTGAAAATTTTCAATCGTAGTAGCTGTAGACACCAATTTTTTGATATAGATTCCCATCACTCCATGTTTGTTGTGCATCATATTTTTATAAAAACATATCGCTCTTCCCATTTTAATTCTTTTCTTTCCTCCTAAATTACATTTATCCCACTTATCATTATTTCCCATCTTCATCATTCATTAACCATCCCTAATCATCTCTAAATAATTGTAAAACTTCATTTAATTCATTTATTCTCCCAAAATCCTCCATTATATCCTTCCTAGGACTGCATTTAATAAATTCATCTTCCCTTTTCCTTTATTTAATATTTTCACCCTACACCTACCCATTTATCCATCCTAAGAAACCCTAACTTGTCCTTATCATCTAAAACCCTAATCTCACCTCAAAATGGCTCATTGCCTCAAGGTCATCACCTTTCAACTGTCCAAATGGACACATCCTTGCAATCAATGATGACCCATCTAGGTTACCATCATCCTTATAAAAATCCCCTACCCCTCTTTTTCCCATGATACAATCTTGGAGATTTTGGCATTTCTTGTGATCTCTATTTCATTTGTTGGTCTCTCTTACATCTATCATCATCACCTTAGAGATATTGTGCTTCTCTCTTGGATATTTTTATTATTTCTTATCCTTTACATAGTTGGATCCACCCCTATCACCATCATCTCCATTCCCTCAATCATCATGCATCAACTTTTGATTCTTTTCCCATTTAAGAATTTTATTACAACCTTAGATACCTTCAATATCATTATGAAAATAATCATTTCACCTATTCTCATTAACAAAACCCTATATATCTCAAGGTTTATGTCAACCTTACCCAATCACCATCGATTCGACTATGTCAATTTAATTATCTACCTTTTACCCATACTTTCATTTTTTTTTTCGATCCCATAGTCCTTCGATTTAATATCTTATAATTCTTCCCTTACTTCCTTCCTGTGACTTTTAGATATATTTTGTTAGCTCCAGTTACCACAGAGTCATCCTTGTCACCATCGACGAGACTAGTGTTCATTGCATTCACCTTCATATATCATAATTTTCATGCATCCTTTCATTCATATCTAGTTCCATATCTCTTGCATGCTCTTATTTTTCATCTCATCTCATCTCAATCTCCAAATCTACCTCTAAGGCCTTTAAATATGCATTTTCTATTGTTGTTTCAATTGATCTGCTCTAGTTGTTGTCAATTGGGCCCTTCAATCTCAAGTTTCCATTGACCTACATATGTTTTCTTTAATTTTGTTAGATTAGATTTGCATTCTAGTTTTTGTTTTATCTCAAATTCGCTATATCCAACTTATCTATATCTTAGCTTATTTTTATCAAAAACATGGGTTGAAATCCATCCTAGGAATTTTTCACTTCTCGGGACTAACATTTCGGGAAACCCACACATCTATATACTAATACATTTTTCATTTTGATTTCTCTTTGTTTGGCAGGTCATCTATCTCACTACGAGGAGGATCTCTCATTTGCACCCATATCAATCATCATACCATCTAGAGGTATCATAAACCATCCGATACTTGGATTTTATAGTTATGTTGTTGAGATTTCTCTAATTTTAAATAGGTAACAAGGATACTTGATAAAAATTCTGACACACCCGATTTGAAAACCCTTCTTTAGTGAGTCTTTTCATTTTTATTTCATTTGTATTTTCTTTATTCCATATTCTACTAACCTTATAGGTAGGAGAATTGCTTTCTTGCCTACGTGCATGGGTTACTTTTCTTGGATTTTCATGTTTTCTTAAAAATTTAAAATAGTAAAAAAATGAAAGTGTTGTCCTGGCATTCCTCTTTTTCTTAGTTTCTCCTTTTATATCGGACTTTCATTTCTTGTTTTATTGTCTTCATCGAACTTAAAATTTCATATTGGATCTAAAAATAACCTTCATATCTTCTTGGAAATCTATTCTAATTAGAAGGTTAGTCCTTTACATACAAGCTTATCACACACATCTAAAAAATTCCTCCTGTGTGGAACTATTGGGATTTCATCACCCAATGGGAAATCCACCACATTTTCTAGCCATGTTAAATGTTTTTGGCTATTGGTATATTAGATAAGGACCTGAATCCCATATCTTTGTGGGACCATGAAGTTAGAGGGTAAGCCCCAATACCAAGTCCCATACTAGTAGCCATCATATATTTGTGTCTCATGTACCTTTGAGTATATTGAGGACTCCAAGAAAAACTACCTGAAACCATCCATAAATTGGCCATTTCCTAGGTTCCCTTCAAGCCCATTTTTCATTCTTTTCACTTTTTCAATAATCAAGATAATCAAAATTCTACTACATGATTTATTTGAGTTAATTAAAAATAAATATAGTTTTTTTATAGTTTATTTCATGTCAGTTATTACACGATCCCAAGAAATAAAAATGGAACAAAACATGTCATCCAACAACATTCCTATTCGGGAAGGTCTAAAGGAAGACTCCTTTCTTGGAGTTAAGTTTCAAAGAAATAGGAAAACTTCAAGGATAAGACCTTTCCCCATAAGGCAATTGGCTTCATTGGAGCCAAAGGAGGAGCCAAAACTAGTCATGCTTATTTCTAAGCATGAGTATGAGTCTCATAGCACCAAAGATCAATGTGAAAGCCTCTAGAACCTAAATAATGAGAATATTGAGGAGGTATTCTTTTTGTTTAATGTTGATACTTTGGCTAGTTGGGTGGAAGATAATTTTCCACTCTTATCACAGGCCATGTCTATTACAAAGTTAATTACATGGCCACCCTTTGTAAAAAAGGGAAGATATTTCTCCTAGCCTATTGCAGACTTTGTTTATCTTTTCCTTGTTTTGGTTAGAGTAGGGTAGGTAGGTTTTCTTTCAAAAGAAGAAGAGCATTGTGTACACTTTGAATGTTTTCACTTGGAAAATGTATGTTTTTTTTCATATTTTGTACATAGGTTTTGCATGTTGCACATTTCAGTTCACCTTAGGAAGCCTTTCATGGCGAGATCATATTATGGGGATTTTTTCAAAGTGTATCATTCACCCCCAAAGGTCAATTTCAGCCGAGTTCTCATGTCTCTTCCTTGGTCAAAATTCATGTTCTAGGAAAGTTTACAATGTTTTGATTAAAAAACCCCGAGCAATCAGCTTTAAAGAGAAGACAAAGGTAGCCCCAATTCAGTTTGAGAAGTGTTAATGGTGAAATAAAATAGTTAAAGTGGTTTCAAAGTTTCATTTGGAGCTCCACAGATCAACTTCAAGCTTCCAGACCTTCCTAAGTTCATTTCATGCTTCATGCGGCCCTGAGGGTAAGATTTTTAAATGTTAGAGATCGAGTTTTTAATTATTTGGATTGACTCGATGCCCAATGGACTATATAATACTATTGATCATATCTAGCAGTAATATTACCTCGAGGGGTCACCAAACTATTAATCAAAATTACCCCTGTGGTTATTTTGTCTTTAACTAATTTAAAAATGGATTTAGTGGTTTTTATAGGTCCGAGACGGTCAAATGGCCATCAATTTGCACTTCCCACATGCACTGACCATTGGTATTCAAAAACCTATGGGAGCGCAATTTAAAAAATTTACAATTTAGTTATAAAATTCATCTCACATTCAAATGCTCATCAAGTTTAGCATTTGCATTAGAGGGGACATATGGCAGAAGCTCAGACGACCTAGTCCAAGGGCCACAAGGTGGTAGGTCACTGATCAAGGTGGTCTACGTGTTTCTTTTCAAAAGGTGAAAAGCTTCAAAGGTTTCTAAGTCCACATGATAGGAAGCATTTAATATTTCATCACATATGGCCAAGTGAAAGGAAAGGAAAGGGGACAAGTGGCACATTAAAAAGTCAAAAATGTTTCTAAGTACCCCAGACATACAAAAACGCAATGCTAAGAGCTATGTGGTGTCATTTCATTGGATCGAGTTTTTTAAATATAAAGGATGCGAAGGATTAAGGAAAATATGATAGCTTGAGGCTATGTGGGGATATTTCATTGGCTAATATTTTTCGGTTGCCAAAAGGACATCAAGGAAAAGACTAATAATGTAAAGGCGTGGAGCTTTCTTATTTCCTCAATCTTCACATTTGTCAAGGGAGATTATAAAAGTTCCAATAATGCATCGGGCGTAGAGTTTCCTCACTTTCGATGGTTCACAGATGTCAAGTACTGGAAATCAAAAGGATTGGCATGTGAAGTGTTTGCAGCCTTCCCATTGGTTCACATTTCGTAATGGTCGAATTTGACGGGTAAAATTGTAAAGAAACATGGTCATTTCTTATTGCCTCGCACTTCTACGGGTCTCGACAAGGTCTGAAATGAAAAAGATCATGGATTCTTTTCATTGGTCCATGTGTCATGGAACTGAAAAAGGTGAAGAAGAATAAACAATCTGATGTCCCAAAGAAAAGTGGCAGAGTTTCATTGGAACATTTTTTCATAAAAGCAGAATCCCGCAAAAGTTGAAGAAGAAAGGACATATGGAAAGGAAAGAAGTAGAGCCGATATTGTGAGCCAATGAGGGAATGAAACTTGGAAAAAGGAAAAGCATATACATGCTGGTAGAGGCCAATTCCTGAACCAATTAAATACTACCACATGTCAATTTCGTGTGCCTCCCCATTGGAAAATGTTCAAATGGCCATATCTTCTTATCCCGAGTTCCAAATTAGAAAAAATTTATATCGTTGCAAATATATCATTGAGATTTTCTATTTGAAATCATCAAAATGTTATGTTGGTGGATTTTGGTGGTTTAAAATTTAAAACATGGCTTCTAGAGATATAAGAAGACTATTTGGGCACACAAACATTCAAATAAGGTAGCTTAACCACCAATTGAGGAGGAATGGCTTTATTCACTTCGCAAGACAAAATAGACTAAATGATGGATCTGTAAGGTACCCACCCATGTGTTTTGTAGAGGATTTTAATGTACATTATTAGTGGTTAAAGTCCATAAAATTTGTGTCACTTCTCTTTTCCTCCTCTCTTTCTTTTCTTCTCTTTAATTCAAGCTATAGATTGTAAAATGCTTCATTTTGAAATAATGGACATTCAAAAACTGTAATGGAACTTTGTCAAATTTGTTCCAAACTAGATGTGAGTCATGAAACATTCATTTTTGGCTTGGTAATGTTTTCTTCGCATTCCTCTGCAATTTTAATGGTCTCTGTGCATACTTTTATTGTAATAAAGCTTGCTTTGTCACACATTTGAGTGTCCTTGCTCATTTAGATGCAACCTTGCCTTTCTTTTTCTTATTGCATTGTGTAGTGAATTTGTTTCTCCTTGTTAATTAATTTTTTTGTGTTTAATGTGAGAAAAAATGGTAAAGCAAGCTTTGGGTTTGTGTCACTTATGTCTCACCTCTCCCTTCTCATATTACTTCTCTTTCTCTCTCACTGGAGTGTCTCTCACCCCTTTTCTAGTGTTATCACCACCCTTTTGCTTAGGATTTCCCTTCCATGTATCTTTTTAACCCTCTCTCTCTTTCCCTGGTCCCTTGGCATTTTCGGTTAGTGTTAGGTAGTTTGATGTCCCTTTGTAGGAGTATTTTTGTGTTAGGAATAGGGTCAAGAAGTTGTCCTTCTCTAGAGGTCTATCTCGGTTCAAGTCACATAGCTTAGAGACAATCCCATGTTTCCTCATTATGCTTGGTATTTTATGATCATATTCAATGTCCAATTTTGAGCACCAATAGAGACTAGTTATCTTATTTTCATTAAATGTTGAGAGATTCAAACCTTCGCAAAACCAGCTAAAGTGCTTGCTAGTTTTATTTCTAAACTAATGTGTTTTATATAAATTTTGTAACGTTTTCAAAATATCTAATTTTTATTTAATAATTAGATATCCTTCTACCGACTCTTACTCCATGTAGCTAGCATACCCCTGATCTAGATAATCTATGGCTTTATTTTTGAATCAGTAGGAATTCAAATGCTCATTTTCATTTCCTTTCCTTGACTCAAGATCTATGACATTCTGCCTAAGGTCTACCTGAATTACAAATATGAAAAGTGAGGTTGAATATGAAAATATTCACTTAACAAGGAGAGCTTAGGAGGGGATTAAGTGTGGTTGAAATGGTGAGGTGACTAGACGTCTATGTTTCCTTAAATGTTTAGTTACTCAAACCTACCCCACACTACCCAATGACCACTTGGACTCCATTCTTGTAAATTGGAATCATTTAAATAGTACGTGTCCAACCATTGATGTAGGTGAGTGTATTTTATCTAGAGATAATTTTTATGGACCCAACAACACCTCACTTGGGTTACTTCACCCCAAGTATTGCTTACATGTTCTAGATAGAAACAGAGAGAACAAATGAACTAAAAAAATTCGATTAGGATTACGGATAGGTAGTGAAATTTTTTTATTATAATTTATATCCAATAAAATTTTATTGATTAGGGATTTTTATAATTTATAGTTATTGGAGCATAGGGAGATACATCACATCCGTATCGATGGTGGCCACCTTACCACAACCCAAAGTGAAAGTTTTTCAACAATTGTACTGTAGAGACCATTTTTTTGATATCAATTCCCTTCACTCCATGTTTTCTCTCCATCATATTTTTCTACATGCATACCGATCTTCCCATTTTAATTCCTTTCTTCCCTCCTAAATTCAATTCATTCTACTTATCATTATTTCCCATCTTAATCATTCGTTAATCATCCCTAATCATCTCTAAATAATTGTAAACCTTCATTTAATTCATTTACTCTCCCTAAATCCTCAATTTTATCCTTCCTAGGACCAAATTTAATAAATTCATCTCCCATTTCATTTATTTAATATTTTTCACCCTTTACCTACTCATTTATCCATCCTCAACAACCCTATCTTGTCGTTATCATCTAAAACCCTAATTTAAACTCAAAAGGGCTCATTGCCTCAAGCTCGTCACCTTTCAACCTGCCCAAATGGACATGTCCTTGTAAACAATGATGGACCATCCAAGTCACCATCAACCTTATAAAAATGTCCCTACCCCTCTTGTTAACATGATAAAAATTTGAAAATTGTAGCATTTCTTGTGATCTCTATTTCATTTTTGGTCTCTCTTACATCTATCATCATCACCTTGGAGATATTGTGCTTATCTCTGGGATATTTTTAGTATTTATTCCCCTTTTCATACTTGGATCCACCCTTATCACCATCATCACCATTCCCTCAATCATCTCATGTCAATTTTGTAGATTCTTTTCCCATTTAAGAATTTTATTACAACCTCGGATACCTTCAATATTATTATTAAAATCATCATTTCCACCTATTCTCATCCAAAAAACCCTATATCTCTATAGGTTTATGTCAACCTTACCCAATCACCATTGATTAAAATTGTGTCCATTTCATTATCTACCTTTTACCCATTCTTTCATTTGTTTTTCTGATCCCACAGTCCTTCAGATTTGATATCTTGTCATTCTTCCCTTACTTCCTTCTCGTGAATTTCAGATATATTCTATCAGCTCCATTTACCACCGAATCATCCTAGTCACCATCGACGAGACCAATGTTCATTGCATTCACCTTCATATTTCATAATTTTCTTGCATCCTTTCAGTCAGATCTAGTTCCATATCTCTTGCAGGTTCTTATTTTTCATCTCATCTCACCACCAGCTCCAAATCTACCTCTAAGGCCTTTAGATATGCATTTTCTATTGTTGTTTCAATTGATCTACTCTAGTTGCTGTCAACTAGGCCCTTGATCTCAAGTCTCCATTGACCTACATAGGTTTGATTTAATTTTGTTAGATAAGATTTGCATTTCATCACTTTTATTTTATTTTACTTTTTGTTTTATTTAAGATTTTGTTATATCTAACTTATCAATATCTTATCTTATTTTTATCAAAAATGTGGGTTGACATCCATCCTAGGAATTTTTCACTTCTCGGGACTAACATTTCTAGGAAAACCCACCCATCTATATACTAATCCATTTTTCATGTTGATTTCTCTTTTTTTGTTAGTCATCTATCTCGCTATGAGAAGGATCTCTCATTTGCACCCGTATCAATCATCATACCATCTAGAGGTACCTTAAACCATCCCATACTTGGATTTTATAGTTCTCTAATTTGAAATAGGTAATAAGGATACTTGATAAACATTTTGACACACCCGATTTAAAAACCCTTCTTTAGTGGGTGTTTTCATTTGTATTTTTTTATCTAGATTCTACTAACCTTGTAGGTAGGAGCATTTATTTCTTTCCTCTGTGTGTGGGTTACTTTTCTTTGATTTTCATGTTTTCTTAAAAATTTAAAATAGTAAAAAAATTAAAGTGTTATCAAGGTATTCCTCTTTTTCTTAGTTTCTCCTTTTGCATCAAACTTTCATTTCTTGTTTTATTGTCTTCATCGAACTTAAAATTTCATTTTGGATCTAAAAAGAACCTTCATATATTTTTGGAAATATATTCTAATTAGAAGGTTATTCCTTTATATACAAGCTTATCACACACATCTAAACACTTCCCCCAGGTAGAACTATTGGGATTTAGACACCTAATGGGAAATCCACCATAGTTTTCTAGCCGAGTTAAATGATTTTTGGTATATTAGATAAGGACCTAACTCCCTTATCTTTGTAGGACCATGAAGTCAAAGTGTAATCCCCAATACCAAGTGCCATACTAGTATTCATCACATATTTTTGCCTCACGTACCTTCAGGTATATTGAGGACTCCAACAAAAACTACGTGAAACCATCCATAGATCAGCCATTTCCTTGGCTCCTTTCTAGCCCATTTTCCATTCTTTTCACCTTTTTAGTAATCAAGATAATCAAAATTATACTACATGATTTATTTGAGTTAATTAAAAATAAATATAGTTTTTTTATATAGTTTGTTTCATGTCAGTTATTACATGATCCCAAGGAAGAAAAATGGAACAAAACATTTCATCCAATAACATTCCTATTCCCACTACTGCTTCCCAACAAACTTCCACACTTTCTATCATTACCTCCACCCCTTTGGTTGTCTATTCCACATTTACTTAACTAATGGTTTCCATTCCTCCTCTTCAAGAGACTCAATTGGTCCAACCTAACACCCATGTTAAAACCAATGGCTACCTCTATCAAATCTTTTAGGCCACCTATCATCCCCTGTGGGTGTGTGAAATTTTAAGATATCCTTAATGTTAATTGAAGTTTCTCTCCATGACTATCTCCTTCATAAGACTACCAACCTCCCTATTGATGGACCCCCTTTGCAACAAATATATGCTTACCATTCCAATCTTGAATCCATGCAAGTCCTCACATCACAACTTGTTGTATTCTTCCCTGGAGCTATGAATGGGTGGCCATGTCCCAACATGATCTTGAACCTCACCAATCCTCTTCCTTAATCCATAAAAATCACCAAACCACTCAATTAGTGGTCTCCATTTCTCCTATTTTGGCACACATTAACACTACTATCACCTCTTCTATCCCCATCACCTCATCATCTACTACATTCACTTGTTCCCATATCCAAACATCTCAAGAGTCTCACTTTATTTCTCATCCAACTGAACAACGTAATCAAACTTTACCAATTATCTCCACTTCTCATGTCCATGAAAATGTGATCACTTCATATCCCCATCCTTTTGAATCAACTCAAACCCATCAACCTCCTCCTTGAGGTGCTTATCGCTACATACTTCCCAAATAATTAATTCAAGTATTTCAACCACCCATTACTAACATCCGAACATATCCTATATCAAATAAATAAAATTTCACTATATCTCAACAACTAATGCAATATTATCACATCTTTGTTCCCCAAAAATAACCTTTATCTCAACCCATTCAATCACAACCTCTCAATTACATTCCCCCTCATCAACCACTTCTACCAACACCTACTCATCCTCAAACATATCAACCTTATCAATAACCTAATCCATCTACTTCATATGCATCACAATATCATCCTTCCACTTCTCAACCCCATCCATCTAATGATCCCATACAAGAATTATTGAGTAGAATGGCTAACCTTGAAGCCAGTACCTTGGGATCCAAAACCACCTTCTCATATGAACAAATTTGTAATGAACCTATCGATGCATCTAACCCTATAAAGCCTTATCATCCTCATTAGGAATTACCATCTTTTTAAGTTTAATAACAAGGATGACTCACAACAACATCTATGTGCCTTTAGAAATTCATACAACCTCATTTCTCATGATCAAGATCATATGCTTCTACACTTGTCCCAATGCCATCATCCGGTCCCATGCTAGATTGGTACAATGGAATCCTACAACATTAATTATTTTCCTTCGCTCAACTTGCCCAACTATTCCTTGAACAATTTTTTATTAATATTGCACATAATATCACTATCACAAACCTATATGCAATTAGATAGTATGAACATAAATCCGCATATTTTATCACATGATGGCATGGTAGAATCAACCAATTATCATTTTCTCTTCTCCATACTGAATTAATTAAACTCTTCTCATGGTATTGTGTGAAGCATATTTCATCTACTCTTCAAATTTAATCATTTTAAACCTTTGAAGAGGAATTTACCATGGCTCACAAACTTGAACACCACACTCTTGAGAAAGGCCATCTCAAACTTCGATCAAATAAAATCAAGTCTGAATTCACTAAAACCTCCATGCAGGGGAACTAATCCAAGAATGATGTTAATGAAATTGTGGTTAAATACTTGTCCATATCCACTTCTCACATGAATCCTACACAAAGAAATCCTAGGTCACCTCTTAACTATACCCCACTCGAGAGAATCTTACGGTTCAATATTTGACAAGTTAATTAAGGTCCATCTCATTTGAATTCTTCCCATATGACCCTATGATGAATCATGACCCAAACCAAAATGGTGTCATGAGAAGCATTACTGTAATTATCATCAAGTTTGTGGTCCTTACATTGAGAAGTGTTGCAATTTCAAATACCTCGACTAAAAACTCATAGAATCTAGTGACATCCAATTGGATATGCACCACCTAATCAACCTCGTGATATATTTTAATAACCTTTTCTTAATAATTTTCCCAATAATAACACTCCACCCTCCACATCACAAGAACCTAATGCCCATACAATCAATACTATAAACCAAGATCCAACACCATCACCTGCACCTAACATCTTGTCACCCATTGTATCTACGTGGATTTAATACTTTTCCCCTATGATCAAAACTTCATCAAAAACTACACATATCTCAACACCCATTATATCTACTTCGACTATGTCCGTAACTACTACATCCACATCAATCTTAATTATAACCAACCTGCATCGACATCTACCACATCTTCACCTATAAGATCTACTCCTTCCTCTATAAATACCTCAACACCTACCTTAAAATATTCGTCACACATCCTTACATCTACACCCACTTCCACATCAATTACATCCGCTACTATGAACATATCGACATTATCATATGAATTTGTGTCCACATCCATATCTTCCATTGAATCATCTACCATGAAAATACCCACACTTAATCTGCCTACAAATGAAGCCCTCATCCCATCTACAACTCCAATCATTCCCTCACTAACAAATCGTAAACCTACGTAATCTACCACCCCTTTAGATCTCATCAAGTGCATTATATAAAACCCACTTCCACCTTCCATATCCTCCTCTATGTAATACAATCTACATTACCTAATTCTTCTTCCATAGATCCTCCATTTGAAATTATCATCATTCCTTTCAAAGGTAACTCCTCACAACCAAAGTCTAAGAACCTTGGCATGCACATACAAAATTCCCTCACACACCCACACTAAAATTTGGAGCTCCCTCCTCCTAAGACTAGCCTTCCTAATAGATTTAATGTTACATCATCACACTTAGGAGATTCTCCTTCCATTTTAGGGCTAGCCCCTTCATCCAAGTCCCTCATTATCAACAATTGAAAGAAATCTCATTCTACCTTTAAATCTAATATCTCCTCAAAATCATCCACATCATCAAATACCAAATCAAAATCCAAACCATCCAAGTCATCACCAATTATGAAAATAAAAATCAAGACACAATCACCTTCTTCTCCTAAGTCCAAGACAAAATAAAAGGCTCCACAAAGACTCATCAAACTAAACCTTCACTCTTACCCTCATTTACCATTATTAAAACCACTTCATCTACAACCCATTTTTCAAACATCTATAATGGTTCTTACAGAGAAATATTTCAAATCCTACTTCAAACATCTGTGATTACCCTTCCACCTATAAATTTTTTTGATCCACATGGTGAAAAGACCTTCATGGTTCAACTCTAATATCATTTTTGTATATCGTCATACACCTGGGACATGATGAAAAGCATTGTAAGGCCCTCCAAATTACTATCCATAATCTTATCGATGAGGATGATCTTCTTTTGAAGTGAATTAACCTCGTACATCTACTAATATCACTTCTACATCCCAATCTTCATCCACCAAAATCTTTGAATATCCTCATTCATCTAATAATTTTGTCACCATCCCTCTTCCAACCTCAACCTCTCCCAAATAAGGTCCTCCTCTCTTTATTAATGTTTTTGAGATCACTACTCATTCTCACCCCCATGACTTCTAACCGCTTACTTAATAAAAATAAAAACTCTTTGTCACCACTCCCTCTAACGAGTATACTCGCCACCTTCTTCATTAAAACATAAGGTCTTTATCTTAGCTTCCCTTTGGCATGCTGCTATTGAAAAATTATTATTAAATAACTTCATCAGGCCCAAATTAAGATGTCACTCTATGAGCTCATTAAAATCTCCCACGATCATAGGCAAGCTCTACATGAAACTATTAAGTGTATCCCCACTCCCACCGACAAGGCTCATCCCTTTACATCTCTTGTTCAAGAACTTGTTTCTTCCGTATCCATATCCTTTGACAATACAAAAATTGTTGACATATCACCTTAAAAAATGACCTTCCCCTTGTCATAATTGTACATATCAATGACACTTTCATGTGTCACTCTATTATAGAAAATTGAGCCAAAGCATAAACATAATCTCATCATATATTTTTTATGAGCTCAATCACCCTAATTTAATTGTCACTAAAACACCCATGGTTCTTTGTCCATTCAATTAGGATGTCACCCTCGATTTGGGAAAACTTATTCTTCCTATCTGTGTTAGTGAAAACCTCTTTGATGAGGTATTATATATCGTATAAGGGGAATTTCAATACAATAGACTCCTTGGATGACTATGGATTTGTGTCATTTTTATTTTCCTTTCATGCTTCATCGATGCATGAGGTATGAACATGAGGGAAATATTTTAATCCTCTTCATAGACATTCCTCCTTCAAATCAAGCACATGACTTATCGACCTAATGACATGATCATCCCGAACCAATATTCTTCTAAGGAATCCACTAGCTCATTTGTCTCCATGTTTAAGCTTCCCAATGACAAATCATTAGAAAAATTACTAGATCAGATATCATTAGGGAGTATATTCTTCTCACACTTAATGTCCTTCCCACACCTAATTTAAATTTGGTAGACCCGATAAAGATTCAATGTATCTATACCAGAGAGTTTTTTCTTTCCAAATTTAACTTAATTAAGTTAAATAAAAAAATTCTAACCTCAAAAGACGATGGGGTTTATAGATACCCGCGAGATGGATGATGATATTGATGGTTGAATCAACATACAAAGATCAAACGGGTGCACCACTACTTCCTTCCAATGGGATAGGTCACCTGTAATGCATAGACACTAAAAAAAAAAAATATAAGATTATATATAGATATATATATATATATATATCTGTGTGTGTGTGTGTGTGTGTGTGGAAAATTGCCTAGAAAAGGCTAGTATCCATAAGTCATTGAACTTCCTTGCAAGGATGTCAATATGAGTTCAAGAAATTGACTTGATAATGATAAGATAAAATGATAAACTAGATGATATAACTAATGATGCAAAGGAAAAGGGACTATCGTGTTCGAGGGTTATATGATTATCGATAGTGATACATGATCCAATGGGAGTGTAGGTATCACAAGATGACTCAAAGCAAGTAATGATTTAGATAACTAATAGAGTGTTATAGATGACTCAAAGGGCCTTGATATAACTAGATAGAAGCTTGAGGGGCATTTTAGTAATAAATAATGTGATCTAGATTTCTAAAAAGTAATCTTAGGTGTCAAAATACCTTTAAGACGTGAATCTTCAGTGATTCTTGTGAATCATCGAGTGATTCAGTGAATCGTCCAATTATGGTGAATCGTCAATGATTCTAGTGAATTTTTCAACGATTCTAGAGAATCCTTAGTAATCTTGATTATTAGTTAATGATGTTGATGGGTATTTAATGATACTCGATGGGTCATAAATGATATTTTCTATGACCCTGGGAAATCATCAACAATTCTGGTGAAGTGCTAGTGATTCCGTAAATTGTTAGTGATTCTAGAGAATTACCATTGATTGGTGTGAAATTTTACAGGTGATAATGGGTGGAGATAGAACTCGAAGGAATGTAAAAAGGATGATTTAATATTTCAAATGACACATAATAATATAATGAAATAAGGGAAAACACTTACCTAACATAAATTGATGAATGGATATCGAAGGTGATATTACCCGAGAGATTAAGATTGTAGATGAAATAAGATTGTTGAGTTTATTTCTAGACATATGAATGACCTTCGTAGGATGAAAAAGATATTATTGATGCCTTCAATATTTCTATGATGATCTTTGACTCTGTGAAAAGGCTATAATACAATGAAAATGCTATATAAAGTCCTTAAGCAACGTCTAGTTATGACCTAACCTTATATGGAGGCCTAAGACTTGTTTATATAGGGTCGCTAACAACTAGGGAGAATCGTCAGTGATTTGTTAGGATTGCTAACGATACTGGTTTTATGGGAAAAGGTTGAAACTACTTCCCAAATTGAGATTTCTTTTGTTTTAACAAAGGGTATTTTTGGAAACAAGTTATGCGAGGCTAGGGAGGTTGTTAAATGGTTGAGAATTTGTTTTTGTTTTTTTTCCTTAGTTGTTTGAGTGGTTTTAAGAGGAGTAAAATAGAATTTTATAGTTGTAGAATGATATTTACGGGGAGTAAATTGTTATCCAAAATTCACCCTCAGGGTAATTTTGATAACATGCATCAAATTATTCAATCGCAAGCAAGTAGATTGATTCAAGGCCCAAAATCATGTTTTTTTGGGGCCCCATCGGCTTCTCTCTAACTCTCCCATCCAAAAAAAATCCCAACGAGTTAGAAAAATGGAAAAAATGCAAAAGATAAGGTTGCAGGATTGTTTTAAAGCATTTCGGGTCTGAAGGGTGTGGATCGTACCAAGGTTCTTTGTACCAAGTTTGGGACCAAAAAAGGGAAGAAAATCAGCTAAGTTGGACATTTTTGTCCCAGGCGGTCCGTGGGACAGTTGGGATGTCGGGACGCGCGGGATGCAAAAGGTGTAATGGCCGCAGGCAATAAAAATAGTCAAGTTTTTTTTGTTGTTGTTTTTTGTTTCACGCGGCTTGGGACAGTGGGACCAAAGTACGTGCGGGACACTTAATTGGCTGATTTGCCACAAGATGGTCTATGCAGTAAAGGCGGAGATTTTCTTCCGGACAATGGGACAAATGTACGCGCGGGACGCATAAAGGTGAAATGGCCGCAGAAATAAAAATCGTCAAGTTTTTTTTGTTGTTGTTTGTTTTGCATGGCTTAGGACAGCCTAGACAAAAGTATGCGCGGGACGTGAATCGGCCTATTTGCCGTAAGATGATCTATGCGGGCGGCAGAGATTTTCGTCCAGGACATCCAGGATAAAAGTACGTGTGGGACGCGCAAAGGTGCAAAGGCAACAAAAGGGGACAAGGAATCCCAAATCAGCCAATGTGGGAGAATTCATCCGGGACAACAGGGGCACGTGGGCTTGATTTTGCCGAAATAGCTAAAGAAAGAAGAAAAGTCAACGTTTGACCCGTGAACTTCAAACGGCCATAACTTTTGACTCGAGCTCGATTTTCAGAAAATTGGACTTCCTAGAATGAGCACAATGTCCTCTATGCCAAAAATATATTCAGCTCTAGTCAGTTAATTCTCATTCCCGTAAAATGATAGAAAACGCCTACTGACCCAAAATAACCGCCCACACTCAAAAGGCCATAAATTTTGCATTTCTCAACGAAATCACACAAAATTGGTACCATTGGAATTGTGGCTCCAATCCCAACACACAACAATATATAAATTATAGATTTGATGAGAAATTAGTTGGGATTTTTCATAAAACGTGGCCGGGTTCATAACAACGTTTTATTTGGTAGTTGGGAGTGCAATTAAGAGGCATGGTCACCATTCTTTTCTCTTGCAGCACCTAGGATAGTATGGGGAGCCTTTTTCAAGTAATATACAATCATTTTACTCCATTTAATGCCTCTTACAAGTGGTTGAAGGACAGATTTCAGGATTTCCATTTTTCCTTCTCTCTCTCTTCTCAATTTTTCTATAAATTGGAGTGTTGGGCTCATTGTAAAGGAGGGGTAGTTTTTGTAGCAAAGCTCTACCAAAATTGCTTTGTGAATCCAATGTGTGCAGCAGCCCTCTTGTTGTGGACTCCTTGCATGGTGATCTAGGCCCTTATCTTGTAATCGATTGAACTGTGCATATCAGGAAGCAATAAAATATAAGTTTGTGGATGCATCTTCCCTTGCTGTGTTTTCTTGCATTCTTTTTGCCCCTTCAACCTTGATTACAAGAATATTGTGTCTATTATTATGTTCTTGCAGGATCCATTATCATTGTGTATGTTTGAAATATTGATGTGAATGCATTTTGCTAGATTATGGAGAACTGTCATCACCCCTCCTAGTGTGCACTTTGCTTCTGTATCTCACGCATTTGAAGAAGAATCTCACACCCTCCTTTTCTAGTGTATCACCACTGTAGTGTAGGATTTCATTTTATGCATTCTCTCTCCCTGGTCCCTTGGAAATTTAGATTAGAATAGTTAGTTTCCCCTGCATTAGAGTAGATTGTGGTAGGTAGTTTAGGAGCAAGAACCAGCTTTCTCTAGAGGTCTATCTCAAGTAGCAAGTCCCACAACTTGGAGATAGTACCCATGTTATCTAATCACACTATGAGTTCAAGTATATGCGCTTGTATAAACATAGGGGTGCTATGATTCGGTGATAACATAAATATGGTAGGGAAATAATACTTTGGATAAAGGATTTAATAGATAATATTGATTGTGGTAATGAAGGGGTGCTAGTGGATAGAAGGATTACCGGTGATAATTTTAGGTGTCTACATTTTCCCCTTTTGGTCCAAAGGTGGTTTTTGTTTACACAAGTCATGAGAGAAAAAAATGAGATGTGATAGATAGGGATGTGAAAGATGTAGAATTATATGATGAGTTTCTCCCCCTCAAACTAGGGATTTATGACCTAAAGGGAATCAATCACAAGTTTGAACTTGAGATAAATTGATGAAAGATTCAAATATGAAAGGATGGGAAAATGAGAGATGATTCCCTTATATGAGATATAGAAACAAGATGGGTGCCACAAAAATCAAGTGATAGAGGAACCAATGGGATCATTTCTGTATATGTATGACTTAATTACGTTCGGGTAAAATAAGAAGGATGTTTTAATGAGGTCAAAGGACCAAAAATATAGGTTAACATAGAGGATGGCTTACGATACTAGGAAGTCAAGTGATAGGGGAGCCGGAGGGATGGTGTCCTATTAATGGTGGTTCGTAAGAAGTGAAATGATGTTGTAAAAAGACCATGAAACCAAGTTATAAGCGAGATAAATGGATCATTTCATATAGACATATGGTTTACCAAGATCGAGGGGAGATAAAATGACTATTTGATGAGGTCAAAGGACCAAAAATTGATGTTTCCACAAAGGTTATGAGGTGAGGAAGTCAAGTAATAGGGGAACCAACATATTCGTGTCATATAGACATATGACTTTAATGATGACTATATGATAGTTTTACGAGGTCAAGGGATGAAAATTGATGTCATCAAAAAGGTGGGATTATGAGGCCAGGAATTCAAGTGATAGGGGAACTAAAGGGTTCATGTCCTCTAGAAATATGAATTAAAGGCGACGAGGAATGAAATGATGATTTTATGATATCAAAGGACCATAGTTTTTTATTACCACAAAGGTGGGATTATGAGGACTAGACGGGGCTCCTTATGGTGGTTAGGAAGTAACGCACTTGAGGAGGCATCCAGTTAACATACATAGACTTTCTTGAGTAGATGTGATTGTTTTGACACAACGATGTAATGCCTTTGAGATGTGCTCAGATTGTGTGGATATTGATAGATGTTGATATGATGATAGATATATTGATAGATGTCGATGTGTAAGGTTGACAACTATTAAAGTTATGTTTTAGATATGATGTGTTATTTGATATTGATTTTAATGTTTTTCAAAATGTGTATTAACCATGGCTAAGAATATAACATGGAATACTTTATTTATACCAGATTTGATACATATGTGATGGGAATAGATATGGTGAAGGAACTTGCACTCTTGGCCTTTACAATAAATGTTAACACATGACTAACAATGAGTAGTCATATGTAGGAACTTGGATATATATGGAAGTGGAATGTACACCTTATTAGGACATAGGAAGGGTTAGCATATGTAGGATGTGTGGGAGAGAAGGTTCTCCTATCAATGGGTTCATAGATATATGCCCCAACTATGTATTTATTTTTTTGATGTAAATTGATTGATGTGGGAAGTTCACTTAGATGGGAAATCCTTGGAGGGAGTGGTCTACATTTTTGAATTCTGATTTTTTTTTATAGATACTCATCCCGAGAGCGATCGGTTTACAATTTTGATGTGTGGCTGACCTTCACGGAATTAGTCTACTTTTATTTTTTTATATGAATTTTATTTTTTATAGCTATCCTTTGAGGGATCAGTCTATTTATTTTTATATGACACATCCACAAATATCTCGACTATCTTTTGAGCTAAGGGTAAAACCCTAATAGACCATTTCAAGGAGGGGAGAAGAAATGTATACACGACCTACACATATGTACCTTGTGACATGTATTTGGTTGGTACACAAGGTAGATAGATGTAATGATTGAGGGGTTCCTCTTAAGGAGAAACTTATCCATGTGAAATATGTGATGAACATATCCTTAGTGCTCATTTTTAAGGTTTTAAGGATAGCAATGGAAAACCACATGCTTTCAAATATTTTTAATGGTAAAATGAGAGGTTGATGATGGGATATTATCTTTGATGTGACTATTATAATAATGATAAAAATTTTAATAGTAAAAATTCTATAAGTGCAAGGCATTCAAAGGTTCTTTTTTAAGTTGTAACATCAACCGAGGCTAGACATTGTGCTCTCAACCCATGATATATGGATTGATCTAGTTAGGGATATTCTTTTTATATTTACTCCTTTCTATAGTAGTGACATTTAGACTAGATTATAAGGATAGGGTTGGTGACTTTTCACTAGGGGGATGTATGTAAGGTAAGAATTTCAAAGTCTCGAAGATAGGATACCCCCTAGCATGACAATGTGGATAGAGATAACATCCACTCAAAGGAACAATATATTTTAGGTTAGGATGATGAAATTTTTGATTTTGATTGATTGAGTATATGGTAAATAAAGGAGGATGTGGAAACTTTAAAAAAGGATTCATTGAAAAATTGGATGGGATATGAGAGGATGGCCAATGAGGAGGGGTTGATGATGAAGATTTGATTTTACCTTTTCTTTGTGTATGACAATTTTAGGTTCACGTAGATGGGTGAGCCATTCATATTTGAGATGAAGGACATTCAATGGAAGGTGATGAGAATATATATGAAAAATATTTGTTGATATTTGATTGAAGTTGACCTCTTGATCCTTTAGATGTCGTTGAGGATATAGTCAGCGACTTGGGTGTAGATGTTCAAGAGATCGAGGGACCTTCAATGGAAGGTGTTGGAGAGATGTCTAGAAGAGGTTTGTTAATACCATTTTGAGTATGTTCTAATTTACCTACAAATGTTGTTGAGGATACTGATAAGGGTGAAGGTGTAGGTGATATTGATGATGGATTATGATGATCTTCTTCTGGGAGAAGATCATTGATTAGGAAGAGTCATTCGATTATGGATTTAAGAAATTTACAACTCTTCATGCTATGACTTAGGCATTTATAGTAGGCACAAGTTTTTTTTTGTCGTACTATGTAGGTTTTTGGATATGTGGATTGGGTGTTTTGATAGGTGGTAATGTGATAAGATAATCTTGCATGATCCTCTCAAGGATGTTAATGTAAGTCCTTTTTGGGGGATTTGGATTAATAGATTTTGATTTTGATTTATGGAAATACTCGATAGAATGCATATTACTTTTGGATGTGGTTAGATGCACAGATGTCATTTGGTTTTGGAACATCATAGAGATTTTGTGAGGTTGATAAGAGAGAGGATGTAATCCAAGGATATGATAAGATGTGGGATTGATAAAATTATATTATGGATGAGATCCAAAAATAGAAGAGGGGACATTTAATGGATGAGATAGGGTTTGTATTTGTAATATGATATTGAGATAAATGATGGGGTCCCAGAATGGATGGTAAGGGTGAAACCTAGATGGTGTACATTTTGATTTCATAATGTTTACTTTAGATATAGAATATGGTTTTATGATAGATGATGATGATGAGGTTGTATATTTAATGGGATTTGATTGTATGGTGTTTGATTTAGGATGACGTTCTAGACAAGATGACAAGTTTGGATCAAGGGATAAGATTGGGTCTAATTCAGATGAGGGAGGTGTTGTTTTTTAAACATGATTGAGGAGGGTTAGATTCATGTGAGCTACCAAAGTATTTTATTGGTTGAAAGGATAGCTGGACGTTGATCTCTTGAATTAGAGGTACCTCCTTTGTAATGGTATTTAAGGTGGATTCTAAAGGCTACAAGGAGGTAGTAGGTGATTGGATAGTAAGAGAAGATGATGTCAATGTGTGAGGATCATAAAAATTTGATCGAGGGACTCTAAGTCTTCCAGAGAATCACCTTTGGTGATGAAAGGGTCTCCTCATGGGGAATATCATATGTAATAGTCTTGATGATGTTACTCAAGGGATGTGCAAAGTATCTATATGGACTGAATCTATTGAGGGTGTTAGGTCAGGAAGACAAGAAATGACATCATGTGTGGTAGTTTCATCTGGCTCATAGGAAGACCTAGGGAAGGCAGATGGGACATGTATATATTGAGGATCAATATAACCTTCTTCAAGTCTTTGATTTATAACTTTCTTTCCATGGTGAAGGCTTTGCTAAAACTCTAGAATGAGTGGATCTATAGGGTAGATGAAATGTGATGGAAACATGATCGAGAAAACAACTCAATCAGTTCTGATTGAGGAAATGGAAAATTTAATTGATTTATAATGCTTATCCATGTATCGACGAATTCAAGTAATGGACTCATTTTTAGATTGTTTGATGGTAGAGAGGTCATAAATAGTTATTTTGTGAGTATAATTGATAGAGAAGTGCTTGAGAAATAACAGGAATACCTACATGAAAGAGAATAAAGATCTATAGGGGAGGGAGTTGTACTAATCCAACGAAAGTCCTTTTAGTGATACAGAAAGGTTCTAAGTAGAAGATCTTAATCACGAATGATGAGATAACATTATTTTTAAAGGATAGTATGTATTTTCTAGGATCCTCCTAGACATGGAACATTATAAACTCATGTAATTCCAAATCGAAGGATAAAGCTTTATACGGTAATGATGGATGGATGGGTTCATAACAAACCTGATCATAAGTAAGGGCGTGTTTGGATCCCACAATAGTGGCTTCTAAATTAGATAATCTAATTAACAAAGATTATATGGGATTGTTTGAGGTATAATATGTGAAGGAATTAACACTTGAGCGTGTATGAGCATGTGATTGATTTGATTGATGATATTTTTTTAGTAGATGAGTTTCATGTGGAGGATTATAAGGGGTTGCTTGAGAAGGTACCAATTTCAAAGTAGGTTGTTATAAAGGGATGTGGGGATATGTATCAAGATGATGGATATATTGTGGTTAGGTGAGAGGGGTTGATTTTTATTGAGTAGGGATGTATGTATAGGTTTACGATGTTTGATGTATACATAAAGGAATTTAATTTAAGATAGGTTGATTATATAAAATATAGGGAATATTAAGATTATGATGATATTGTAATGAAGGTGGGGATACGGTGAGGATCGATTGATGGGATACACTTGACATGGGCTAAGGAGTGATAGTTTGGAAATAGTCTGGTCGTAAAGGATAGTCATAGGGTTGTTGGATGGGGTTAGTTTAGGGTTGTCAGATTGGTTGAATGGTAGAGGTTCCATAGGGAAAAAAATATTATCTAGATGGATCTCGTGTAAATGATGGGGCTAAGTGAAGTTGAGTGAGACATGATAGGTTGATGAGCTTGAGAAGGATTAGATCTTGTGTAGAGGATATTTTGAGATTGATAGGGATGAAAATTTGTAGATGAAGCAATCAAAGATGATTGTAAAAATGAAGCATAAGGGGTAAAATAATATGTTGATGTAGAGGGTTGATCCATATTAAATGATACTCAACTAAAGATGATACAATAAATCCCTAAGAGAGATACAAATGTAATAGACAAGTCAAGCAGAATAATTTTAATTAGATTAGTTAGAATTTATATGTGGGGGAAGAGGTTCAAAGGGAACCTAATGATATGCTTGTTCTAAGGCTATTTTCAAGTTTGTTAAAGGCTAGGGTCCTCAATATACCCAAAATTACATAAGGCCCGAATCGTGTTGGTTCAAAGAAGAGGCCTAGTATTGGGGCCTACCCCCTCACATCACAATCCCGTAACAATAATGGAGTTGAATGCTTAGCCAATATACCGAAAACCAATTTTTTTACTCGATAAGAACACCAAGTTGGCTTCCCTATTGCGTGATGAAATCCCAATAGTTTCACCTGGGTAGAAATGTTTTGATGCAAGTTTGTGTTTGATGTGGTGCATCGTGTTTGAGGGATATTAAGTAGATGCAATCTATTAATCCCCTAATTAGACTATCTTATCAAGAAGGATGAAACGTTATTTTTAATCCTAAAAGAATGATAGATTATGACGAGAGAAAAATAAAAAATGAAATTCTTTGAAAGAAAGACAAAGGAAAGATACACATCTATGAAGCGCTTCTTTTCTAAGTTTTTATTTTTTTATTTTTTTAGCACATCAATAATATAGCAAGAAAAATTCCCTTGAGAAAAAACCTACAAGGGTTATGAGAAGATATAAAATAGCAAGGGAAAGTGGTGTTATAGGATGGTGACTAAGTAATCACAATTAGTCATGAATATCATCGGTGATTAGCAGAATCACTAATGATTCACCACAATTGCTTTGGTTATTTAACTAGGTCAATGGTGATTCTTGATAAGAATGCCGAAATGAATGAAAAATCAATTTAAATTATATAAATAGAGAGAAATCATGTCCCACCTGTGTGTTTGAGAATGTACCAAATATTTTTTGCTTTCTAACTTTAAGTAATGAAGTGAAATAACAAAAAAACTGACCTTAGAAGATGACGTTGTTTACCATTGCTCATGAGATGGTCGATGGCATTGATTGTTAATTCAACATACAAATAGCCAATTAGTCACACCACTACTTCCTTCCAATGGGATATGTCACTTGTAATGTAGAGCAACTAATAAAAATATAGGATTAGATAGATATATGGAGGATTTCCTTATAAAGGCCAATCCCGAAAGTCAATGGACTTCCTTCCAAGGATGTCAATCCACGTTCAATTCTATCAATCTGATAATGATAAATAAAATAATAAAATATAAGATATAACCAAAAATGCAAAGGAAAAGGGACTGATGTGGTCCACGGTTATATGAAGGTCTGATGGTGATACTTGATCCAATGGGAGTCTAGGGATCACAAAACGGCTCAAAGGAGAAAAGATTTAGATAACTGATAGAGTGTTATAGATGGCTCAAGGGATCATGATATGACTAGAAATACACTTGAGGGGCATTTAGGTAATAAATTATGTGATATAGATGTCTACAAATCAATCTTAGGGGTTAAAAGGCCTTTCAGATAAGAATCATCAATGATTACGGTGAATCATCGGGGATTCTTTTGAATCATTAGCGATCCCGATTGGTTACCAATGAATATGATGGGTTGCCAATGATTCTGATGAGTCATCAATTATCTTATATGTGACCCTAGGGAATCATCAATTGTTCTGGTGAATCACCAACGATTCTAGTAAATTGTCGCTAATTTAGGTGAATCACCAAAGAATTGTGAAATTATACAAAGTTGATAATGGAAAGAGATATAACTAAAAATGGATGCTAAAATGATTCATTTAAGGTTGTAAATGATGCATAATAATATGATGAAGAAAGGGAAACCACTTAGCTTGTATAAATTGATGAATTAAGATCAAGGTGAAGATACCCAAGAAATGGAAGATTATAGATGTGAGAAGATTGTTCATTTGATTCTTGGATATATGAATGACATTCATAGGATGAAGATGAGATTATTAATGTCTTGAATGTTTCTATGATGATCTATGAATCTCTTCTGAGTGTTATGCTAGAAAAAAATGTAATGTAAATTCCTTAATTAACGTCCCATCTGAGCTAACCTCAAATAGAGGCATGAGACTCGTTTATATATGATCGCTAATAACTAGGGATAATCGCTAGTGATTCATTAGGATCATTAGTGATCCATGTTTAATGAGAAAAATGTTGAAACTACTTCCCAAATTGAGGTTTTTATTTATTTTAACGAAGGATATGTGTTGGAAATGGGTTATGCGGGTTAAGGAGGTTGTTAAATGCTTAAGAAGTTATTAAATTTGTTTATTTTTTATTTAATTTTTTCTCCTAAGTGGTTTGAGTGGTTTTAAGAGGAGTAAATAGGATTTTACATTTGTAGAATGATATTTATGGGGAGTAAATATGGAGAGGGAAATAAGACTTAAGACAAAGGATTTAATAGATAATATTGATGGTAATAATGAAGGGGTGCTAGAAGATGCGTACATAAGGATTACAAAGTGCTAATTTTAGGTGTTTACAATATCAACTCGACATCAGTGATGTCATTCCTTTGGTCTACCCCACCTTCACACTAATATCATATATGGTGGCATCGATTGACCTTCCTCCCACATTAACGCTCAAAGGTAAACAAAACCATATACCAACATGTTCGAATTTCTTTACAAGATATTATTTTCCTACACCGATCTTTGTAAATGCACATGGAAAGAATTTTGAATGGGGCATTATGAACCTAGCATGCATGACTTCGTCATTGATTAATCTCTCAAACCCCATTAAATTTTTTTTATGGCTATAAATAATAATCTATCAACCCTCTCCCTCTGTCTTTGGCTCTCATGGACATTAACCATCCATCATCTCCATCCCACGAGGTTATGGATACAGATGACACCATGTCTATTTTCTCTAGGTTTTTTTTAATCTCCACAATCACCTTAGGATAGGTCACTTATTAGCATGAAGTTGAACTCAGGACCCTCTCTCTTCAATTTATGGAAATGATAGAGGAAAACTCCCCTACTATTGAAATTCTTCATTACACTCGATGATGATTCCATCCTTTCTTATTAAATTTGGATGAAATTTGCACAGAATAACGCACAATATAATTTTCTTCTATATTATCATCTTCATACCATTTACAAAGGCTATTATATAGACATCGAAATAGAAATCCAACATCCTATAAAATAGGAATCCATACAAACAAATAATCCATTAATAGCTTTATTGGCACAACCAAACTATATGAATATATCGTTATTATAACAATATATTCTACATATAACCGTACTATTTACTAAACATCAATATTAATACCCATGTGAACATTAATATTCCTAATATTTTCTCCTTAATGTTTACATGGTAGTAAACAAATTTCACACTTCCTCTGCAGCTTGTTGCTCGTGCTTGCTCATGATCTTAGTACAACACTCAAAATGAAGGTAGAATAAGGAACACATCAACTTCTTATCAACCATGTGTTGTCGGGAACACATCTGACCGATGAGGATGGGAACACGCTCAAGAATCATCTTCTTATCAACCAATCACTCTAGGGAACACATCTAACCTAACAGTGTGGGAACTCAAGTAGGAACACATTTGAACAACCTTCAATGGTTTTCCAGAGGCTAACCACAAACCTAGGTATGAATAGGAACACATCTAACTATTCAACCTCTTCAAGACTCATGATGTTGCATTTTCAATTTGTTACTTTTTATTCACTATGTTATTGCATCAGGGGACTAATGTAGGAAAATCCAGATCAATTAGTGAACAAGAAAGAACCTATGTTCTTATTTCTCACACCATACTAGAAATATGAAAAACACAACTGAAAACTGAAAACGAACACACTTCACACACATGCCACCAATTCAATGAAGTGGTTCCATTGTTGGCATCGACAAGAGGTCATTGTTTGACCTCCATCCTTTGTTTCCTTCGTCCTACATTATCATGTAGCTCACTCAATAAATTGGACGTTGAATCTCACTAGTTTCCACATTGGGTTTATTTTTTCTATCCCCCACAATGTGAAACACATTATTTTCCGGATGTCGGGTAACACCGATAATACGTCCGTGAGGTTATTAATTTTTATTTTTACAACTTTTGACGATTCAAAAAATTGTGACACTAAATGACCTTGATGACATGACATTTTATAAAACTATTTATAAATCTAAAAATACCATGATATACTTTATCAAAGATAAAAATGAATAAAAATAACCACTCGATAGACTCAAATTGGATGACACTAATTTTGATATAGACTCAACACGAGATAATGAACAATAGACCACTTTATGCCTTATGATAAAGTTACATTTCTAAATAATAAAGAAACATATAATAACTTAACGATTGAAAAATGACTATTTTGTGTATATATATGAAACTTCCTAAAGAGGACTGTGTGGGTGCGGGGTCCTATTTGAACACTTAAAATGACCATAAAAAAATATAGACACCTAATTAGAACTCACACGATAAAACAAATACATTTGATAATAGACACAAAATTTGACAATGATACACTAAATTAACCTAAGTACCCTCCTTTACCACTTTAAAAAAATTGTACCATGTGCTAAGTTTTTTAAGCGGTGGGTTGTAGTGCATACATGCATGATTTTCCTTCAACACCGTAGGAGACTACAAGAAGGTATATGCGTGGGTAAAGAAATATTTGACATTTGGCATCCACATAAAAAAATTTGGAGTGTACATAAGGATTATCAGAGGCTTCACATGAACATACCAGTCCCTAAGTCGAGTTTGAGAACTTATGTAGCTGAAATAATAACATGTTTCTGAATAAAGTACCATATTTTCTTAATGCTTGGATATAAATGCTTCTTTATTTCAAACGCCAAACTTACTGTCAGATGTCGCTGATGTAAACTGCTGGAAAATGCAAATAGGAGAGAATGTGCGGAGATATATTCTATCACGTTGTATATATTGATACAAAAAGAGTGAATAGGATAAGTTGTAGAATGCAATCAATGTCGATCTAGATGAGTGTTGTATTGGTATGTATCAAGCCATTTTGGTGAACCCAAACCGTATGCAAAACTCTAATATCCACAACTAACTTTATCTATTTTTAAATAGCTCTCCTAAGCTATATGCACGGACACTCTTATATTTTATATGAAAATTTTCAATGGCATTGGCCAGCCAAGATACGGTCCCGTAGGAAGTAAATACACAAGTTTAAACCTGGTACAACGATCACTGTTCTATTGCACAAATATATGCTCAGCTTGACACTTCTACGCGTATGAATAACTCATTGAACTGTCAGTCCTCAATGAAATGTAAGACGCCTTTAGAAATCATGCCTCTCCTATACGCCAATCGTATTAGCAATTGCACTTAGAAGGATGATATGTAACTATCACCAGCAGAAATAAGCGCCTCAGTGGAGCAGCACACCACGAGAGTAGGATTTCAAAACTGACACTTAATAAAATACAGAGACTAACTTGTATTTATATCATACAATTATCTAAATATGACCAACAATAATTATTTTTAATATGAAGATTGCCATTATACGGGGCAATACAAGAGAAGTCAGCCCGTTTAGAGAGTTATATCTCCATATAATTGCTCTGGTATCAAATATTAAATTTGGATTAGATTTGCACAGGAATAACGCACAATATAATTTTATTTTGTATTATCATGTTCAGACTATTTACAAAGGCTATTATATAGCCACCAAAATAGAAAACCAACATCCTATAAAATAGGAATCCATACAAACAAATAACCCATTAATAGCTTTACGGGCGCAGCCAAATTATATGAATATATTGTTGTTATAACAATATATTCTACATATAATTGTACTATTTAATAAACATTAATATTCATACCTATGTGAACATTAATATTTATAACATTTCTTACATGGGGGTATAAGATTCCTATATTCATATGACGTTACTATCGAACACATCCAACCTTATTAACAAATCTGCCATTGAAATTAACATTGGGACTCCGCAAAAGCCCCCGCATCCTCAAAGCGGGTCAATCCTTGATCCACAAGATCTTGAATCTTTCACCACCTTCCTTCCTAGACATATCCAAGCCTTCACATGGTCATACACTGACATAGTAAGCCTTTATCCTTCCATTTTTTCCACAACATCATTAACTTCCTTATCACTAAGACAATTAAGCAAAAGCTTTGCCACATATACCCTCGATTTTCCCTCATTATCAAAGCGGAGTTGCAACACCTTCTTTCCACTAATTTCATCATCCCTACTAACTATCCCCGATGGGTATCCAATATCTTACCTATTGGAAAATCTTTGCAAAGCTTCGTATCTCGCATTAAATTTTGATATTTAAACCTCGCTTTACCTAATGATTATTTTCCTCTTCCCAACATTGATCAACTCACGGACGACCACATAGGCCATGAGATTATTTCTCTTATGGATGGTTTCTCTAGGTATAATTAAATCCTCATCACACCAAAAGACCAACATAAGACTTCTTTTATCACTCCTTGGGAAATGTTTCTATCCGCTTATGCCCTTTGGTTTAAAAGCTGTAATAGGCACCCATCAATAAGCCATGACTTACATATTTCATGATCTCATCCATAAGATAGTAGAGGAATATGTTGATGACCTCTTGGGTAAATCCAAGCATCGAAGCGATCACATTTCCATCCTTGAAATCATTTTCGAGCACCTTATCCACTTCTTCCTCCATCTCAATCCAACCAAGTGTGTGTTTGGAGTGCTAACTAGTAAAATCCTTAGATTTATCATTTTTATCAGGGGTATTGAAATTGACCCCAATAAAATAAAAGACTTCATTTACATGCCTCCTCCTTCTAATCTAAAGTAGCTTCACAATCTCCAATGCCAAATTTAATTAGTTCACCGTTTCATTTCATAAATTTTTAACCGTTGCCAACCTTTTCACCATCTTCTTCACAAATACATTGAATTCTAATGGGATGATATGTACCAAAAATCCTTTGATGACCTTAAGAAAAATCTCTTATCTCCTCATGTTCTTACCTCTCCATGCTAGGGGAGGATTTATATCTCTATGTCTTTGTCTCTGATCTTTCTTTGGGTGCCATGCTAGCACATTGCGATGAGAAATGCAGGGAGCGAGCCATGTATTACATCAGTCACACCCTTCATGTGTATGAGACTCACTACACTAAATCCCAAAATCTATGTTGCACTCTTTTCTTTTCTAATTCCAAGCTTCTCCATTATCTCCTTAATCTTAAAACATATTTTGTCACTAGCTTTCATATTCTTAAGACCATGCATTCAAAGCCTTATCATATTTATCGCATCACTCGATGACTCATGCTCGCGATAGAGTTTGACCTAGAGTTGATCTCTCAAAATAAAACAAGGGCCAAGATATCGCATGTCATTTAGTTGACACCCCTCTTCCTCATAATCATCTCCCTCAAGAGTAATTTATAGATGAATATATCAATACCATTGATTATGATATATGTCCCTTAAGATAATTCTCTTCTTTGATGGATCGAAGTTTTGACAAGGGGGAGGTGCTTTGCATCATTGTTATTCTTGCATGGGATACTCCCATTCCAGTTTCCTAAAATCTTAATTTTGAATGCTCAAACAATATGGGAGAGTATGAAGCTCTCATCTTAGGCCTTCAAACCACTGTCTTATTTGGCATCCAAGTCCTTAATATCTATGGGGATTCTCATCTCATTATTAACCAATTTAAATAAATCTATCAATGTAGAAATGATGTCCTTGAAGTACAAGGACATTGTTAACTTCCATCTTAGAGCATTCAATTTCTACACCCTTCAAACTATCCCTTGGTCATCCAACTACTTTGCGAAACTATGTAATCTCTCACATATATTTTCCTTGGTCCACAAAATAATATAATCTCCCCATCATCATTCATTGCATTGAGAAACCCGATCACATTAGTGAACTCCTAGTGTTAACCTTATGAAATTCAATCCTTGTGACTTTTGGTATTCTCAAACATTTGACTATCTTTCTCAATCCATCATCCCCTATAACTTATCTAAGAATGGTAGGAGGTCATTTCAACAATGTGTTAACTGTTATGTCATCCTTGGTGGTATCCTTTTAAAATGTGGCTTTGATAATGTATTACTTCATTGCCTTAAGTCTCATTAATCAACTTGAGATATCCAAGAATTCAATGAAAACATATGTGGTGGACATTTTAATGGGTTGGTTATCGCTAAACATGTCCTTCACATGGTTTATTATTTTCCCTATATTAATCATGATTATTTTGAGTAGCATCAAGTTCCAATAACATTCTAATCTTATCTACATCCCTAGCAGGCCTTACTTCCGGCCTAAGATCTATAAACTTTATCACAAAGTGGGGACTTGACCTCATCGAGCTCATCAATCCATGCATGCTCTTCTTAGCGCCATCATATTTTTGTCACCGTTAATGATTATTTCACCAAATGGATGAAAGAAATTTCACTTGCATCAACCTAAGCTAACCAAATCATTAATTTTTTTCTATCAGCATATCATTTTCTGTTTTAGTGTTCCTAAAAAAAACATCATGGAAAATTGAAAGTCCTTAAAATATAAATATCTCAAGAATCATTGAGACTCATTCAATACTAGGATTTTCTTCTCTTCTCTCAGTATTATCCTCAATATAACATTTGGTAAAGACAAAGCCACAAACAAAACCATATGCAATATCCTTTCAAAGAGTATATATAACTCTCGCATCTTCATATCCCCTTCGCTCTTTAGGCTTATCAGACTATCATCTTCAACTTTATAGGAGCTACTCCTTTTTATCTCATATACGACTTCTATGCATTTCTTACTCTTAAATTTTGACTTTCATCCTTGTGTGTTTGTCTTCATGAATTTTCTCCAAGGAATATTATCGCTAAGATCATCTAGCATAGCTTGAGGTGTTAGACAAGTATCACCTTCTTACTCTTGAACATCATCATGTAACTATACAGAGTGCATCAAATGTACTTATAATAAATATGTCAAGGAATGAAAATTTCATATTGGTGACCTTCTCTAGAAATACAATCAAAATGTCACTATTTTGGAAAGGAGCCGACGTGGAAAATTTTCTCCCAACTAGATTGTACCTTATATTATCACACATAATAATTTGGCTTCTCTTGATGGTAAACTAGAAAGAAATCCTCTTAACTCATTTCTCTTGTGTCCCTTCTATTGTTAACATATCTACCAATGATAATTTAGTCATCTCAGTGGTCATACATCCATAATTATCCTCTTCCATCTTTCATTGTAATGATTTGGAATTATGTAGTCTACCGTTACTTTTTAATATATTACCTTGAATATGGGCACCACGAATCTTCTCATAGCATATTCCCTACGGACAAGTTCCTCCTTCTATGTGGGAACCCAAGATCATTACATCAATCTTCCTTCTTATTTACCTACTGGAATCATGGTAAGGGTCCACAGTGTAACTTGTACATTTTCATCCCCTCCTAAGTGGTCTACCTAGTTATTCCTAGCTCTTCCATAAAAATTCAAAATTTTTGGATGCTCATCTTAAAATCTATCTTATCCAAAGGAAATAGACTTCTCACTCAAAGGAAATCTATTGAAAAATAAAATTGTCAAAAATATATATTGATCCTTTGAAGGGTAACTATCATATATCCTGTCATTTACAAAAGTAAAATCCAAAATCCAAAAGCAAAAGGAAAAATATAGATTACTACCTCAAAGGATGGATACCATCTCATATCATGGCAATGAAGGCTTCCCAAATTGATCTTCCTTTTATATACTCAAAATAAAAAGCATAAAATTCAAAAGAAATCAGCCTAAGAAAGCTTCCGCATAGATAATCTTTCTCATCCACAAAAAAATTCCCACATTGATCTGTTTTCTTAAATATGGGGCATATATTTAGGGACACGCACCTAAGGAGAACATATATTCCCACACACAAGTTATATTTAAGATCCCTTAGGTATTGTCGAGATTAGGTCTATAATTCCATCCTCCATATTTTCCATCATGACCCTTTCAGATTACTAACTACCAATGGTTGTGTGTTAATACCTATTATTGGCTTCAAGTGCATTACATTGATTTGCTCCTTATCTTGTTTACCTCCAATCTAGTTAGAAGTGTCATTTCTTCATGTGCACCTTACTAGTAAGGAATTTTGTTCCTCTCTTTCTGGCCACCTTATATCGAATTCGAATTCTTTTCTCTCAAATCCAATTTATCTACTTCTCCAACCATCTCATCCATGACTTTTTATAGATTTCTAAAATCCATTATAAATTTCCGATTAACATCCACAATGTTTGAATCTCACAAATATGCATTCGATACCATCTATATCAAACATATTTATAAATACCATCACATCATTTGTATCAACTTATCTATGTCATAATCATTGCTAATAGTTATCTATCCATTTCCAATCACACGATATATCATCTATATACCCATCACAAAACATCACAACATAGATCCACATTTTATTTCAAATCCATAACCATAATTTAAACCATATCCATAATTCAACATCTACATCTAATCACATCTATAATCATCATACGAAAACATCCAAATTTAACATAAACATAATAAAATCCATTAATCCACACATGACACGTGATAAGTGAACGACAACAATTATATATATATATATATATATATCATCCAAATACATCTAATAACATCAATGACATGACAATATGGGTCCTATCTCAAAGCTACCATACATAATCAAAATCAGAAATTGTACATATGATAATATCAAATATTTCCCTTAGGGCAGGTGCTTGTACATCTCTCTAGGCCTCATCTCCTCCATCATAGGATAGACATCGTCTTGGTTGGGCCATGCTGGCCATGTTCCCAAAAGGTGTCAGTAGTGTTTGCCCCGGCTCCCTACTACTACTGCTATGTATGTATGTTGCATGTCTCGAATTTGCACATGTCTCAAAGTCACTTTTTTATAAATTATAGGTATTGAGAGGGAGGTGAATTATTACAATCAAATTTTTTAAAATAGTTTACATTTATTCAATCATCCAACCTTAAACTAACTTAACCATGATGAGCATGTAAATTCATTAAGAAGATAGAAAGATAAACAAACACGCATGAACACATGTAGAGACAAAATTTAATATGGGAAACCCATAAGAGATAACAACCCAATGAAATCGAAGAACTATCTTGGAAAATTTTTCTATAACGTGACAATGATTTCACCATATAGTGAGCACCCACTCACCCTGAAGCACCCACTCTAATACAATATCAAGCACCCACTTGAATACAAGGTCAAGCACCCACTTAGTATATTTGGCAATAACATACTTGCTAGGAAACACCCACTTCAAAAATTTTGAGGAATAACTAATACCTTTTTCATTGAAATTTTGATCACCTTCTTCACTTGGTTGCTTACACCAACCTAATGTGATCATTGTTTTACCTCACTTTATTTCATTTACATTCTTCTCTCAAAATACCAATATGTTCTTCACTAAAAAAACTTATATTGGATCTTCAAGAATGTTTTGGAATATGAATCATGATCCTTATTTAATAAAGATTTTCCTCTCAAACTTCTATTACCTTCAAAGATAAATTCACATCAGGTTCTATGTCCAAGATCAATAAAACATTCTCTAGCTTCAACATGTATAAGCAACATATTTTTAGCCATGCCATGACACCTATATACATGAAAAATACTTCACCCTGTGTCCCTTACATTTCAAATTCAAATCCTCTTCACTTCCACATTTGTTTTTTCATGTACTAAGAAGATGAGGAGATTTTAAACATTATGAACTTCAAGTATTATCACTACCTCAAGTAATCCCTTCATTTAACTATTCATATTCCTCTCTTAACTTCTCGTACCATATGGTCTAACCGACATAGTATAATTTTTATCACCCAAGAGGTTATCAAATTCCTAAAATTCAGACTTGGCATTACTATTGGTTTTCTTGATTAGAACATGGAATATATATCATCCAAATACATCTAATAAAATGAATGATATGACAATATGGGTCCTGTCTCAAAGCAACCATACATAATCAAAATTTGTAAACTCGCATATGATAATCTCAAATATTTCCCCTTAGGGTAGGTGCATGTACATCTCTTTGGGCGTCATCTCCTCCATCATGGGATAGAGCTCATCTTGGCTTGGCCACGCTAGCAATGTTCCTAGAAGATGTCAGTCATGTTACGCCTTTGCTCCTGCTACTTAGCTAGGTATGTTGTATATCTTTGCGTCTGCACTAGCGTCGAAGTCATTTTTTATAAATTCTAGGCACTCGAGAGGAGGTGAACTAGTTCACTTTAAAAATTCTAAAACAATTTACGATTATTCAATCATCCAATCTTAAACTATCTTAACCATGATGAGCATGTAAATTCAATAAGAAGATTAAAAGATAAACAAACATGCCCGAACACATGTAGAGACAAAATTTAATATGGGAAACCCATAAGAGATAACAAACCAATTAAACTAAATAACTAACTTGGAAAACTTTCCTATAAAGTTACAATGATTTCACCATATGGTGAGCACCCACTCTAATGTAATATAAAATAACCTACTTGAATACAAGGTCAAGCACCCACTTAGTATATTTTCCAAGAACCTACTTGCTAGGAAACACGCACTTACAAATTTTTGAGGAATAACTAAGAATTTTTCGTTAAAATTTTGATCACCTTCTTCACATGGTTGCTTACAACAACCTAATGTGATCATTGTTTTACCACACTTTATTTCATTTACACTCTTCTCTCAACATATCAATATGTTCATCAACCAACAAAACTAATATTAGATCTTCAAGAATGTTTTGGAATATGAATCATGCTCCTTACTTAATGAAGATTGTCCTATAAAAATTCTATTACCTTTAAAGATAACTTCACATCAGTTCTATGTCCAAGATTAATAAAACATTCTCTAGCTTCAACATGTACTAGCAACATATTTTTAGCCATGCCGAGACACCTATATACATTAAAAATACTTCACCTATGTATGTTACACTTCACATTCAAATCCTCTTAACTTCCACACTTCTTTTTCACGTACTAATAAGATGAGGAGATTTTAAGAATTACTAACTTCAAGTATTATCACCGCCTTAGTCATCCCTTCATTTAACTATTCATATTCCTCTCTTAACTACTTGTACCATATGGTCTAACCGACATAGTATAATTTTTATCACCCAAGAGGTTATCAAATTCTTAAAATTCAGACTTGGCATTACATTGGTGTGCTTGATTATAACATGGAATATATATCATCCAAATACATCTAATAAAATTGATGACATGAAAATATGGGTCTTGTCTCAAAGCTACCATACATAATAAAAATCTATAAAGCTGTACATATGATAATATTAAATATTTCCCCTTAGGGTTGGTACTGTACATTTCTCTGGGCCTCATCTCCTCCATCATGGGATAGACCTTGTCTCGGTTGGGCCACACTAGCCTTGTTTCTATAAGGTGTAAGTTGCGTTTTACCCTTGCTCCCTTCTACTCGGCTAGGTATGTTGCATATCTCTACATCCGCACCAACCCTAAAGTCACTTTTTTATAAATTCTAGGCACCGAGAAGGAAGGTGAATTAGTACACTTTAAATTTTTAAAACATTTTACATTTATTCAATCTTCCAACCTTAAACTATCTTAACCATGATGAGCATGTAGATTCAATAAGAAGATTGAAAGATAAACAAATAGGCATGAACACATGTAGAGACAAAATTTAATATAAAAACCCATAAGAGATAACATCCCAATGGCGAAGAACTAACTTGGAAAATTTCTTATAAAGTGACAATGATTTCACCATATGGTGAGCACCCACTCACCATGAAGAACCCACTCTAATACAATATCAAGCACCCACTTGAATACAAGGTGAAACACTCACTTAGTATATTTGGCAAGAACCTACTTGCTAGTAAACACCCACTTCAAAATTTTTGAGGAATAACTAAGACTTTTTCATTGAAATTTTTCTTACCTTCTTCACCTAGTTGCTTACACCAACCTAATGTGATTATTGTTTAACCTCACTTTATTTCATTTACACTCTTCTCTCAACATATCAATATGTTCTTCACTAAAAAAACTGATATTAGATCTTCAAGAATGTTTTGGAATATGAATCATGCTCCTTACTTCATGAATATTGTCCTTCAAACTTCTATTACCTTCAAAGATAACTTCACATCAGGTTCTATGTCCAAGATCAATAAAACATTCTAGCTTCAACATGTACTAGCAACATATTTTTAGCCATGCCAAGACACCTATATACATGAAAAAAAATACACCTATGTCCCTTAAACTTCACATTCAAAGCCTCTTCACTTCCACACTTGTTTCTTCATGTACTAAGAAGATGAGGAGCTTTTAAACATTACTAACTTCAAGTATTATCTTTGCCTTAGTCATCCCTTCATTTAACTATTCATATTCCTCTCTTAACTACTCATACCATATGGTCTAACGGACATAGTATAATTTTTATCACTAAAGAGGTTATAAAATTCTTAAAATTCTGAGTTGGCATTACTATTGGTGTGCTTGATTAGAACATGGAATATATATCATACTATTGTATAATTGTTGAACTAAAAAAAAAGTCATGAAATGACCTCTTCCAACAAGGTATAACTGATATTTAGTATTTTATTTTACATAATGAGCAAGATATTTTTTCTAGACAGACATAACCCTATTAAAGGAGTTAAAAACATGAAGAAACATTAGAAATGCTTCCAATATATATTTATAACTGTTATGATATATCATTCTTTTCCGTTGGGATCCAACTTTCATTTGAGAACATATAAGGAATATAAGTGCAGCAAATGGTTATTACAGTGTTGTGCATACATAAGATTACTCTTCATCACAAGATCCTTCAAGAGAATATGAATCAAAGGTAGCTTAACACATTTTTCTTCACAATCAAGAGACATGCAATCTTAGTAAACTCAAACCACCAACAAGCGCAGTGTTGCCAATTGTTTTCAATCATGAAGATAGGGTGTAGGACATCTTCAATAGGTTTCATCGTGATATTTGCATAGAGACAAAGTATGGAAAAGTTTACACAATTTTTTCTTCATAAATTTTCACATCTAGATAGAGAGGTCTGCATCATAGTCATGATAAAGCTTAAAATAAAAAATAAAAATAATTCAATAGTCTATCATGGTCTTCATATGGAATAATAGGTTTATAGACATTATTTTCTTGTCAAGAAGATCCATAACATATTTTTACACTTCATGTCATAAGCTATTTGGTAGGCTAGATAGTGATTTTCACATACAATATCATATCTTCAAGGACTAAAACACCATAAACATTCAAAATCTATTTACCTTGATCTTAGAAGCACAAGAAGGATACGAATGTGTGGCACATCTTCCTAGATCATATAATAGCTTCATACTATGCCTTTATAATAAGTTTGACAAGAACTTCAAGCTCTTGCACAAATAGGAATTCAAAATCTAAGCCATAGGTTGTCATTTTAAGTCTTATAACAACTCATATTTTAATTTTATGCCAATTAACTTGTATAAACACATCAATAGATTTTATTTATTCAATATCTAATCCTCACTTTGCTTTGATATGGAAATAACTTCATGATTTCATTATTTAGACTAAAAGATCTTACCATTCTAATTGTTACGGGAGGTAGAACCGGTATTCAAAAATAATGATAGGTTTGAAAGTGTGAAACATTACATTAAACATTTAGAGATACATGATTAAAGGAAAATTATCTTTTTTCCACCTACCATGCTAAGGACCATACCAATTTAAGGAATATAGGCATGAAACTTGATCATTTCTAAGACTATGTGCACTTGTGTTTAGGAAACCGCAATGTAGTTTGCATTTGAGACATTTTACTTACCAACCTTAACTCACCTAGATATGAATTTGCACTTATCCTTCACCGATAAGATGTTCAATATGCTTATACTTCTCTTAATTGGATTAAAGAAAAAAAAATTTATTTTTCATGCTCAAAAGACACGCTTTTAAAAGAGTTTGCAAGAATCAAATTGGAAATGATGCACCATGAAGTAGTTGCACTCAAACGGAATCATGATAGCTCCAGCGTAATCACAAGGATCGATCAACAATGGAAGAAATTTCTCAACAAAAATAAAGCTTGCACATAGAGGAAAGATAGCGGAGTGTCTTGGCATACTCATAAATAAGAAATAAAAGGGTACATATAGGGTGTTGAGTAACCCTAGAGCATGACACACAAGAAAACCCTAAACCTAACCCATGTGAGATGACCCTCCATATATGAGTGGAGGACACATAGGATCCCACACACCAACACCCCCCCTTCATCAAAGTTAGGGTAACAGCTATGATGAGTCAGAAAAAACAAGAAGACACTCCTAAACAACTAAGAAATATGTGTCAATGGGGCTCGACAACTAAAGGCTTGATAAGGTGCCCATATAAAACCAACATCTACTTAGAAGAAGAGAAAATGACTATATAGCCCGAAGAAGATGATCAAATACATAAGACCTCACCCTAAGAAGAGAGGCTGTAAGTGAAGAAACTTCACCTTAGTGAAGGACTTGATGAATATATTTGAAATCTCGATTAGCTATCGAATGTACTAAATCTCAATGATACCATCATGAATAAGCTCTCGTATGAAGTGCATATGGATCTCAATGTGCTTTGTCCACTGATGTTGAACCTGGATTTCTACAAATTGAGATAGCCCTCATGTTATCACAATAGATAATGGTAGGCTACTGAAAGTGGATGCTAAACTCTGTTAGAATACCCTGTAGTCAAATAACCTTTGTGGCAGCGTTAAGCGCTGCTCCTCTATATTCTCGCCTCTGTAGAAGATATCACAATTACATTCCGCCTCTTGCTAGACCAACTAACAGGACCCAAACCAAGAGAGAGACTATAACTGTGAGGTAGATTTCTAATGATCTAAGTCACTAGCCCAAGAATCTGCAGAACCCAATCAAGTCAATATCGACCCCTCCATACTAGTGAATGCCATTAGTAAAGGTGCCACAAACATAGTTAAGGATCCACTTAGATGCTTTCCAATGTAGCTCATATAGATCCTACATGAATCTGGACATGATCCCAACAACATAAGATAAATCTGGTCAAGTGTGAGTCAATTAAATCAAGCTCCCTACCAACTATCGATAAAGGGTACCATCAACCAAGGGAGTAGAGAAATTAGAAACCAACTTAACCCTGGAAAGAAAAGGAGTAGGAGAATACTTGCAATCGGACATCTAAAAATGAGAAAGCAAGTCAAGAGCATACTTAGGTTGTGAAATCAAAATTCCTGAGTTAGATTGTGAAATCTAGATCCCAAGAAAGTAATGAAGCAGACCTAAGTTAGTCATGGAAAACCTGTTGGCCAAGGTGATCTTCACATAATCAATGATAGAGGAAGAGCTTCCTATGATCAACAAGTCATCAACATAGAGAAAAAGGATGAGTATGGAGTCATCTTTCGTAGAATATAAACATTTGCATCGAGTGACACCTATTAAACCACGATGTAAGTAAAAGGATTCTATCTTGGCATACAAGGCCGAGGGGCTTGTTTAAGGCCATAAAGAGACTTATTTAGCTTACAAACAAGGGAGGGATCATTGACATAACCCATACATTGTTCCATGTAGATCTCTTCCGTAGGTCACCATGAAGGAAGGTACTCTTAACATCCATTTGATGGACTTTCCATCTTTGCTATGGTAATGACAAGGGTCACTCGAATAGAAGTCATCTTCGCAATTGGAGCAAAGGTTTCAAAGTATAATCAACCGCAACTATCTAGGAGAAACGCTTAGCTACTAATCACACTTTAAACATTTTGCATCTCCATCTACTCAATACTTTGTTTTGAAAACCCACTTACACCAAATTATTTTTCTTCCTTTCAGAAGAGGGTGAGATTCCAAGTATCGTTCTTCATGAGAGAGGAATACTCCTCATCCATGGAAAAATCCCACTCAAGAATATAGAAGCCTCCTAGAAAGACTATGGATCAGAAGTAGAGGTGAAGAAAGAGTGGGGTCCAATGAAATCTGAGCGAGTATGAATCATATCAAAAGTATCTCTAACTAAATCTCCAACACTTCACAAAGTTTTCCTAGCCCAAAGAGGACCAAGAGGATAAACCTATGATTCATAAGATTCATCGGTCGAGTGAGAAGGGACATAGTCCTCATCATCACTACTATCGAATCGAGAAGACTCAAAGGTCGATGGTCGATAGGATCAGGAAGAGGAGCACGCTCAACATCATCATCATCTAATGAGTTAGAATCCAAATCAACAAGCTGAAGAACCTCAATAGATAGAGAAGTAGAATTCGAAGAAGACTCATCAAACTTAACACTTATCTCAATATAAAGCTCATGAGAAGTAGGATTCAACAATCGATATCCCTTCACACCATCGGGATACCCTATAAATATATAAGACTTGGATTTTTATTCCAATGCCTTGTGTTTCTTCTTGGGAATCCAAGCCATAGCCCTTGATCCGAAGAATCGAAAGTGCTCAACATCAAGCTTGAGTCCAAACTAGGATTCAAAGGTTGTCATCCCTCTTACTACCTTGTGTGAAACATAGTTCTGAATGTAATTAGCACAATTCTTTGCTTCATCCTAATATTGCAGAGGAAGAGACTTGAGTGAATCATACAAGTGGCCATCTCCTTAAGAGTACGATTTTTCTTTTTACTACTCCATTATGTGAAGGGATATAAGCAATCGTATGTTGTAAGGAGATCCCTTCTGAAGTATAGAAATCCATGACCCTATTGTTTACATATTCACCTCCATTGTCAGTTCGAAGAACCTTGAAAGACCATTCCACCTGTTTCTCAGCAAGAGCCTTAAAGTCCTTAAAATTTTGAAATACTTTAGACTTAAACTTAACAAAATATACCCAAGTATATAATGAATATTCATCAATGAAGGTGAGCACATAAAGAGATTTAGTAAACGAAGGAGATGGAAATGGACCAGAAATATCGCTGTGAACAAGATACAAGGGACGAGTAGCTCTCTAGGATTTTCCTTTGTCAAAGATATTTTTAGGACACTTTCCAATGGTACAAACCTCACAAATACCCTTAGAAAACTTGACGCAGGGTAACCCATTGACCATTTTGTTTTGGATCAATTCTTTAAGGTAGAGATAATTTAGATGTCCAAAATGCTCATGCCATAGCTTACTAACCTCATTTTCATGAGTGAGCAAGGAAGTGGGTGTAGAATCAAAAGTAAATTGGGAAAAGGTATAAAATTGTGAATGGTAATCCACCTTTTCGTAAGCCACTATAGTGTCATCATTAATATCACGAATAATCACAGAGTTAGGAATAAATCCCTCTCACATTCCTTCACCAAGGTGAGCAATTTGGTAAAGCGATAGGAGATTAGTAGAGAGATCGGGAACACTCAACACTTGGTTGAATGTTGCCCCATCCATCTCTACCGATCCACTACAAGAAACTGAAATTGTTGTGTCATTACCCATCATGATTTGGGACATAACACAAGGATCAATGTTGGAGAACTCAACATCCAAAGATGCCATGTTGTGCGAGGCACCAGAATCTATAATCGACGCGTCGATGAAGGAGCAACTTTGGCTAAAGGGCATTTCCTTTCTTCTTATTAGATTTAAACCCTTTTTCAAGTAGAAGACTCAGCCTTTGGAGCATTTTGTTTGATAGACTTGGGAACAACTATTTGATTTTTCTCAAGTAAATGAGTAAGGTGATCAATTTGTTTTCTCGTACACATATGCTTTTTATGACCATGATTATTGCAATAGGAACACAAAAACTAGTCTTTCTCTACTCTAGGATTAAAATTTGAAGTGTTCATGTTAAACTTAGTTTTGGTCTTGGTTTTAATCCTTTCTTTCTTTATTCTTTTCAGTCTTCTTTTCCTTACTAGTACTTGCTATAAGGGCATGTGACTTGGAGTTGAGAGAACCCATTTGAAAGATTTTGTCCTGTTCTAAAATGATTTTGGATGAAAACAGATCAAAGGAGGGCATATTCCAATCCTTTCCCAAGGCAAAGGTGTTTGTAGCATAAAAAATTGACACAAAGACATAATAGTCGAGACCTAAATTAGAGAGAATCAACAAGATCAATTAAGAATATTTCTTCTCTACTTGACACTCCTTTAACGACAATCTAGTGTGGAAAAAATTAGAGAATAATGCTTGTAGGTTTTCAAAATCACTAGGATTTAACCCTAGTAGTTTGTTTTCCAAATCATGCGCTCGCATGTCATCTTGTTATCCAAACGTTTTATCCAACCTTGTCCACACAGAATTAGGTGTTTTAGATGAATCAATGTGGAAGCAAAAGTTAGGAGAAACAGATATGCAAAGAAGAACTAAAGCTTCATCACTACGTTTTAACCACTTAGATTTTTCAAGGTCGTCATCCGGGTTCGGTCTCAGTTCCCATGCTGATGCAAAACAACCCTTTACCCCTTAGTTTCATAATCATTTTTTATCTCCATTCGAAGAAGTTGAAGGATGTAAGCAAAGGAATTTAAAGTGCATACATAGTGAATAGAGAGAGAAGGAATGAAGAAAATAAACTCAGTGTATCTCAACCACCCAGACAATATAATAACCCCCTTATTTGGGTACTTTATAGTTTAGTGTGTTGAATACAATCGGGTTTCAGCGTGCTTCTTGAAACCATTGGAAACTCACCTTGCAATTAGTGTAATAACACGCAAGAGAGGAGACCACAATTTTGTTTCATGAAGCATAGAAAAGTGACACCATATACAAGCACAACTTGGAAAAAGCTAGAAAGGAGGTGAAATCAAATCGGGTTGTGAGAAAGAGCATCTCACGTCGCAAAGGATACCCCCTAGCTACAAACTATGGCTGATACACTCACTAGTCACAAGTGATAATAAGGGTAAATACAAGTTTTTAGATGAACTCAAGATGATTCTGGATGATCTTCAAAACTCTGGAAAAGCGCTCAGAAGGAAAATAGGTGCTCCGAGTGTCATTGCACACTTGAGCACATGATGAATAAAATAAATCAACAATAACGCCTAAAAATTACCATTTTGAAATGTCTAATATATCTAATTTTAAAGCTATGGGAGTAAAAAAATGATAATTAACGTTAATTTAAAAGATGATTTAAATTATTACTAATCGAAAAGATAAATAAATTAGATTCGTAATTAATAAAACTAGATTTAATATAATTAAATCTAATTAATTAAAAAGAAATACTAATTAAGATCTAATTAAAATTAAATCCTAATTAACTATTTAAATTTATTTCCCTTTTAAAAAAATCCACCCTAAATGAATTTTTTAAAACTTGCCTTAAATAAATTTAAATGCCCACTTTAAAATTACCTCCGTTTGGATTTTTCTACTTGAAAAGATTTCCCACCAAAAAATTAAAAAACATATCATAAATAATTTTTAACAAACTTATTGTTATTGAAATCCCAAGTTGGAGGGGTCAAAGGGCCGTAAAAGTCGTGTAACATTTGAGATATGTGGATGCCGTTGGAGGTGGATGGAGCGGGCTCGACAAAGGGACTTGGGGCTCGGTTCAAATGCAAAGGAGAAGCTTGAGAGAGCCATTGTTGGCGACGGTGACAAGTGGGGAATGAATAGGATGGGGCTGAAAAGGATTAGCCGGGGCCGAGTAAAACAATAGGAGGGGTTGTGCAAAGAGGTGAGGGAAGAGTCGGCGAGGTAGGGAATGAAGGCCGAGTAAAGTAGGTAGGGCACCACGCAGAGGATGAAAACCATGACTCGGCCAACACACGAGTCGGAGACATGGCCACTCACGAGAGGAGAGCATGCACGGCAGTAGGAGCCCAAGATCGGGGTAGGGTAGGATTTCATTGAGGAAAACCTTGATCGGCCGATAGGAACAGGACTCACCAGAGCAAGCACACCGATAGGACTCGGTTCGGGAAATACTTGTGAGACAGGATGAGCACAATCCAGGGATTCGTGGCAAGTTGAGGAGCCTAGGGCAAAGAAGAGGAGCTTTGAGGTGAGTTGAGGAGCTCGGTGGAGAGCTCGGTTGGGAGAAGTGCACCAAAAACACCAAAAATCCAAACTTCAAACCTGTAATTTTGAACTGAATCTCTATAAAACCAGATGCAAACACAGAGAAACTAGAAAAAAAAATAGAGATCTAAAAAAATTCACATTTAATAAATGATTAAAAACTAGAATAAAGAACCTCTATTTTTAGCTTATTTGCTAAATTTATCCACAGCTAGCTAAATGTAGTCATAAAAACCCTGAAAAACTCAAGAATATCTGCACATGCACAAAGAACACAAAGTGAAACCAAAAATTTCCAAGAACAATTTGGTAAGAACATTAGCAAATGAAATTATAGAATCTAATGATTGAAAAACTTTCACAAGGAGTAAAAAATAACGAAACCAAGAGTAATCGCAACGCAAATAAAAATGCACATTTACCCATTCTTAGATCGATACCATGAAAGAGTTTACAAGAATCAAATCGAAAATGAAGCACCACGAAGTAGTTGCACTCAAACGGAATTGTGATAGCTTCAACATAATCACAAAGATCAATCAATAATGGAATAATTTGCTCAACAAAAATAAAGCTTGTGTATAGAGGAAAGACAACAAAGTGTCTTGACATACTCATAAATTAGAAATGAAAGGGTACATATAGTTTATTGAGTAACCCTATTGCATGACACATAATAAAACCCTAAACATAACCTTAAACCTAACCCTAAATGTAACCCATGTGAGATTACCCTCCATATGTGAGTGGAGGACACATAGGATCCCACACACCAACAAGTTCATTGTAAATCCTTTGAGTTGAATGATTCGGTAATTTCGAGATTATATATTAACTAGATTTACTTCATCAAGAGATCAGTTTAAAGGCCATGTTTATAACTCGTTGTCCTTATTAGAGTCATATAGCTCATGAATGTAGGTTCTTCACAACATCAAGTTCTCATAGACTACATAATAGCCCTTGTCATGACTTGTTCTCCATAGATGTGACTAATATTTATCTATATATATTAATGATCAACAGGTGTATAACTTAGATAATAATTCATTGCACAACTTTTAACTCAAAGCCCTTTACACCATGCAACATACACATAACTTGCAAGAGTTGAGACACACTTGTACAGTATAGTCCACCTTGAGAGACAAAATTCCCGATTTTGAGTTGGAGTAAGTCTTCTATGATTGTGAAGGTTTTTCATGAAATTCCTTATTGATTTGGAGGTGAAATAAGTCAAATTATGCCTATCGCTTCAATGAGTCTGGTGAGAGAAAAAAGTTAGTAAAATACATAAAATGTATTTGTTTCTTATCCAATTTTCCTCAAAAATTTTGTAAAAATTAATTCTTGGATTGATCATAAAAAATTCATTCTATTATTTATCTGAATAAGGCTTGAAAAGATTTCATGGACTCTAAGAAGATAGGGTGCTCATTTTTCATTCCTCAAAAAAACTAGTTTTAGTAAAACTTGAATAACTTAAAAATTCTAATTCAAAATTTGATGAAATTTACCATAGAGCACCAATAAAAATCCCTCTACATGATACATATTTTTTTCCCATTAATATTCTTGAAAATATCTTACCAATTTCAATTACCTCAAATTTCACCGCTAGTTCTAAAAGGAAGTTTTGGTGAATACTTGAATATTTCCTCCAAAGGCTAAAGTATACCCCTGTAGATTCTCAAAAATTATCTAGTAATTTTTTTAGGCTCCTGCCATGCTTACCTATTCTCTTCATGACCTTATTTGTTCTCATACACCTCATTGAGCTCTAAAACTAGGCATAAATGATCTAGTTTCAAATGTGACTTGCACCACATGGCCACGATAATCAAGTTATGAGATTTTGAAAATCCTAAAGACATCATATTTGACCTATGGGACACCTGAACTAAGCACACCAAACTTCCCCACACCTCTAGTAGACACCTACCTTACTCGACCAAGCTTATAGCATCCCGAGACCATCCTGGAATCAACCTAAACCTTCTTTGTGAGCTCCAACCATCATCAAGAAGGAACTACCAATCAAGCTTCATGCCTATAACTAAACCAAACTTCACCACTTCACACCATTACCATCAATTCCACTTGACATTGATGAAAACACCAATTACAGGGTTTAACAATCTCCCCTTTGCTATTGATGAAATAAACTCAAAAAAATTGATGGAAAATAATGATACCAACACTTTCAAGGCATTAATATCTAATTTATGACAACACTCTCACCCCCTTGGACATCTATGATAAAGGTTCATACATCTAATCAACATGATTGATATTTAAATAAGCATTGATAAAGCATAATCTTACCTCAAGAAGCTCGCTTTGGATTAGGTCTCTACGTTGTTATAAATGGCTTGAAATAATACATATATTTTTACCAATAAACCTCGGTGATCCTCTTGAACCTATTTTATTCAACCTAAAACTATTCACCTCTTTGACCATGCATTTCATTTATATTCATACCTTGTGTCTTTGACTAGTCACTTACTCCCCCCGTGGAAATGCTTTCATGTTGCATATTCATACCAATCTCCTAATATTTGGAATGATGACATCCTTATGGCTCATTAGAGAGTTTGTTTAGCCTTCATTTATTTCTTGAATGATTTACAACATAAAACCCTAAGTTATACATTGAGTTCACTTTTTCCCAACTTTTCCATTTAAATAAGCTCAAATAATGCATAAAACTCTCTCTTCTTTCTACCCTTGAGTTTGTACCATACCTATTTACCTAGTTATGCATGAATTAGAATAAATGGCTTGTCCTTGAAAGTGAAACAATTTCTCCATCACAATCTTGATCACTTGACTAGTCATCCTTTTTCTTATTTGTATGGTAGTATAACCTTATTAAGATAAAAAGTTGATTTTCCTTTGATATTTACTTCAAAATCATCATCTAATCTACCACACATACCTCTATGGAGATTTTGATACCTTAAACTCATGTCAAATGATAAGATGATCTCTCTCTCTCTCATGAATTTCTTTCTCGGACCTATAGGTTAGTATGGTGGAATCTCAAAATTCACTACATCTTATTAAGAGTACATCTAGAACACTTAATATATACCCAGTACACCTTCTTAATCATCACATATAACTTTTCTTGATGAAATGAACATAAACAAACTTGTGTTTAGTCAGTTTAGTGATCTTTCACATTGACATACTTGGAATGCACAATATTTTCCTTGCATATGAAGAGAACACTAATCACAAATTTATAACATAACAATGTTAATTTTCCATTAAAAATTCATCTTGTTAACTATGAGGTAACCTTCGACATGCAAAAACTTTACAAAAATAAGATGATATCATACTTAGACTCGAGCTCGGACCACCGACTTGAAGCTTTTTATCAATCATGTATACCTTGAGATAAATCATTCAACTCAGAGAGAATCTCTTTTGATAGATTCAATGTGTTGAAGTAGACTGTAAAGACCTTTCTTTCAAATCATTATAATTCTTCATGAGTCAATCATAGTTTTCATTTGTAGCATTCCTTGTTTATTCAAATTATCGAGATATAAACCTTATTGTCATAGTCATAGAACTTCTTGACATTTATTTTGGTTCACTTAAAGTTATTCACACATTTTGACTTTGCTTAGATAATGTCAATATCATCATCACCTTTAAGATCATTAGGACCATCGAAAGAATCCTAGACCATGCATAGATGACAACTGTTATGACTCGTGATAGGACACAAACCGGGATATTTCAACTTAGACTTAATGATGAGATTTAGACTATAGGACATTCCTCCATTCGATTGACAATATTAAGATATAAACTTTTCATGAAATTTGTACTTCTCAAAGATTTACATACCTTGACATGGTTAAGAATAAGCTACCCTAAGTGAACTTAATTGAAATGACTCTATCTTCACACCTACTTCATATTGTAGACATATGCATATATTTATAAGACACCTTGAAACATCTTTCATAAAGGGGTAGAGATATATTTACTTTTGCTTCTTTCATGATTCAGTTTTGAAGATGATGACAAGGACATGTTGATAGACCTTGATAGAAAAATATAATTCTTTCATGATATCTTTAAAACACTATGAATACATCCAAACGATACTTATTAGAGCACATATACTCTTTAATGAGAGTGAAGTAAATGTACCTTACAAATCATATAAAATAACTTACTACAACTCGATAATAGTGTGCTTTCCTTTTCATAACATACTTTAATGTCTCTTTATTATTTATTTGTAGGAGAGAACAAGACATTGATAAGATATTATAAACATTATAAACATCATAGAATTGATTTTATACCTTGAAAAATAATATGGATTACCATGTATACTTGGGAAAAATTTATTGAGACTAGACTTTGACAAACCTAGTTTGTTTTTCTCAGACAATCACATATGAATAAGGCAGGACACACCTCAAAAATGTACTTGATTTCCAAGTACATATTCATGTATCATTTACACTACACATTAGGACTAAAAAAACCATTATACTATGATGAGAACTTTAACTAGTAACTACTATTGAAAAAAATCATTCAAGATCATACTTTGGACCACCTACTCATATTCATCGTTAATATTTCTTGGTTTGTAGGTAGCTAGTCTATTGAGGAGCATACCTTACTTTTTTAACTAAAATATTCCTTCTACAAGATTAGAGAAGGAAATCTTCCATGTGAATTCACTTCAAAAAAAAATATAGTCATCGAAGCAGTATGATGACTCCATTCCTTTCCTTAAGATCTTAACATTCTTCTTGGGTTTACTCCTTACTATGAAAATATCATTATTTGGCCCCATAATTTTGGCTAAGTACAAGAAGGAATTTGGATGTACGGGACCTATTTGGATAAGAGTGTGTCGGTTGAAGGCCCACACGTAAGGGTTCTAGTAAGGTTTTTCAGAACACATGGCACGTGTGGAAGGCAAGATGGGTTTTGGATTTAGCCATATTTGGCGTCCCAGGAAGTACATTAGAAAAGTGTGACTCGTATAACATGCGAAAGTGAAAAGATGCTAGACTTGAAACTTTAGGATCAAAAAGGGAATATACCATGCATGCAATGGAAGGTTCTAGAAGAACATCATTGCATAGAGTGGAGAGCTTAGATTAAAGGAGGCATGCTCCATTAGAGGACCACCTAGACACTTGGCAATTGATCTGTTACCTCAGAAGGCATGGTGGTGAAGGAAGAAAAGATATATATAGAGGTGCATGGTTAGAAGAAGGGAAGATATGGAGATATACATGGATTCATCCGAGAGATCAGAGGTACTAAACAGTGGGAAAATATCTCGTAGAGATCTTATGGAGGGTTCTGTGGGTTGTAATTAGTAAAATATAGGAGTGATAGCATACTTAAAGCAATAGGTCTATATTCATCTTGTAATATGATGGGCATAGTGTAGTTCTGATGCATGAATTAGCTTTGTATTGTTATATGAGGGTTTGTTAAGACTTCAAAGGATGTAATGTGATTACTAGACGTGATATTATGACAATAAGACTCTATTTTGAATCATATATGTGTTCATGAGCATAATCCTTGTCCATTTTATTTATGTATAAATCATTCTATATGTTGTTAATTATTTCTCTCCCATGGATGCATTGATGTAATAACTCGTCCTAGGTTCTCGAATGTTGCACGGTTCTCGAATGTTGCACGGTTCTTAGAATGTTGTAGGGTTCTTATCTACTCACATAAAGGAGATATTTGGCACCCACGCATTCCTCGTGTGAGAACATCCAATGCCCATTTGGGTGATAGGTGACGTGCATGGGATTTTTCTTTGTTAATGTAAGGGTATAAAAATGACTACATCTTGTTTTTCATTTGCTGAGATATATTTATGAAGTTTTTGTAAAAATGGCATAAATCTTGTTCCATGTGATGCATAATGACTGAACATCTAACCTTGGAAAGTGTTGAAGGATGGTTCAAGAGCATGGAGGATGAGTTTTCTCAAAGATTCAACACTAGACCTGAGTTTGATGCACGTAGATGGGTAGAAGAGAACTTGTACCATGAGTTGTATGAGACATTATTCTACTGTTTCCTAGTAGAACTATATGAATGGTTGTCAGTATATGCATCCAGATCGAGTTGGTACTACAAATCTTGAGTATGGACCCAAGATGACTATCAGAGGCTATAGGATGTAAATCTGACTTGGATGCGTGTTGTTGATCATTGGTGGAAAGGAGTGTTGGCTAATTATAATCTAGAATACACCGTTTCTACATATTCTTTCCTAGAAGCTTTTGAGTTAGAGTTTTTGAGGGAGCCTAGTGGGTCATTTTGGCATGCTATTTTTTTGGCTATAAAGATCTTGATCATTACCCTAAGTTTAGAGGCATTTCCCATGGTCAGATAAGCTTCTTTGAGTGCTAGGAGAGGAAGCTAGGGTGGACGGAGATGGCAGACATTGCGGCTAAAAAGGAAAGGATGGAGAGACGAATCAAGTATAGTGAATCTCATGAAAGGGAGATGACTAGACAACACGAGGTTGCAAGTGTGATGGATCTATAGAGGTAGACATTACGGGAAGGAGTTGAGGTTCACACGAGAGGATGTGGAACTGAGATGTTTGTGCTTCCCCATCTTGGCCAGCATGAGAGAGAAGCCCATTTAGCTTCTAATGAGATTTCATCACATGGAGAAAGAAGATTCGTCGGCTTACATTTAAACCCACTTGGTGACCAACCCTTGGTGCATGGTTTTCCAGATCAAGGGAGAAGTATTTTTAACCTAGTTGATATCGGTGGGAGTAACTAATCTACACCTAGGAGATATAATTTCTCATTTGTAACATCCATGGCTATGTAGTGCATTCCGATATTTGGAGGATTATTTGGACAAGGTGCAAGTACGTAAGGTTTTGGTATCGCATCGTGGAGTAGCATGGGACACACAACCGGTGGTGGGACAATATAACAAACCATCAGTGCAAAGTTCGGTTGGATGCTAGGAACACTTGGTGAGACCACTTCAGGCCATTTTCCAACTTTAGAATGTGGATCTAGTGGATAAGGAGGAGCATGACCTGGTGGATCCAGTGGATCTGGTGGAGGAGGAACCATCGGAGGAAATCAAGGCTATGTATCAGGAGGACAGGGGCCTTAACCACCTCAAAAGTATTATTTGATATGTATTTGCACTTACTAGAATATAGGGGTATTGAAGATGTGCGGAACATGCACACAAGTGTGAATTACTATGTGGCATGCAAAAGGGATCCCTACCACGAGTGGAAGGAGAGTCATTTTGCAACAATGATCCAAGGACGTGCACATAGATGGTATAGGAAGTATGAACCCCATCAGACATTGGTAGAATACACCACGTTGAAGAATGCCTTCCTAGCAAAGTTCCATATCCCTAATTTTTAACAAAAGAGCATTAACGCTCTGAAGGCGATCTAACAGGGAATGACGAGAAAGTGTGCGAGGAGTATGATGCATGTTTAAGAATCTATTGTCTACACTATCCCATGACATTCATCCCTCTCAACATACTAAATGGTTTGTTCAAGGATTGATAACACCGTTTATAAGGGATATATCACACAATACTTTCATAGACCCGCTTGAGGCATTGGAAGATGCCCTACATGCCGAGGCTCTTGGGAGCATTGATCATTGGTGTTAGTCCTTTTCTCGGAGGCTCAAATTGCTTCAATGGCCAAGAAATTAAAGAAGTTTTCGTAAACTCAAAGCGCATGAAGTTCGTGAGTGGGCTGTGGTGTATAAACCTGTGAGATTTTCCATGAGTATCATGATGCAAGTAGATGCCCTCTACTCCAGCACTCAATCTGTAAGGATGTTTAAGCTCTTGCACCGTAAGATATATACCTCTACCACCCATGATACTAAGGATTGCATACTAATTGATCATATCTATGATGCTATTAATCTTGGTGCATGGTAGACTATTCTTACAAGTAGTTCTAAGGATGATGACGGTCATTATGAAAGGCACGTAGATGGAGGAGTGCATGGAAGAGGTTTTAACAGAGGATTTTGTGGTCATAGTGCTTGTAGTCTGAAGATGAACTGATTTCTCGTAAGGAACCTATTATAACTGTGGATCTATAGAGCATTACAAATGTGAGTTTCCTAACTTGTTATAATTCTCATGGTGTAGAAAGAGACATAAGTACGAAGAGTGTCTAGAGCTTTATAAGCATATGAACCAATAACACAGAAAGGAAAAAGGAGTTAGGATGGTGAGCATCAAGAAGGACGATTCTTAGTGGATGATAGGAGTGGCCTATGAGTCAGGACTAGAACCTCTACCGATGATAATGTGAGTAAAGGCCATGCATTCCAAGGCGATGCCAAGGTAAAGGATACTAGTTTCGGGAAAGAAAGTGGTACATGGAAAGTATCTAGACCCTTCTCATCAGAAGAAGGTGTATCAAGATACTATGGATGTAAATTGTAGTTTGCAAGGGGGTCCAATGTCTAAAGGAGAAATCAAAGAAGTTGGAGCAAAGGAAGAATGTTGAGGCTCAAAGGATGACTGGATGAGGTCAAGGAAGTATGTAGGATGTTAAGGTAAAAGAATATTATTCCCTTTCTATGATAATGGCTACATGTTGGAGCAGAGCGTGAAAGGTAGGTTTTGCATGCAAACCTTCCTCCTCACAGCCTTTACTATGATAAGGAGATTAATCTGAATGCAGTTTTTGATGGATGGCTTCTGAGTAATATCCTCATCGACATGGGAGAAGAGGTTAATGTTCTTACCTTATATGCCTAACATCAAATGGAAAGGTCTTCATTACAGTCATCTTCAAATGTGTTGTATATGGAAAAAAATACTAAGGCAATTCCCATTGGAGTCCTGAAGGATGAAACTATCACCATTCAAGGGACAAGTTCACTAGACACTTTGAAGTCTTAGCACTTTCGAGGAAAACGAATTTCAAGCATTTCTTAGATGCCCATGGTGTTACAAGAACAATGCCAACCGCAACCTATCTTTGAGCCCTTAGGAGAATAAGTCCTTGATATAATCTATGTGCACTATGTCATCACCAATCTAGTACTATGATAATTATTCATCGGGAACTCCTCATGCTATGATTATTTACTAATGCACAACTTTTAGTTTGGTGGATGTAATCTGGAAACACAACAACAAACATAACACAAGAATACCATAGATGATGATAAGAAGGAATGATGGTAAATTTGAAATATCAGAGTAAATTATAATATTAACATGAAATTGTTACAAGCTCACCCATGAGGTACTTCAAGTGTTACTGACTTCACTTGCCTTCCACCAATACTATGGGAGAAACTTCACAATTACACCTCTTAATGGCTTCTTTAACACACCTTCAAAATGATGGCTTCCTTTACACACTTACTCATACAATATTTCTCACTACTTCCTTCTATGCTAAATGAGGGGGCGGCCTCTCTATTTATAGAACTTCCAGGCTTATCCATCTTATCTCTAAGATAGGATAAGAAATCCACTCTGATGAATCATATTTTATACCTTAACTCTTATCTGTACATGTAAGATTATCTTTTAAGATAAGATAAACCTTATCATTTCACATGGGTTCCACATTTTTAGACTTTTTACAAATAAAATACTCAAAATATTTATGACCTCACTCCTTGTACTTATTACCAATATAATATTTCTAATTCCTAATCATGTAGACCCTACTTCTCTACTTACCCCAACTTTGACATTTTAACATTCTTGGACCACTTACAACAAATATTTACTTTTTACCACAACATTCCTATTGTACTTTTGACTATTACTATCTTGTGAATTATTGGCAAAGCATTATGCAGTAGCACCGTTATTTTCTATCGATGCTACTACTAATTATACTTAACAACATCCTATTCCTAATACATACATTAATGAAATAGAAATTACGGAGGAAAATTTTAGTGTTGACATCTTTCATCTTCCTAGATTCTACTCCATCCTCGGAGTAGACTATTTACAGTGCTTGGAAAATCTTTAGCTTATCATGGTTGACCAATTTCATAATAGGAGTGCCATCTAATTCCTCCGGTCGGTATGTATCATTTTCATGCAAAGCGCTTGCTATTTTGTAGGGCCCTATCCATTTTGGAAAAAATTTATCTATCTTCTTTTTTGTATCTCGAATCATATACTAGGACCAAGTCATTCACATGAAATGGATACCAATGGATCTTTTGATCAAAGTATTCCTTCGCTTCATTTTATTCCTATAGCTTGTATCCTTCGCTATTTCCTAATTTCTTCTAGCAAATGAAGATGCCAACCTTTCTTTTCTTGAATCACTTTCATCCATCCTTTCATTTTTCATAACTCTCACAAAGTGGGAATATCAAACTCAATAGGAAGAAATGGATCAATGCCATAACCCAACTGAAATGGGGAGTATCTTGTTGCTAACTTTTATTTTTTCCTATATGCCCACAATGCTGCATGAATCCTTTTATCCCACTTATGTACCTGCAATTTGTGTCTTTTGCTAGAATTTGACACAACACAAAATTGGTCATTCCACCTATCCATTTGTGCTTGGCTTGTATGTTGTTGCCTTCCATGCTTAATAGAAAACTTATTGACTAGGGCTTCTACCACCTCATTAATAAAGTGCCTTCCTTGATTTGTTACAATTTCTAATGGACAACCAAATCTGGTGACAATGCATTCATATATGAACCTTGTCACTTCATCCATGGAAGCTATTTTCAATGGACTAGCTTCAACCCACTTGGTTAAATAATGCGTGGCAACTACAATATACTTATTTTGGCGTGGGGTAGTTGGAAGTGGACCTACAATGTCTATTCCCCACTTTTCAAAGGGACCAAGTGGAAGAATTGGGCATAATGGAGTTGATGAAGTCTTACGATTACCATGTGTTTGACAAATATCACATGTCTTAGAATAATTATAACAATCTTTAAAAAATGCGCGGTGATAACTGCATCCAAGATCCTTCTTGTTGTATGTTGTCTAGAGAAGTGCCCTCCACATGTACCATTATGGAATTCTTCTATCAACTCCTTCCCTTTATCACGTCCAATTGCCCTCTTGTATTGTCCATCAGGTCCTATTCAAATAATACTCCATACAGAATAGAATATGGATGAATGGCTTGAGTAATCTTCCTCTTAATCTTTACATTAGCATCATCGGGAAGCTTGAATTCATTCAGATAATTCCAAATATCTATGTATTCACTAGATATTTTGTTAAGGGATAACAATGTTGCATTTGGGAAATCATCATCATCACAAGATGAACCTAAACCATCATAGGCTCAAGAGAGTGCATCTGCATTGACATGCTTCTCTCTGGCCTATCTATAATATCAAATTCAAATTCTTGTAGAAAAATTATCCATCTTGTTATCCTTCTTGATGGGTTAGGATTATTTACAATATATTTTAGATCCCTGATGATCATTACAACTATAAATTTTTTCCTTAGCAAGTAATTTCTAAACTTCTTTTAAAAAATGATAGCTAGAGCATCTTTTTGATTCTGATATAATTTACCTCAGCACTTCTCATTTATCTGCTCCCAAAGTAAACTAGATGTTCATTCCCATTTTCATCATTTTAGCTCAGTACTTACTAGTGCGGCATCGAGGCATCGAGTGTACACAATGAATGGCTTACTCAATCTGGATTCTTTAAAATAGGTGAAGACACCAGAGGCTTCCTTCATTGTTTAAAAGCTTCATGTGACTTATCTCCTAGTTCATAAGTAACATCCTTCTTTAAGAAGCTGGGTTAGTGGCTATACAATCTTTGAGAAATTCTTGATGAACCTTTTATAGTAACCCATATGTCCTAAAAATGATCTCAACTTACTTCTATTCATAGGAAATGGAAAATCTTTTATTTTAGAAACTTTATCAGGATCAGTACCAATACCATCTCTGGATACAACATGCCCTAACAAAATGCCTTTAGAACATCCAAAGACATGGTTTGTAGGGTTTAGTGAGGCTTGTGCTTCATCTAACCTTTGAAATGTTGTCTCCATCAGTGCAGTGGTCCATCTTGCTCCCATAGATGTAAAAATCATCCTAAAATACTCTGATGAAGTTCCCAATGTAGGGTTTGAACACCCTATTCATCATATGTTGGAACATTTCCGGAGCATTACACAACCCAAAACGCATAACTCTATAAGAAAACATTCCCCAAGGAGTGGTGAATGTGGTCTTCACTGATCTTTCTACTATACGAACTTGGTTGTATCTGCTATATCCATCAGCAAAACTATAACACTCCTAGCTAGCTACTTCATCCAAGATCTGATATGAGAATGGAAGAGGGTAATGATCCTTCTTTGTTGCCTTATTAAGCTTCCTGTAATCAACACAAATGTGTAGCTTCCCATTCTTTTTTATTGAGATCACAATGGGAGAAACCCATTCTGAATTCTCCACAAAGCAAATATGAATCCTGCATCAAGCAACTTATCTATTTCTTCATTTACATTCTTGAAAAATTAGGATTCATTCTATATGGAATTTGCTTTATGGGCTTAGCACCATCTACCAACTCAATAGAATGTTCTATCCAACTTACTTGATGAGTTCCTTGTAATCAAAAGTGAATAGGTGTATGTACCTTGAAAGAGCGGAGGTAAGATTCCTTCTCATTCTCCATCACAGCATCACCAATCTTTATTTGTTAGAGACAATCATCAATTTCTTCTTCAGATAATTTTATGGGTTCATGAGTTGGTGTGACTGGAAGGATATCCATGACCAAAACATCAACCTCACTTTCTTCATCTTTTGTGTCCACTTCACTAGTACTAAAGTAATCAAAGGATGTCCAATCATTAGTTTCATCACTTGAATCCATAGGTTCTGCCTTATGATTCCGAGGGATCACGCTTATCTTCACCCTCTCTTTACCACGTCCAAGTATCATGAAGCCTTCATTCCAGTAGTTTCTTGCATGAACTCTCCTTAGCCATGGTCTTCCCAACAACATTGGGTACACAACAATACCATTTTTCATCACCTGAAAGTCTACCACACATACAACACCCATAACAGATATTGCCACATTTGAAACAACACCTTCTAGTTTAGTTTTTCCCTTATTTAATGACCTTAACATAAGTGTTGAGGGCGATCAATTTTTAAACCCAACATATTCATTATAGACTTGGTCATTACATTAACTACAACACCTCCATCAACTAAGACATCATGAATTGAAATACCATTACATGATACCTCAGCTTGTGGAGCATAGGGATCTACCTCTGCCTCCAAAATAGGGACCTCAACCTCCTTCCTTCGTCGAACATTAAGTCCACTTTTGAGCTCACCCCTCTTCTTAGAAGACAACCAAGAGTTGACCATATGTAATATTTACAGGCCTTTTGGACAGATCTTCTAAGATGGAGTATGGTCCTTGTCCCTGTGAAATCAGAAAATCCTGCACACCCAACTTTCTTCTCCTATGTTTCTTACTAGTTTCTCCTTTCATCTTCTTAGGATCATTTCCATCTTGGTTATCTTTTTCTTTCTTTCTTTTTGTTACAAACACATCTACTTCATTATTTATGCTCTTATCTACTACATCAAAAGAATTCATAGGTGCTTTTCCTTTATCATTATCTCTTGTACTAGATGTAGAAGCTCTATCTGGACAATTATACTTATAATGACCCTTTTTATAACAACCATAACACACAACTTCAAAAATATTTCTTTTTGGACCTCTATCTCCTCCCTGAGAACTAAATTATTTTCCTTGAAGAAGATTAATGGTTAACTAGCCCATCTTCCTGAGTAGATCTTCATACTCAGTAGATGTACTAGGAAAAAGATTTGTGTTCACTAAGAGTGGTTGTGGATTTTAGACCAAAGGTGTTGGTGTAGGCTCTACTTAGCAACAAGTTATTTGGGCTCCTATTCCATGCTTTCTTCTTTCCTTCTTGCAATCCCCTTTGCTTGTTCAATGGTAGTTGGGTGGTCATAATTCACTCGTTGTTTGATCTCTAGCTTCATCCCAAGAATAAAGTGCTTACAGAGGAGATTATCTACACCATTCATCAACCCATCCGCTAATCCTTCCTTCCAGATCGGGCATCAAGCTTCCTCCTCAGCTCTAGAACACGAGCATGATAATCTCTTATCTTCTTCTTCTCTCCTTGGGATAGTTTTGTGACATCGATCATGAGATCTGCATATTTCTATTGTTCACCAAATTCTTCAAGAAAACTTTCAGTTAATAAATCCCATGATTTTTTCACATTATCACCTAGTGTTTCAAACCACCTAAGGGCTGAACCATCCAAAAGGTAGGAAAAATTCATTCTATTGTTCCCTTCTTATAAGGCCATTACAAATACAAGATTGTTTAAACTCTTGAATGAAAGAGGAAGCATCTTCATTAGATTGGGCTGAAAAAATAGGAATCTTCCCCATTTTCAAAAGTAACCACAGTGAAATACCAACCCACAAGTACAATCAACAAGACTTATGTGCACAAATAATTGGAATCACTATAATAGAAAATAGAAATGACCATGGTAAACTATGGTAAAACTTGACTTACTATGGTAAAAACTAACTTTACTGTGGTAAACACTATTCACAATAAAAAGTGAAGTTACTGCGGTAAATACTATTCACGGTAAAAAGTGACTTTACTGTGGTAAATACTATTCATGGAAAAAAGTGACTTTACCATGGTAACTACTATGCATAGTAAAAACAAGGTTACCCTCCAAATGTTTTCTGACTAAGTGGGAATATCTCTCCAGAAAATCCACCAATGAGGAATGGTCTCAGCAACGGAACCAAAATGTCATCACCAATCCGACACTATGATAATTCTTCACCAGAACTCCTCATGCTATGATTATTTACTAATGCACAACTTTTAGTTTGGTGGATGTAATCTGGAAACACAACAACAAACATAACACAAGAATACCATAGACTATGATAAGAAGGAATGATGATAAATCTGAAATATCAGAGTAAATTATAATATTAACATGAAATTGTTACAATCTCACCCATGAGGTACTTCAAGTGTTACTGAATTCACTTGCCTTCCACCAATACTATGGGAGAAACTTCACAATTATACCTCTTAATGGCTTCTTTAACACACCTTCAAAATGATGGCTTCCTTTGCACACTTACTCATACAATATTTCTCACTACTTCCTTCTATGCTAAATAAGGGGTGTGGGCTCTCTATTTATAGAAATTCCAGGCTTATCAATCTTATCTCTAAGATAGGATAAGAAATCCACTCGAAAAATCATATTTCATACATTAACTCTTATCATGTACATGTAAACTTATCTTTTAACATAAGATAAACCTTATCATTTCACATGGGTTCCACATTTTTAGACTTTTTACAAATAAAATACCCAAAATATTTATGACCTCACTCCTTGTCCTTATTACCAATATAATATTTCTAATTTCTAATCATGTAGACCCTACTTCTCTACTTACCCCAACTTTGACATTTTAACATTCTTTGGACCACTTACGACAAATATTTACTTTTACCACAACATTCCTATTGTACTTTTGACTATTACTATATTGTACATTATTGGCGGTGTCGTCGCACTGTAGTGCCGTTATCTTATATCGACGCTACTACTAATTATACTTAACAACATCCTATTCCTAATACATACATTAATGAAATAGAATTTATGGAGAAAATTTTTAGTGTCAATGACTCCATCGAGAGATATAGAGATAATTCATCCCATGGAGGGAGTTATCCAGTTTGAAGATGCTCAATCCTTGAGTGATACCACTAGTATGACATGTTAAAATTAAGCAACGATTAAGAGGATCTATAACAAGGGTAAAAATACGTTCTCGAGTCAAGCACCTAAGAGGAAATAAGTTGCCAAGATATTATGGAGGACTATACCTGAAATTTTCTTACAAGAAATAGAGGCTCAGTGGAAGAATGGGTACGAGAGAAGAGGAATTCTCGATTACAAGCTACTCGTAATCCGTAGCGCCGGTAGGGTACACATCGGGAGAGCCTCTTAGAGTGGCATGAGGTAAGAATTACATTTTTGTAAGGTTCTCTAAGAGCAACATGCCCACTATCATACAAGACTGCCATGGTAAAAGAGCGCCTCATTTCATATCCAAGCATGTGAGAAGGCATAAATGGGAAGCATAGAAGTATTACCACCTTTTTATGGGTGCATAAGTTATATTCTACCTTACAAGGCTGCACGCGTGCATGGTATATTCATTCGAGAGATGCTCCATCGAATGGTAATTGGCGAGAAGTTGGTAGTTGATCTCATTAGATTTTGAGTATAGGAGTACCAAGCCATAAGTGGAACATAGTTACAAGTAATCAAGTGCCTTAGAATGGGAGATAGTGTTATGGCATAAGATGAGGCTACCTGGAATTCTTGGGTGAGCCTTATTTAGAGACACTCCTCAATGAAGAAGAATCATATGAAGTACAACTTGAGCATGCATGCATGGAAAAGGACAAAGGAAAAATGGTACATGTAGTAGATGGTGAAGAGATGGAAAATTTAGATGCTAACCATTACGAAGGTATGTGGGAAGTCATAGATAGTGCTAATGAGCAAGCATGCACCTACCATGAGCCCTTGAAAAAAAATAAGGTTAACATTAGGATGGAGACTGAACCTAAGGAAGCTATCATTGGGAACTATTGTTAAAAAAAATAAGTTTCAAAAGTCATTGATCCTTGTCACGAGTTCCAATATTTATTCCCTTGTGGGCTTAAAGGTTTCCACCATTCCCTAGGGGATATGAAGATCAATTTGAAGGAAGGTGTGCACTTGATTTGGAAGATGCCTTATCAGATGAATCCAAATTTGCACGTATGGGTCAAAGAAGAAATAGACAAGATGATAGCATCTGGTATCATTGAGGCAGTGGAAGAATCAAAATGGATAAGCCCAATGGTCATTAGTATCAAGAAGGATGGGAGGATAATAATCTTTGTTGACTATAAGGATCTAAATGCAGTATGTGTCATCGATCCTTTCCCAACCCCCTTTATTGAAGAAATTTTGGAGGGAGTAGCCGGGCGCGAAGTCTACTCTTTCACGAATGGGTTCTTAGGGTATCACCAAGTCAGGATTGCAAAGGAAAAAAACTTTTTCCATTGAATGGGGAAGTTTTTCCTACATGGTTATGCGTTTTGGATTAAAAAATGCACTTCTCTGTTCTCGCGCATTGCGGTAGAAGAATTTAAGGACTTGATCCATAATTTTCTTCAATTTTACCTAGATGACTTATTTGTGTATGGGTTGGTGAATGACCATTGTGAAAATTTGAGGCTGATGTTTGAGAGATGTCAAAATTGAGGATATCCCTCAACATTAAGAAACATGTCTTTGTTACTCCATTTAGAACCATGTTAGGACACTTTATATGTAAAGAAGGCTTACTAGTAGATCTCGCCAAAGTTGTAAATATTCCAATATTTTTAGTTCACAGTGGTTGTAAAACTTGGAAAAAGTAATTCAGGACCTGACCACTTATCAATGATTAACTTAGGGGAGGACGCACAAAGAACTAAGGATACCATGTTAGACGCGTAACTATTTAGGTTATGGCGTGCACCCTTAGACTTGGAAGATATCATAGTGTTCTTAAAAATAGGTGTGGCATCGGAAGGGATGAAGGCTTTGGAAAGAAAGTAGTTAGCAATATGTGTCGCACCCTACATGTTTATTAGTGGAGACCTATATAAGTTAGGTCATGATGAGGTTTTGTGCCGATGCGTATTTGAACATGAGCATGTGGCAATTATGGAGGAAGTGCATGGTGGGATTGCAGGAGGACACTATGCAGAAGTGATATCGCTCAAAAGATTATACTAATAGTGCTTTGGTGGGAAACCATCTACCAGGATTTTATTTAGTTTTTCAAGGCTTGTGACCATTTCAATGCCTTGGTAAACCTAGAAAGAGAGATGAAATTCCCTTGCGACCAATATCCAGTGATAAACTATTTGAAAAATGGGCAAATGAATTTGTAGGGCTAATTTCACCATCTCTTGCGTGAAGGACTGGATTGCGGTATATCATTACTTACTTGTATCTGAATACTCGACATTTTGGGAAGAGACAATGCCTACAAAAGATTACACCCGCATGATATCTACTAGATTTTTATGGGTGAACATAATCAATAGGTATGGTTGTTCTTTAGGTTTAACAAGTGATAGAGGTACACACTTTCTCAATGAAATGGTCAGGATTCTATTAGCAGAATTTATGGTGGCACATCACAAGAGTACTCCCTATCACCCTAAAGAAAATGGAACTACTAAGGCATTTAACAAAATACTAAGTCACATGTTGACTAAGATCTATGATGTTGGAAGACAAGATTGGGATGACAAAGTATCAGCCGTTCTATGGGCATACACGACAAGCTATAAGAGGTTGAACAAGGCCACACCATTTTAATTGGTGTTTGGCGTGGAGGCTATTTTTCCATTTGAATTCATGTTACCATCGTTATGTATAGTTTGCGCAGGAGGGTTGGATGACGAAAAATCACTATAAGAGAGGATTGCTAAGTTGATGTAGTTAGAAAAAGGTGATCACTTGCTAGATGGAGTCAGAAGATTAAAAAAGCAAGACAAAAAGCATGACATGATCATCATATCAAGAACAAGAAGCTTGAGGTTAGGAAGATGGTGTTTTTGTATGATTCCAAGTATCTACACCATCCTGGGAAGTTGAAATTCCATTGGTTGGGACCCTACATCATCTTGTACATTCTTGATTTAGGAACTTTCCAATTACAAGCACTAGATGGGACGAGATTACCAAGTCAATTCAATGGGAGTAGGCTAAAGCCGTCCTATAAATAAGTCTTCTTCCTATTTCTAATAAGGTAGTATTTTTAATTATCTTAGAATTTCCCTTTATGCTTTTCTTTTCTTGTGTTTCCCTTTCTTGTTGCTTGTTCCTTTCTTTTTGTTTTGTTTTGTGCCTTGTGCACCAATAACCATGTTATTTTTCCAAAGTTTTGTATGCGTAGAGGACCATACATTTTTCTAGTGTGGGGTTGAGTAATGCAAAGAAAAGTATAGGTCTGCAATACAAGTTGATTGGCCCAGTAGAAGGAAGTGCGTAAGGTAAAGAAAGCGTGTGAGGAAATGGTGGATAATGAATTATGATGTTAAGAAGGCTATAAAAAATACCACGTATAAAGGATGAAGAGCATAGGAACAACATGAGGTAGACAAGGGGAAAAATGACTAAATGACAAAAGACATTACTTCGATGTTGTAGATGCATGCATAATAGTCTCTCGGTAGATTGGATTTTTACGTGCCAGAAGGTTGTAAAACCTTTTTCATGCAGATGTGGCGCGTGGGTAAAGGTGCTTAAAGTTGGCTAGTGGAAAAATCTGCATTTAATGTTAAAGTACGTTGGTATGTGGCATAGCATTTAGTGTTGGACGGAAGAAAAAATTATAAATATAAGGTTGGGAAAGTCATTATTCTACCTTGCTATTACAAATTTGAAGTGCTCTTGTGAACTAGGGCATCCATAGAATTTTATACGAAGGAAAAAGAATCTGAGAAATCTAAGAGTGTGACTAGAGTGGATCTACAAACCAAGAGGAAGGAGTACACATGTGTGAGATAAGGTTGTTTGTTGTGTTCCATCTTGTGGAAAGTTTTCCTAGTTAGGGTCTAGCAGCTAGGGCATGAAGAAAAAAGGATTTATTCTAGGTGTTTAGCTTTGGAGTTGAGTTTGCGGTTAAGGAGAGTAGCGAGGCGGAGGAAGGAGTTCTTATTTTGTCTTGATAGAAATCATGACACCTAAGAAGGGGACCATTTCACCGAACAAACTAAAGGGAAAGGGAAAAGGAAACCAAACCATTGTTGTGCGAGTTCCAATGAAGAATGGTATGCATAAATGCAATACTTAGATGGAGTATTGATAGGAAAGGAGTGGGTGTCACATTTAAGACAAATGGCCGTGAGCTATTATAACCATCACACAAGAACAACCGAGAAGGAAATACCTACATACAACAATGAGGTGAAAGTCAAATTGGAGAAGTCGGGTTATTACAAGCTGTATGAGTTACCTTATTCTAGCAAGCCCAAGCGGCTTTATAAGTGGTTAATGTCATGCGTACATGAGGATAACTTCTATTTTATAGGGAACAAGATGTGTATAACACCACGGTTGATATCCAAATTCATAGGACTTATTTTCGAAGGATAAAATGTAGACAATGATATGAGTGACAACGATGCTATCAAGGAGATAAGTAGCGATGTATGACTACAAAAAGGGTTTACGATACTTTGACATCGCGGAGTTTCAGGACCTGTTATGAGGATGGTCGCATGCTTGGTGACCAAGCTCAATGATCAGGAATAATGGACACAAGTGAATAAGGCATGGCTAAGTGTATGCCTTAAGATATCGAGAGAACCATCTATAACTTGTTCGCTTTCGTCATTGATGAGATCATAAGTAGCGCACAGGAGAGAGAGAAGATATTATTTGGCAACATCCTCCTCACCATTGTCTTTTTAGATATTAGAGTGCTAGATGGGCTAGAAAATTTTGTTTGGGAGTATCCAGATGAGGATCCCTCACCGTAAAGAGGTTTGAAAAATACACTTGTGAAACCATGATGGTTGCTCACAAGGCATGCCTAGAGAAGTGGTATAAATGAATGCATGGCACATTTGGGGTAGATTTGTGGATCTCGAGAAGTTTCCCACCTTTGTCGTGGATGGAGAAGAAGAATTTGTAGTTTACCAACATTTCTACATTGGCAGATTTACTTTGACAAATGGGACCAAGAGCCCATGGTGCAAGCTTCCCTTCTCCTTCACCGCGTAATACTTCTAGGTTGGGGTCAAAAGGTTCAAGGAAGCCAAAATACTAAGGTTCAAACCTAGTGAGGTGGACAAAAACCACCATGAGCTACACGAAAAGCTTGTGTACCCTAATAACACACATACATGGAGAAGTATGTATCCCAAGAAGTTCAAATGATGAAACCAATATCCTTGCTTTGAGGCTCAAGGCAAGGGGTGAGTGAAGAAGTAAGCACTAAAAACCAAGGAACCGTAAACCTCAACAAGGTGAAAGTAGAGAAATCTGTGGAGAGAGAAGTGGATGACATCATGAATGAGTTAGTAGAACAAGAGTTGGAGAGGAGTGTGGATGAAATTATGAAGGATATGGAAGAAGAAAGCATTGGGAAGGAGTACGACAACATGGAAGGAGATCCCAAATTCGTAGTAAGCTTCCCAAAAGCTGAGTGAATAAGTTGGAAAGGCCTAGTGGTGGCATAAGAGTAGGGAATGGGATACATTAATGATCCTAGCAAGGTGTTACACGTGTGTTTCCAGAGCACCGTACTAATAAAGAAACTCTTGTCTATATCTTCTCTTGATGAATAAGATGCATACCTATAGATAAGAAAGATGTTATCTTGGGTGTTTAAAATCATGTGGATGAACTAGAATTTGAAGTAACTTAGAGAGCACTAATGAAGGTACAAGAAACCAAAGGAATAAGTCCTTGGTGGTGAATAGTTAGTAGCTATCAAATGAACAGGTCTGTAATGTGCTTAACAAGGTTTTAGTCAAAATTGAGGCCAAACTATTCAGGAGAAATGATAGATTGAGATTCCTGGAGGAGGAATTAGAGAAGAAAAAGAAGGAGCTCATGGAAAAGAGAAAGGACCTAACGAAATAGGAGTTGATTAGTGCTTCGGTTGAGTCGTGAGATGAAAGAAGAAAATGCTAAGGTGTGTGACGTCTCCAAGAAAGTGGAGACGATTATAGGTGCAATTATCCCAAAGCACCACGACTTAGTGCCACCCGATCGAAGTATGAATTAGCCTTGTAGTGTCCGGAGGATCTTACTCGCATTAGATTCTCAGTAGAAGAAGCACAGTGCACCAATAAAAGAAGAAAATATTTAGGCTATCAAGATTGTGGCTCGATACACTAAACTTCTTCCAGAACTAAAGGCCTTTGTGCAAGTCAAAGCTACTTATGAAAACCAGCGATACGGATAAAGTGGCAAGCATCTTGGTTGTAGCCCATGAAATGGAAATCAAGGAGTTCCAAGAGAAAAATAAGGGGAATAGAGAATAAAGGGATAAGATCCTGGCTGAGGTGGAGAAGAATTCAGAAGAAATCGATACCCTACAAGGCACGATCAAAATATGGTGAAGGAACTATACCCCTTGATCACCCGTAGGATGGATGCGCTTAAGGACTCATGAAAACAGTTGGAGGGTATTGTTGAGACCATGAGCACCAAAGGGGAGGAGCTGAGTTTTGAGGAGGTGAGATTCGTGGTGGGTGAGCTTTGTCAAGAAGCCCATAATGAGGTCAACACTTGGGGAGGTTAGAGGAAGAATTAGGAAGGATTTCCCTCTCCTCCTCCAACAATAAACAAGTTCCCCGTTCCTTCATTATTTCTACCAATTGATCATTCCCTTATTCCTTATTTCTAACCATTTTTAGATCCCCTTTGTTATTTATTCTATTGAAGAGTGTTTTCAAGGATGGAGACCAAATGTAGCGTGGGGTGATGTTGGGCCCTAGAATTTGGATAAGTACAAAAAGGCACGTGGGCACACGAGACATATTTGGATAAGGCCGTGCGGGTTGAAGACGGATAAGGAATGGTTCTAGCATGCTTTTCAGAACACATGGCACACACAAAAGGTAAGATTGAGTTTTCAAATTAGCCATATTCGGCGTCCCCAATCAGCACATGAGAAAATTGTTACCCGTCTTACATGCGGAGTGGATAAGGTGCCAACTTTGGCGAATATAGGATCAAAAGAGAATATTCCACCCATGCGATGGAAGGTTCTAGAAGAACATCATTGGATGAGTGGAGAGCTTAGATCAAAGGAGGCATGCTCCATTGGAGGACCACCTAGACACTTGGTAATCAATCTATTACCTCGAAGGCATGGCGGAGAAGGCAGAAAATCTATATATAGAGTACGTGGTTAGAAGAAGGGGAGAGATGGAGATATACATGGAGTCATCCTAAGAGAGTGGAGGTACTGGAAAGGGGGAAAAGCTCTATAGAGATCTTATGGAGGGTTCTATGGGTTAGAATTAGGAAAATATAGGAGTGATAGCATACTTAGAGGGATGGGTCTATATTCATCTTTGTAATATGATGGACATAGTGTAGTTCTGATGCATGACTTGGCTCTGCATTGTTATATGAGGGTTTTTATGACTTCAAAGGATGTAATGTGATTATTGGACATGTCATTATGAATATAAGACTCTATTCTGAATCATATATGTGTTCATGAGTATAATCCTTATGCATTTCCTTTATGTATGAACCATTTCTATATGTTGTTGGTTATTTCTCTTCCATGGATGCATTGATGTAATAACTCATCCTAGGTTCTTAGAATGTTGCATGGTTCTTTTCTATTCTTTTACACTTGATTATCTATCATAATATGATGTATTCTCACAAGACTCATATAAAGGAGAGACTTGGGAGTGTGCATGCCTTGGGTTAGTGCCTAGTGCTGTTTGGGTGATAGGCCAATGTGCATGGGATTTTATTGTTAACCTAAGGGTATAAAAATGACTACAATCATCACCTAAGATCTCAAGTTTTGATTCACTATCTATCTAATATTAATGTAGAATTTCATATATCTACTCTAGTACAACTTTAAGTAGAAATCCTTCATCAATTAAAACAGATTTTTCTTCCTCCTTTATTGATTTATCATCACCTTTTGATGCCTTGTTTGAGCTTGTATCTTCATTTGATAGTTTTGATTCTTCATTGGCTGCTCGTAGGAGTTAGTTTAAATTCATTCTTTCTATTTCATATGAACTTCCTCTTATTACGAGTATCTTGAAAAATGATAATCTTTATTTCACGTAAAGCATACAAGATAAATCTTCTCTCTCGGTGTTCCCTTTATCCAATATTGCTTCATATGCTCTTCAAGACATAATTTGGTTATATAACCCCTCTCATGAAAATTATATCAAACTCTATTATTTTCATATCCAGTTCTAACATCTCTCCATACTTTTTTAAAAATATTTTCTTTATACATTCCCTATTCCTATGTCCAAAAACATGACATGAAAAACAAATTACATGAAACTTAGCAGAAGTCTCCTTGCATTTAGTTGCTTCTTGAGTATTTTTATTTTCACAATGTCCTGACATCGTATATGGCTTGACTCACCATTCAATTTATTTTTTATTTCTTGTTCCAATTCCTCTCTTAGAATATTCAACTCAGCACTTAAATTTTCACATTACTCAACCTTGGATTTGACCATTGCTTGATGTGGCTCATGAATAGATTCATGCTCCAATTCATGAGTGATTTTCTTCATTTTTAAAACCTTGTCATTGGGATGTATTTGATTTCTTGAGATTTCCTTAATTATTATAAGTGTTTATTTATCTTGTTCTAGCTCATCCTTTAGGGTATTCAATTCTTCTTCAAGTTTGACATAGGATTTTTCCTTGACACTTAGATATTTTGACAACTTACTAACAACTGCTTCCACCTCTTTGAGTTCTTCAAGATTATTTACATCATTGAGCTTAATTTTAGTCTTTAATTTTCTAATCGTGCTTAAGTAATATCATATTTATTTTCCATTACTATTTCATCTTGACCACCCATGTTTGTGCCTCAAGGACCTTCTCTTAAGCTATTAAACTTATACCAAGAGAACCTTCTATGATACCAATTGTTAAATTTTTGGAAGTACCGAGAGGGGGTTGAATTAGTTGTTATGGTAAATATTGATTTACCTTATAATTATGCATGATTAATTAGGTAAATCGGTTGTTTGTATTTATTTTTATATGGTTATGGTTTAATAACCATATTATTCTCGGATGAGTTTATTGTTGTTAACTATCTATTTGTCTCCATTATTTCATATGTTGTTTTTGGTTGCACCTATGCAAATTCTCTGTTTTGTATCCATAAGTTCAATATCTATAAATATTACAGCCTACACTATTGTGCTTTTATTTTCTTGAACATTAATAAAATAAGTCAAGATTTTTCCTTGTTTGCTACTTTCATTTGGTACCAGGAGGAGGTGATGATGTAGGTTGGAGAGAGATTTTTAGAGGTAAAAGTGTATTGGGAAGAAATTTCTTTCTAGAGAGCCAATGTTGCCTCAAGAAGCTTCTTAGAGGTCCCTCCATCCCTACAACCCCTTGTTTCATTCAAGGTGTTTGGAATGCAATTTTTTTTTCACGATGAAAATTTTTAAGCAGGAATAGAGAATACATATATATGTATATATATATATATACATATATATATGCATATATATATATATATATATATATACATACATATATATATATATATATACATACATATTACTTTTCCCCATCGGGTTATACCTCTAAATTAAGAAGTTCGGTTTAATCTCTAGCCTCTACTAATTGTAGAAGACCTCCATATTTGGAGGAATCTACCCCGATTGCCGATCTCTCTAACAAATATGACCAAGTTGAAGATGCACCAAGCGAGGTAGACTTTTTTTTTACTACCGAGATGAGTATATTTCTTCACAAATTGGGAAAATTGAAGTTTTAAAACTTAAACGAGTTGGGAAATTGAAGTCAAGATGCCTGAGGACCGTACCCCCTTTTTCTTTGCAATCTAAATGCCGATCTCTTGATACATTGGATTGGAGCATTTATGGATCTTCCATCCAACGTTGAAGAAAAAGGTTTGGCTAAATTTGGTGAGAAATTGCATTTGATTGGTTTTTTGGATTGATCATAAACCGTATCCTCTATTTCAACATTCATCAATCTCATGCACAAAGTAGATCTTGCACACACAATGACCTACATACAAATTAACACAACTACAATACATATCAAAATAAGTGGAAGAGATCAGCAAACATTGGCGGTCAAGTTTTACCATTGAAGATCCGATCTCATGTTGTTGCATCCACCTTCAAGTTGGGACAATCTATTTGAAGTGGAAACAAACATTTAAGGGCTGAGTTACATTTTCATCGCTCAATCGAGCCCATCATTGTATCCAGCTACTCTATAGGAAGTAAACATATAAAACAAAAAAAATGGTGGACAAGAATAAAAGAAGGGCTGCCATACAAATTGTTTCCAAATAGAGGATAAATCTTAGTTGGATCCATTTTTAATGGAAAAACCTAATCTTATACCTCCCAAACCTTTCCAAGTGGATTTGTTAATCAATGCCACACAACCACTTAAAAGGTTCCTCACCTTATTTTTGTTTAACTATAAATTAATCTAGTTTATATGCAAAGTGAATATAACAGTATGTTGGTTAGTGGCAAAGAGTTAAAGGTGTGAAGAGTTGGGTTTGACCCCACCCAAGCCAAAAAATTTAATATATTGAAATTTAGTGGTAGTATTGGAGGAAATCACTACATTTAGTGGCTAAAAACTCAGCCAAATCCCATAATCATCACTAAAACCACCTCTATTTTTAGTAGAGAAAACCCTAAAAAGGGTCAAAAAATTCTCCCACATAGCCTATTTTTTGATCCTAAGCAACATTTTCTAAAGGGGGTCACTTAAAAAAGTATTTTCAGCATTTTTTTGTGGTTTTTTTCAGAGTCTGTATTGACCTTGAGGACACTAGGGCCTCGAAAAACAAAAAAACAATTTTTCCTACTAGTTAATTTTATCGAATTTTGGATGTAATTGCATATTTCAAAGTGTATTGTCCTAATTTTTAGGTTGCCATATTCAACCACAAACCATTTGTGAGTGATTTATAACTAGAAGATATTTGTACTCAAAAATAATAAAAATTTGGTTCTATATCACTCACGAGATCTTCGGATCTCATTCACAGCCTTCAGTATAAATAAAGTGCCACTAGGAAGTGCTTAAGGGTAAAGTTGTCACGACTACTATTACACTTAATTCATAATATAGCTATAAAAAAATTCATTTGGGCATCAAACTTTTAAATTTAAGAGGACTAATAAGGACATAGTGCACACACTTTTAGCCCTCCCATCCTTCGTAAATGATTGCTTGAATTAAATCCAAATGAGAAATTATCTGAGTATATAGAAAATTTACAAGTGTGCGTATAAGGATATTTCTTTGAGCCGATGTCAATAATAACACAGACCTCTTTCAATACTATCTTGGTACCACGTATCATACTATTTCACATATGTTAATGCCCCTTTCATATACTTCGAGTATATAGAAAGGGTGAGCTTATTCCACGTCACCGATGGGTATATCGAAGGGCTTGTATATAGAAAGGTTCGATATATCGGACTAAACGGTATATATATTGGGATACCATATACCTAAAGTGATAAGAACCTTACCTTTTTCAGTTGATTCTGTAAAATGGGCACCAATGCCCCCAAGTTGTTTCTTCCAAAATTCTCAAATTCTAAGAGGAGATAACTAGGTAACATGGAAGACAAAAATCAAAACATAACTTGTGTTTTAAGAGAATTATAATTTTGTGGCTGGTTCGTAACTAGATTTGCAACTTATACAACTCAACAATGATAGTTTGATAGCTCTAATTAGAAGGCCAAGCTAATAATCTTGTTTATAGTGTCGATGACATATAACTCCACATTTGTGATGTCATATCATCCAAAGAAACATGGGATAAGTTGAGCACAGTGTATGAAGCCAAGAACAAGAATGTCATACTAGATTTTTAGAGTCACTTACACACACTAAAGATCAAACAAAATGAGAAAATATAAGATTTTTAAAGAAGAGTTGTAGATTTATGTACATCACTTGTATCCCTAGGAGAGGAGGTCACTAATAAATCTCTCTTTCCCATTGTTTAAGAGCACTCCCTCCTTCATAATTTTTTTTTGATGAGACTAAAATTTTCGATCGATCGACAATCAATTTTGATAAGTTAGTGAATCTACTACAACAAGAGGAAGTAATGCACAATAAAGATGATGAAGAGAAGCATGAAATTTCTTCTCATAAGAAATGGAAAGGAAAAGTAAAAGGCAAACCAAAGCCATGTCAAAAGTCCCAAACACAACATCAACATGGGGACAAACAAAAACCATATAAGAATAAATGTCCTATCTCGTAAAAGAGGAAATGAGTTAAAATATTTATGGTTTAATACCTATAAGAAAGGTTCATCAATTAATTCTGGAACTCAACACCATCAATATCACAAGGTAAATTCAAACTCCAATGAAGGGTAGAAAAGTGCAACAAGTGAAGAAAACCCCATCACTAAGGAAATATAGTTGAGCGAGAAAAAAATTGGATAATGAAGACTTCCTATACATTTTGGATCAAGTGAACCTTCCCCGACATCTAGTGATGTCTGGTATGTTGATTTGGGATCCAGTCAACACATGACTAGCCACAGAGATTGGTTTACTTCAATTAGGGACACACCTTTGAAAAACCATGTTTTGTAAGGTGATGATTCTTCATACACGGTCCAGGGGATTGAGAACATTTATCTTCCTCTTGGATCACATAATTGTAGAATATTAGATGTACTATATGTCCCTGGGTTAACAAAGAATATTTTTTCATCCATAACTCCTAGATAATAATTTGAAAACCGACTTGATAGTCATTGCGGTAAGAAAATGTGTTTAATTCAAGACAAATCACGAGGCTCAAAAATAGTTGCAAAAGCCTCCTATGTGGGATGTATGTTCGGATTGATTTTTTCCACGAGAGATGATCAAGCACTTGTGATTAAGAATTATACCTCTACATAGTTATGGCATCGAGACTTGGTCACCTCGGCCAAGTATCTTGAAACACTTCACTAGTACAACATGGTAAAAGGATTGTCATCTGTCAGAAGGATATAGATAATTGTCCTCACCGCCTAACAAGAAAACAACACGAGCTTCATTCTAGAAGAGTACTTATCAAGCTCATGGCAAGATTTATTTGGTTCATACCGATCATTTTGGTCTAATGCAACCGAGTCAAACTAGATTTAAGTACTTCATGATTTGTGTTGATGACTACTTGAGAAAAATGTGGATATAATGTCTTCGTAAGAAAAATTTATGCTTTTGTGACCTTATAAAATTTCAAAGTGGCTATAGAGAATGTGACTCATCTTCACATCAGAACTCTCCACTCGGATCGAGGGGTAACTAACCAGTGATAAGTTCAAATCCTACCTACGCACGAGATTTGTTGTGAGATACCTCCTTCACACATACCCTAGTAGAATGGTGTTGTTGAGAGAAGAAATCGTCTTATCATGGAAATGGTTAAATGTGTTGGTACCAAAATTTAACCTCCTTCAGAGACCGAGCAACATCATGGGTTTGACAAGACACTCAAAGGTAGATAGACAATCATGTATGTCATTTTGTAGCTGGGGAAGCAATCTATCTGACTTGTTAGCACTCAGGATCTGAAGGGAGTGGGTAGTACATGCAAAAGGATGTGATCTGATCCTAACTATTTTAGGTTGTTCCTTTCAACCAAGGTAAGAGAACCTATTTTGTAACCTTTGTTATTTGAAATGAGATACATGTACCCTTCTTTCACATAAGTTTTGTAGAGAAGACCTTGGGGAAAATATGATCAACACACTAGATTTGAATCTCACGAGTTGTCACTTCCAGATCATGGAGATACTTTCACAACAAGGAAAAGGTTACTACTGGACATTTGAGACTCGATTGTTTCTACATGTTTTGTAACAGAGATTATGCATTTGTGTACACACATGACAAACAAGGGTACTATGGGTAGTATTGGTTGGACTTGAGTCACTAGATCCTTGAGAGCTTATGTAAAATGGAAAGATTCAATCAACAAAATACCACACAAAGTTAAATTGTTTCCTCAACTAGAATATGTTCTTCAATGTAGGCCCAGATCAACACTCTTTCACACAACCTATGGGATTATGTCATGAAGGCTCAAGTCAGAGGACCCAATAAAGCACAAATATTTAAACCAAGTCACACTTGAGGTACACCTAGAGGCTTACAGATAATCTCTATCAACAAAATGAAAGAAAATTGATTTTAAACCATTTATCCCATTCCTAGATGAAGGCTCTTCTGAGAAATGAAATTAAAAATGCCACTAAACTATCACAAGGACTAAGATCTATGTGATTGGACTATATTTTGGTACAAGATTGCAATAGAAACAAGAAAAACTACCCGTATGCATTCAGAAATGAAATAAATACACTTTACTCAAGATTGACATAGAATAACTCAAAGTTTGATCACATTTATCAGCAACAAAAAGTTTCTAGAATAATCTCAAATCTTTTCAATCACTGTACACTTGCAACCACCTTGACATGATCAAATTTGATACAAAGAGAGATATACAGGCTTCTCTAGATGGCTTCTCAAAATGGATGGGCTCTGTCACAAGATTTTTCTTCTAGAAAAACCAGATCTATGACTTTTCCAAAAACTCCCAACCATTTGCACAATGAATTTGTGTCATTTATAGCATTTCCAACAGAGCCCCTTCCTCCCAAAAGACAAAAATTTAAATTCACCAGTGCTTGCCATGATTCTTTCATGATTTGTAGAAGCAGATTTGTAAAAGTCACCAGGTGCTTGAGGGAAAATATCATCGACTTCTTCCCACATTAAACTCCTTTCTTAGGAAAAACATTCCTCCATCCATTCACTAACCACCTCCACCCCATATCAATCAAATCTAGTCCCTTGCATACTCAGGAGAAGAAAAATAGAAAACCAGATTGGGCTTGAGAGTCAGACCATTTTAATTGGGAAATATGTCTCTAGATCTCCCACCAAACTCTAGATATCAAAATTAACTCACTCCTCTATTTGGTGTGTAGAAAATAGCAAGAAATCATGAAGACTCACACTCCCAGGATTTTTACAGAAAAATGGGGGAAAATCAGATTTAGATGCTCAGTAGCTATTGATATTTGATTTTGAATGTGGGTCATCCACGTGGAAGATACGAAAAAAAAGCTCGGAGGATTCCTTTGACCTTTTTGAAAAATACAAAAATTTCCCATTTTCCTCCACACCTTTGCTTCTAAAAAATGGGCCTGACACATTTCTTGAGGTGGGTCCCAAAGGAACCATGGAAAAATTCTACCATTTGACTCTCTTTTGGAAAAAAGGAAATTTTTCCAAGTTTCCCCCGCAGCTCCGCCCTTCCACTTCAAGTCCCTAATGTGAGTCAAAGCGAGAACCCTGTTCTTTTATGCCTTTAACTCCTTTTTCCTCAAAGGAAAAAATTTCATTTTTCCTCCAAAATCCCACACCTTCTCCGTTGATTAGGCGAAACATTGACTATTTCACATCAGGCTTGTGGGCCATTTTTATATTTTAACCTTTATGAGGCAAAAAGGCAAAAAGTTTAAGTTTCCTCCGATGGTCAGTTCCCCCCTTATGACTTTTCAAATTTCCATGTGTCATAATGGCACACCTTGAGGTGGCCCCAAAAATTTGATACCTTGAACGAGTGCGGGCTCGCCATGTGTCCTACTCTAGAAAAATTTGTTTGAAGGCTTGAAGCTCTGCAGAGGGCACCATTTGTCAAGCTCGAGGAAGTCTTCCTTGGTCATTGAAAAGTCCAAGAAAATATGTAAAGTGAGTAAAATGCCCCACGTGTCCTCATGGCACTTCTTCAAAATGGTGCCCAAGTTGAAGACCCTGAACGAGCGCGGGATTACCACGTGTCCCTATTCCACCAAAATGTTTCCATTTGCATAAAAATTTGTCTAAGTATGGGAAAGTAGTGGAAGCCTCCACGTGTCCTCTGGCGCTTACTCCAAGGTAAAGCCGAAAGAATATCTTTAAATGAGTGTTATTCCTTCACGTGTCTTGTACTTCCCGAAAACCTTTTGAAATTTGTTGAAGTATGGGAAACCCAGCTATAGCCTCCACATGTCCTCTCGACACTACTCCAAGGCAAAGCCAAAAGTAGATCTTCAAATGAGCATTATTCCTCCATGTGTCCTGGACTTCCTGAAAACCTTTTGAAATTTGTCTAAGTATGGGAAACCCAGCAGAAGCCTCCATGTGTCTCTTTCTTTCCAACCCTCCACGTGTCCTCTCGGTGCTACTTTAAAGCCAAACCAAAAAGTTGATTCTCAAATGAGCGTCGTTCCTCCACGTGGACACATTTTAAAGTTGAGGCTTTTTATAGAATTTTTGAAGTGTCCAGATGAGCCGTGTCCAACCAAAGGATGTCACGTTTCCCTGTTGATACAAGGATGCAAATTTTGATTGGGGAAACACTGTTAAATCGTAAAGCACGAGAAACGACCATTTGAGCTTGAAAGTGAAATTTTCTTCAAGGACAGAGATTTTAGAAATGTTGCAAGACTCAAATACGTTCCTCGGGGCACATCAATTCATTTATCTTTGAGTATTTAGGGAAAAATGATAGGGACAACAGATCTTGACTATGGAAAATGGAGGAAATGGGAAAATGTGAGTTTTGAAATGTGAGCACGGGAGACTCAAAATACAGAGCTTTTCCAAAGGAACAAAGGAACCATGAGACAAATACGGACCCACACATGATCTTCAACCTAAGAGCAGATTAAAATGGCAACAAAGATTGGCCAAACACAATATGGGGAAGGATAAAATGACAGAGGCTATGAATCAATAAATATTCAAGGGCACAAATGGGGCGAGACAATTCTAAGCACCAACATTGGCTCCGACTCGGGGATGGGCACTCCCTGCGAGTGCCAAAATATCCATTAGGTGATAGAGTTAGCTTGTAGAGTAGAGAAATAAATCCATCTCCAAAAACAAACAAAGAAGCCAAAGCAAAAATAGGTCAGCATAGACCAGGATGAGCAAAAACACAAAAAAAAGGACGTAAACAACAAACTATACACTGTACAAGAGGTGTTTACCTTGATTTAGAGGAATTAATCCAAGAAATGCTTTAGATGCCTGCCATTAATAGGCAAGTTCAAGAAATTCACCATCTAGATCCTTTAAGAAGAAGGTGTGTTCACCAATTCTAATGTTAATGGAGTAAGGGCCCATCCACAATGAGTCAAACTTTCCATGCTTGCCCTTATCCTCATGCATGCTATCCCATAGTAGCACAAGATCTCAATATTGAAGGCTCTGGGAGTAACCTTCCTATCAAACAGTTTCTTTAGCTTTTCTCTGAACTTTATATGCCTCTGGTGGGATGCCCTCCTCTCTTCATCAAGCTCAACAATTTGGTTAATGTGGGCATCATAAGGACCTACCTCTTGATCTTCTAGCTGCTACATAAATTGATATGAAGACAATTGCATATGAAGAGGTAGCAAGGCCTGAGTCCCATACACCAACTCAAATGGACTCTTTCCAGTGACCTTCTTGACAATGATCATATCTACTGCCCAGACAAAAAACTTCAACTGTTCACCCCACCTTCTCTTGTTCAACTCCAAGGTTCTTCTGATAATCTTTAGAAAATTCTTATTGTTGGACTCAGCTTGTCCATTTCCTTGGGGATTATAATTAGAGGCATATGTCATATTGATCCCATATCCTTTACACATTTCCACTAGAGGTCTAGCCCTAAAACTCATGGCATTATAAGCCATGATTTTGATTTGGTACTCAAACACATGTAAACAATATTGTTTAGCACAAAATCCATGACAACTTGGTGTGTAGCCTTTTTGGTGGGGAATGCTTCCCACTTAGTAAATTAGTCGGTGGCTACAAGAATCCACTTATGACTAGAACTTGAAGGGTCTGAAATCTCACCAATGAAGTCCATTCCCCATTGCCTGAATGGGGCTTCAATTGACACAAGATGCAAAGGCATGGAGCCTGAATCTTTTAGTCTTCCAGAGAAAATGCTGAAAACTCTCACATCCTCTGACCAACATGGTTGTATCCTTGAAAATATTTGGCCACCAATAACTAGCCCTTGGGATCTTATGTGTTGTGACTCTTGCAAAAAAATTCCCCCCACAAACTCGTCCATGGAGATCAGTAATTATTTTAGAGGCTTCATCTTCAGCGATGCATCTTATGAGGACTCCTTCTAGGTTCTTCCATGCCAACCCAAAATCAGTAATGACATATTTTTGGGAAGCCAAATTAAGAGCTCTTTTTTGGTTCTTGTTCAAATGCCCAGAGCATTTTAAGTGTACGAGATAGAACATTATATCCTTATACCACTTAGAATTTATCAATTTTTCAAAAGCAGATTTGTCCTTTCCTCTTCAAACTCATTTACCTCAATGGTACGTAAGTTGCTCTTAGCCATAAGCTTAGTTAACCCCAAATCTCTCACCAACTTCATGATTTGGATGTCCATATCATACTCTTACAACTTGTTCACCCATCTACATCTTCTACTTGAGACTTCCATCTTTGACGACATGTCCTCTAACATGGTATGGGGAACATAAGCAATAACTTTTGAACTTAAAATATAAGGCACGAAAACCTTTGTTGATTTGACATAGGAAAATGCTTGCTTTTCCATGATGGTGTATTCTTGAAAAAGGAAATTGGCCTCTTAGCCCCTTCATTATCCTTCTACAACAGACAGATGTAATATTATTTTAAGAAAAGGAAAACAATTGGAAAGATTTCTTATAATCTGGGGCTGCCAAAATAGGGACATGCTTCAATGTCTCTTTGATTCCATTGAAATCTTGGATGGCATCCTCCTCCCATTTGATGATCTGGTCTTTCTTTAGCATGGAAGTGATTGGAATGGTCAGCTCAGCAAATTTTGATATGAATCTTCGAATGAAGTTTATTTTCCCAAAGAAGGACTGAATTCCTTTCTTAGTCTTTGGGATTGGGACTTTGTTGATGGCCTCTATTCTTCTTGGATCAATCATCACTCCTTCTTGTGACATAATGTGGCCAAGCAACTTTGATTTTTGCACTCCAAAATGGCACTTCTTGGGATTGAGTGAGATGCCATACTCTCTACATCTTATCGGCATCTTTTCCAAGTGCAGAAAATGGTCACCTCTCTTTCTATAAAATACAGTTACATCATCTTGATAGACTATAATAAATTCACTGATGTAACTAGCAAAAGCAACATCCATTGCTCTTTAAAAGGTGGCTCAACATTCATCGGACAAAGGGCATCTGACATATACATATGTTGTCGATGTAGTAGTGAAGGATGTCTTGATCCTTTCTGATTCCTTCACCACAACTTGGTTATAACCAGAGAAGCCATCCAAGGTGGAAAGCAACTCAGAACTAGTCACTAACTACAACATGTGCTCCATGTTTGGTAAAGGATAGTTGTCCTTCATTGAAGCTTTGTTCAGATTCCTGAAGTCCACACACAACCTGATGTCACCATTTTTCTTTTTGACTGGTACTAGGTTTTCCACCCAAGAGGAATATCTTGTGGGCTGGATAATCCCTCCATCTCTTAGTTTCTTCAGTTCCTCTTGCATTTTAAGAGATAGAAGTGGATTGATTGGCCTCTGCTTCTACCTGAATGGTCTTGCATTAGATTCTAAGGGGATCTCATGCTGAAAAAGGTCCTCTCTGTATGCCTTTAGTTCGGAGTAGGTCCAAGCCATGTAATCTTGGTATTTTTTCAATAATTGGATGTATGATTGTTTCTCTTCCTTACTGAGATTATTTCCTAACCAAATTATCCTTGGTTTCTTCTCTGCACGAAGATCATTCTCCTCAACATCCCTTGAGGCTGCAATATTCCTGTTAATAATGCAGTCAACATTATTAAAATTTGATTCAAGAGCAACCACCCTCTAGAAATGGTATTGGTCTTTAGCTGGATGATGCCTTTGCCAAACAAGGTTTCCTTCCCCTCTGTTGCACAAACCATTGGCTCCCAATCAATGTTTTGATAAGAAAACTCTCCACCATTTTGCAGGAACCTTCTGATCTGAGCATCATCATCAAAAACCTACCAGTGTTTTATATTGTCAGGGACAGAGGGTCTTGTCAATACCTCCACCTCATATTCACAATAAGGGGATGTTGTACAGTTGTCAAAGTGAGAACCCAACACTACAAGCCTATCTTCCAAGTCATTGAACCTTCTGTCATGATGTACAATGTTGAAGGAGTCAAACATCTCAATGAAATCCCAAACTACATGCTTGTACTATTTCAGTCATTGATTCTTTGTGGCATATAGTTTTCTGACTTGCTTGACAACTAACTCTAAGTCTCCTTTGACAATGATGTCCCTGACACCATACTTCCAAGAAATTCTTAAACCTAACAACAATTCCTCATACTTAACAATGTTGTTAGTACACTCAAAGTTAAGCTTAAAGGAAAAAACAAACCTTTCCTAGCTTGGAGAAATTAGGACAACACCGACACCATTTCCAAATTTGGAGCAAGATCCATCAAACAATAGATTCCAAGGAGATCCTACTTGCTCAAGACACTTACACTCCTCAATCTTGTGCTCTTTTCCCTCAGAAAATCCCACAAAGTTGTCAACATCAACATTTTTATATAATACTTCATAGGACACATTGTTGGGATCCTTAATAAGGTGCAACATTTTCTTCTTCCTATATACCCTAACAAGGCTGCCCTCAATTGGGATGGTGGCATAATACATGTCAATTTGGACACTACCACCAACACTTGCAGCCCACTTTCTTGACAGCAACATTCCCCACTTGGCTGGGAAATCAACTATGACAACATCAAGTTTTAAAATTTTACCTAGGTAGGCTACAAGTTGCACCAGCAAACCCTTCACACATCCAACTACTGGAAATTCTCTGGATTCCATGGCGATGCACTTCCCATATGATTTTGTTACTTTAATATTCATCTCATTCATGACCTCCAAAGGCATGACATTACATGATGTGCCTGAGTAAAACATACAGTTGTGGAGCATCCTATCCTTGATGATCAGAGTGGTGAAGAATGGATCCACATTCAACTGAGATTCTACCAAAGATGTCCCTAAATAAACCTCAGGTGGTTCAGCTAGCTCTTTTGATGCTGATAATGTCTCAGAGTATTCAATGACTAGAGGATTCTCCACAATGTTCACATTTCTTTCTAGGGTTGTCTTCTCTTCACTCAATCCCAAGTATTGAAATGCTCTCCTCTTGTGCCTAGGAATCCTACGAAACATAGGAATTGGAGCAGAGAATTTGACTTGACTCAAAACTTGGGCAATGTCATATGGGACATTCTTGGGCAAGGAAATATTGGAAGAAAGGCTAACACACTCATTAGGTGGTACATGACTCTTGATATCCTGAGCATGAGGAGGGGTGTGATTTTTGCTTGGAACTGCAGGGCCTTTGACAGGTGCATCTTTCTTAGGAGCCTCTTTAGGAATGTTTGATAGTAGGGGAGTTTTTGGCTTGGTTTGTGGCCCTACACCTTTGGCAGCCCTACTTCTTGTGTTGTGCTCCTTCTCTTGAGCCACAACAACATTCATCAGTAACTCCCTATCCTCCTCTAGATGGAATTCCTCCATCTTAATTCTTTAACATTAAATCCCTTAAATATTCAAATTCATTATTGGGCAATTCAAAATATTATACATCATCTACTTTTGAAGTATGAGAGAGAGGAAGAATAAGTACCCTATAAATGCAGTCCCAAATAGTGGCAACATTTCTATTACTTATCACCTTAGTTGAGGTTGCCCCTTGTTATGATCTAGTGGAGGATCCCATCATGAAAACATTGTCATCACTCTTAGCATCAGTTGCATTTTCTTCTTGCTGATCTTCTTCACAAGGAGAATGGGGCATGAAACATCTATCACACTAATCAATGACTTCTATCTCTTCCACAAAAACAATTTTGGCAGCCAAAGGATCATGTACTATTCTATTATCCCTTACTTAAGGTTGTTTATTTCTAAATCCAACAAGTCCCTTGCCTCTGTCATCATCTCTTTGATGATTTGTAAATTTTCTTGACCTTGTTTTGTGTTGCCCTTGTGAACTCGCCCAACTCCTTTATCATCTTGGGATAGCTTATAGGAGATCTCCTTGACAGCCCTTACCAAGGTGTTCACCACTTCTTCCAAATCAAAACCTTCCTTGTCTAAGGTTTTTTTCGGTTAACCAACTTCACAGCTTCCCTCTTAGGAGGTTTTCCTATTTCCTTGAAATAATTCTCTATTTCTTGGGCCATAGTGAATGCTTGCCTCAAGTTGGTAGGGTTCTTGTCCCTCAAGTATTAAACAAAGTTTTTATCAAATGCATCAGTATATTTGATCAAACATGACTCATCACATGGCCTTATCATAACAGGTAATCTTTTCAAGGCCTTATTGAACCTTGTATTGAAGTCATGTACTAACTCATTGGGATTCTTCTTAATATTTTCAAATTTTGATAGAAGAAACCTAGGTTCATCCTATCACCATATTGTAATATGAATGCATTGTCATCTCATCCCAAGAGTCAATAGAGTTATTTAGCGATGCTTTGTGTCAGTCCCTTGCATCCTCCTCTAGAGTGTGAACAAAAAAATTGATGTATACATCTTCATGTTCAATCTCAAAGTCTTCCATCATATTGAGGAAGAGCTTTAGATGTTGGTCACCAGTTATGGCATTATTTCCCTGGAACTTAGGAAGTTTGTTCCTTACATATTGAGGTAATGCATTTGGATAACCAACCATTCCCAAAAAATTTATAGGTCCAAAGGTGTTTACAAAAATGGAGGTCTAGGTTGAGCCATATTGATTCAAGGAGGTGATCTTGGAGGGGTGACAAATTGATGAGGGGTAGAGGGTCCTTGGAACACAGGAGTGTAGTTTTCAAAATGGAGATCCCCAAAGGCCTTGCTTCTTGGAAATACCTATCTACTTCAAAAAGATAGGTGCAGAATGTGAAGTAAATATTTTAAAAACAAATGAAGGCCCTTCTCTAGTAGGAGAATTCAATTCTATAAAGAGGCTACTTGATTCAGAATCACTTGAATGATAGTATTCAATGATGGGCCAATCACTTTCTTCAATGGAGATCCCTTTTCTTGTCTTTTGTTATCCCACAACTCTCTAGGATTTTCTTCCTTCTGATTTTGCTTTTCCTAGCTCACGGAAATAGTGTCCTAGTAGGATCTCGTAGTGAAGAAAGACCTTCTTCCTTCCATCTTTGTAAATGTTAGTAAAAAATCTGACAGAGTTTTAAGACACTCATCCTTATCAAAATCAAATCAATAGGGAGTCACCATTAAGGATTTCCACCTTAGTTATGCAAATGCACTAAATATGATATGTCAAGTGTCAAGGTCTAAGTATGAACTGTAATCCCCGACAACAATGCCATTTATGTTGGTGTTGCTGATGGGTCAAATAGATATAAACTATCAGTAGATCAGAAAATTAATCTTGATGATGCAAATTGGTTCCCATTAATTCAAAATAGTCCCCAACAACGATGCCATTTATGTTGGTGTTGTTAATAGGACAAATCGATATGACTTCAAATATGTATGCACGTGGATTAAATTGAACTAAGTTCCTAGTAACGTAAATCGATCTCTAGAAACATAAATCGATCACCGGTAATGGTGCCATTTATGTTGGTACCCAAATTTAACCTCCTTTAGAGAACGATCAGCTTCATGGGTTTGAGGACACTTAGAGGCATATAGATAATCGGGTATGTAGTTTTGTGTCCGGGGAAGCACTCTATCTGGATTGTTAGCACTCGGTATCGGAGGGAGTGGGTAACACATGTAAATGGATGTGATTAGATCCTAACTATTTGAGGTTATGCCTTTCAACCAAGGTAAGAGACCTATTTTGTAACCTCTTTTTTGAAAGGAGATATAGGTACCCTTCTTTTGCATAATTTTTGTAGAGAAGACCTTGGGAAAATATGATCAACACACCAAATCATGGAGATAATTTCACAATAAGGCAAAGGTTACTAAAGACATTTGAGACCATGATTGTTTCTGCATGTTTTAGTAACAGAGATTATGCATTTGTGTACACACATGACAAACAGGGGTACTATGGGTAGGATTGGTTGTTGTTAAATGAATTTTGGTGGGAGGGGAGATAGGATGGACTTGACTCACCAGATCCTTGAGAGCTTATGAAAAATGGAAAGATTCAATCAACAAAATGCCACAAAAAGTTAAATTATTTCCTTAACTATAATATGTGCTTGATGGATGCCCAGATCAGCACTCTTTCACACAACCTATGGGATTTTAACATAAAGGCTCGAGTCAGAGGATGCAATAAAGCACCAATATTTAAATCAAGTCATGCCTGAGGTACACCTAGAGGCTTACAGATAATCTCTATCAACAAAATGAAAGAAAAGTGATTTTAAACCATTTATCCCATTCCCAGATGAAGGCTCTTCTAAGAAATGAAATCGCGAGATACCACTACACTATCCCCGGGATGAGACCTATGTGATTGGACTATATTTTGGTACAAGATTACAATAGAAACAAGAAAAACTACCCGTATGAACTTAGAAATGAAATAAATACACTTTACTCAAGATTGACACAGAATAACTCAAATTTTGATCAAATTTATTAGCAAGGGAAACATTCTAGAACAATCTCAAATATTTTCAATTTTGTAAACTTGCAACCACCTTGACACGATCAAATTTGATATAAAGAGAGATATACAGGCTTTTTAAAATGGATGGGCTCTGTCAAGCTTTTTCTTCTAGAAAAATCAATCTATGACTTTTCTAAAAACTTCCAACCATTTTCATGATGAATTCATTCCCTTTATAGCATTTCCAATAGAGCCCCTTCCTCAAAAGACAAAAAAAATTAAATGCACCAGTACTTGACATGATTCTTTCATGATTCGCAGAATCGAGATCTATAAAAATCACCGGTGGTCGAGGGTAAATCTCTTCGATTTCTTCTCGCATTCAACTCATTTCTAGGGAAGAACATGCCTCCATCCATTCACCACCCACTTCTTCCCCATATCAATCAAATCTTGCCCCTTGCATCCTCAGGAGAAGAAAAATGGAAAACTAAATCGGGCTCGAGAGTCAGACCATTTTAATGGTGAAATACATCTCTAGATCTCTCCCACCAAACTCTAGATATCAAAATTAACTAGCTCCTCTGTTTAGCGAGTAGAAAATAGGAAGAAATCATGAAGACTTGCATTCCCAGGAGTTTTACAAAAAAATTGGGGGAAAATCAAATTTTGATGCTCAAGAACCATTGATCTTTGATTTTGAATGTGGGGCGTCGATGTGGAAGATGCAAAAATAGGCTCGGGGGTGTGATTTGACCTCTTCTAACCTTTTTGAAAAATGGAAAAATTTCCCATTTTTCCACACCTCCGCTTCGAAAAAATGTGCCTAACATGTGTCCTAAGGTGGGTCCCAAAGGAACCACAGAAAAATTCTACCATTTGACTCTCTTTTGGAAAAAATATTTTTTCCAAGTTTTCCTGCAGCTACGCCCTTCTACTTCAAGTCCCTAATGTGCGTCCGGGGGAACTTGAGTCATTTTATGACTTTAACTCCTTTTCCCTCAAAGGGAAAATTTATCACTTTTCCTCTGAAATCTCGCACCTCCGCCATTGACCGAGGCAAAACATTGACTATATCCCATCGGGCTTACGGGTCATTTTTGATATTTTAACCTTTATGAGGCAAAGACCCTCAATGAGCATGGGCTCACCATGTGTCCTTGTTTCACCAAACTATTTCCATCTGCATAAAAAAATTTCTAAGTATGGGAAAGTAGCGCAAGCCTCCATGTTGTCCTCCCGACACTACTCGAAGGCAAAGCCCAAAAGTAGATCTTCAAATGAGCTTCATTCCTTCATGTGTCCTGGACTTCACAAAAATGTTTTGAAATTTTTCTAAGTATGGGAAACCCAAAAAAGCCTCCACGTGTCCTCCCAGCGGTACTCAAGGCAAATTTCAAAAATAGATCTTCAAATGAGTGTCATTCCTCCATGTGTCCTGGACTTCCCGAAAACCTTTTGAAATTTTTCTAAGTATGGGAAACCTAATGGAAGCCTCCACGTGTCTCTTTCCTACCAACCCTCCACATGTCCTCCTGGTGCTACTTCAAATCCAAACCAAAAATTTGATTCTCAAACGAGCACCATTCCTCCACGTGGACACATTTTAAAGTTGAGGCTTTTTATAGAATTTTGAAGTGTCCAGCTGAGCCACATCTAACCAAAGGATGCCATGTTTCCCTATTGATACAAGGATGCAAATTTTTACTAGGGAAATGCTCACAAATTGTAAAGCATAGAGAAATGACAATTTGATCCTAAAAGTGAAATTTTCTTGAAGGACAAAGATTTTAGAAAAGTTACAAGACTCAAATGTGTTCCTTAGGGGCACATCAATTCATTTTTCTTTGAGTATTTAGGGAAAAAATGATAGGGATAGTAGATCTTGACTGTGGAAAATGGAGGAAATGGGAAAACATGAGTTTTCAAGGAACAAAGCATGGGCAACTCCAAATACAGAGCTTTTCCAGAGGAAGAAAGGAACCATGAGAAAATACGAGACCCACACATGATTCTTTGACCCGGAGAAGATTAAAATGGCAACAAAGACAGTCAGAAAACAATACGGGGAAGGATAAAATGACAGAGGTCATGAATCAATAAATCTTCAAGGGCACAAATGGGGTGAGACAAGTTTGAGCACCAACATGATGCATGATTGATGATTCGGGAATAACAAGGACATTATGCGTAGAAGCAGAAGAAACAACAATTTATTTGTTGAACAAAGTCCCCATGATTGCTCTTGACGGAGTAACACCACAAGAAGCATGGTAAAAAAGGAATCCATTTGTTTCATATCTCAAAGTATTTAGGTGCAAAGAAAGTATGCACATACCCAGCGAGAATAGAAAGAAGTTTGATATGAAATCAACAAAACTAATCTTCATTGGGTACAATGAAGAGACTCTTAGGTACAAATTGATGGATGCGAAGACTAGGAAAGTATACACAAATAGAGATGTTAAGTTTTTTTGAGAAGAAGGAAGTAGAGAGTCCTCCTCTGAACTCACCTCACGTAGATTTTTCACCTGTTGTAAAAATAAAATATTATGTTACCAATGATGATAATGATGATAGGGAGGATGGTGAATATCGAGATAGAGCCACGACCCATGGGATAAGTTCAACATATGTCCAATTGGTATACTAGCATGATACAAGATGAAAAATTGGATGCTCCACTAGATACATCCACCACTAGATCATGGACTCGCATGAGAAATCATGAGAAGTAAAGTTTTCTTTGATGAGTAGAGTTATTGAATATGATGAGCCCTCTACAGTACGGGAAGCCCTACTATCAAAATCTTGGAAAGATGCCATGGATGATGAATATAACTTAGTGATGAAAAAACACTTGGTAGCTTGTCAATCTTCCACCATGGAATAAACCCATTGGTTGTAGATGCATATTTAGAAAAAGTACAAAGAAAATGGAACCATAGACAAGTAAAAATTGAGACTAGTAATAAAGGGTTATGGACAAAAATAAGACACTAACTATGAGGAGATGTTTTCTCCCACAGCTAAGATCAAAATGATCATGATGATCTTTTCTCTAGCTACACAATTTGGTTGGAAATTCCATCATATGGACATGAAAAGTTCCTTTCTGAATGGAGATCTACAAGAGGAAGTATACATGACTCAACCTGAGGGTTACGTTGTACCTAGTGAAGAAAAAAAGGTATGCATACTCAATAAATCTCTATATAGCTTTAAACATGCACCCGGGCATGGTACATCAAAATCACGAGCATCTCTAATAACATGGATTCGTCATAAATCCATACGATCCCAAATCTCTACCTCAAAAAGAAAGGGGGAAGATTGTGATTGTTTTTGTCTATGTCAAAGATCTAGTCATCACCGATAGTTCTATGAAGATGATCAATACAACGAATAAATATCTTAACCAATCATTCAACATGACAGAACTTGGGTTGATGCACTATTATCTTGGATTGGAAGTATGGTAAATAGAGAATCACATCCTTATTTCTTAGTTAAAGTATGCCAAGAAAATTCTTAATAAATTCGGGATGATGGATTTCACACCTTTTGCTACACTTACAAATAACATATTGTAATTATATCATTCAGATCCATCTCCTATGGTAAATGTAACTCTTTATTGGTAGTTATTGGGAGTCTCATTTAGCTATCATACACTAGACCTGATTTCATCTTTGTAATGAGGTATCTATCCATGTTCATGCAAGAACCCAAAGTTTGTCATTGGAAGGCAAGAAGGCCAATCTTGAGATATATCAAGGGAATGGTGGATCTTAGTCTCGAATACAAGAATAATGATGATTTCTTCTTGTTTGGATATTTGGATTCGGATCATACGGGAAACATTGATGACATAAAAATCCACTTTAGAATTTTTGTTATTTTTGGGATTTGGATGAATATCATGGGGAAGAAAAAAATAACACTTTGTTTCTCTCTCTTTTATAGAAGCCAAATATCGTTCTATAGGTGAAGCTGTCTGCGAAGTGATATGGCTATGTCACATACTTGAAGGACTTGGAATACCACATGATGATTCAAACACCTTGTATGTTAAGAATGTAACATTCCCATTTTAAGATTTTAGAAACAAGAGATTTTTTTTTCATTATGTTCTTTGTTCTAAATTAACATAATTTGGAACACACATTCCAAGGAAAATCTATCTCATAATAGAAAACTATATGTGGTGTAATGACTCGGTGCAACAACTTGATCTCTCATTTCATGACTTGATATAATACTAATCTCTCATGTTAACTTTAAAATGTGTATACTATGTATACTTAGTTCCTTTACCCTTTTAGAGGTATCAAGTGTTCTATTTAAGAGGCCTATATGAATATCTATTACCAATATTCATCTAAAATCCTGCTTCTTAAAATAGGTGACATAGGATAATGCAACAAGCATCTTGCGATACTTTGGCCAAAAATTTAAACATATTGTTCATGTTTATATTCCTAGACGACATACTCATTAAATGGAATAATTACTTCACCATACTTGATCTATTATCTAGAATGGTATTCACTAACTTCGTCAGTCCACTCATTCAAATTTTAACCGTATCCAAGGTTAACAACATGGCCTAGTGTGGAGGACTGTTTATGGTGATTAAGGGTACATGGACATACTCAATCGAATTAATTCTAGTGGGTGTGTTTATTTATCCTTAGTCAATGTGAGTTGACCCCGATACTACATCATGCTCCTATCTTTACTTAGGGCATAATTGTGATCAAGTCAAAATTTATGTTAGTCTAGTTGAAAAAACTCTGAAGGGTGTTGAGACATGTCAACTGCAACATAGTATCCTCATAAAGACCCTTGTCATCATGAAGGTACTACACTGTAGTTGGCATGTGTCAACATCCAACTGAGTTTTCCTCATCTAGACAAACATACCTTAGAAAGAAGGTTATATCTTATTAAAAAAATTTATAAAGATTAATTACAGCAACCCTACTAAACAACTAGGTTCCTTAACCATTAGGGTTCCAAGTTAAAACTACAATAGATGTAGTTATGCAGATAAATATGCTTCCTAACCAATTCACATGCTATGATTTATATTATTAACATCGTGAATCATATTTTATATAAAAGGCCCAACACATGTGAAAGTGTTATTTATTTACTCACTTAATATAGTCCTAGCTTATATAAGTTCTGAGCAAGTCCTTTTCATATTAGACTTCATTGAAATGAAGTCTAATTCCATTTTATTTTTCTTTCCCGACATCCCTATTTTGATTAAGGAGGTCTTCCTGAGAAAGCACACCTTTACTAACTATAGATAACAATCAGGATTCATTTCCAAAAGGTCTTAAGTCAAGACTATGATTCATTTCATGGGAGTTGTCTTTCCTTTCCCTTATTAAGGATTAATGTCAATTTATAATCCCATTTTACATTATAAAATTATAATCAAGTTTAATTCTCATACAATCATTTGAATTAAATATAGTCCTAATGATAAGTTTGAATATGAATGTACAAAATTCAAATTTATAAGTTGCATAATCAATAGAGAGGGTAGTATAACTAACACCTCAAATCTCTATTTATTATATTCTAAACCATAAAAGTATGTTACTATTTGTAAATAGAGGAATAATTATCATTTCCATTCACTGTATGCCAAAAGGAATTACATCATGTACAAACAAGTTTCACACACCTTTTATTCAGCAAGGAGAAGTTATACATTTGCAAGTCCAACATTGCAGATATTACAAAATATCAAACAACCATACTTAATCAATTCAAATACAAATTTCTTTTCCATCAAGTACATTTCAGTAATGAAACCATATCTCAACATAATAAAGATTCAGTCTCTTTGATAAAAAATGTAACTTTCTAAATATATTTCTCCTTTCATCATTTACGAAGTCCATCTGCAAAATTGCTAGCACGGGTTAGTTCATTGAACTGAGCATGATAAACACTAAATCATTAAAATGATGTGCTTTTAGCTAATTGTTTCATAAAAAGAAATTTGTTTTTATGAAAGCTTGATCTGGCAATTTAGATAGACTTAGCCAAACAAAGTTGCAATCCCCAAATAAAAGAGAGAGAAAAAGATATATTCATCATATCAAAAGCAAGGTTATATCATGAGATATAACAAATTCAACCTTCCATCCTATTTTATTTTTATTAAAAGAATTAAACAATAAGTTAAGATAAGTAACATTTCCTCAGAATCTCACTACTACTACTTTCATACATTTCTTTCATATTTCCTCACTCAGTTAAACCTATTTAACAGAAGAAGGTAACTATCCTAAATATCTTTTAGGAATAGCTCAAGAGTAGATCATTTACAAACATTACTTTCCATCTAAATATTTCATTAACCTAGATTCATCCTAAGTAGAGATGCCAATAATCAAAATTAAAAAGCATAAGAAATAATTTTAGGATAATCCAAAACATCATATCATTTAATGTGTCCCTAAGTGGGTAGATATCATCGCTCTTCCCAACAGCGCCCTTCTCTTCAATTTTCAGAAGGAAGAAGAGATGGTTAAGGTCCTCAACGTTGCCCCTTGGATGTTTGGAAGAGCTACCCTGCATCTGAAGCGATGGAAGCCAGGGGTTTCTCTTCAAATCAAAGAGTTGCCCATTTGGATATCTCTGCCGGCTCTTCCAGTGGAATTTTGGGAGGATGAAGTCCTACTTGGCATAGCCGCTTCAATGGGAGAGTTAATCTCCTTGGAACCTACAACAAAAGCCAGAAGTAGGCTTGTAAGAGCACGACTATGTGTTAGCATGGAGGTGGGGGCTGTTCTCCCAAAGAATATTATACTTTCTTCCCCCACTGGCCGTTTTGTGCAGAGCATCATTCCTGAAGACCATAGTTTGGTTTGTCCCAAATGCTAGAAGGTCAGCTTCCAAGAAAAACTATGCATGTGTTCAGAGGGGGCAATGGATGGAATGGGCAGGAGAAACAACAGCGAGGAGGCGCAGTCTGCAGCGAGGAGATCTCTTGCCCAATGCGTGACTGCAACAATGGCGACCCCTCTGCCCACGTTGGATAGGCTGAAACTGAAACTAGCCCGTCCGAGATGTGCCCAACTGATGCGTTACGTGGAGATCCTTGGGTCAAAGCATACAAGTGTGTCCCACTTTGTGGCCATAAATATTTTAAAATCTGACTAGTAAATAAATAATTAAAAAATACTATACAAATTTAAAAAATCAAGTAAATTCTGGATGCCCTGCACCTTGGTATTTATAGCCTCTTAAAAATGCATGTTTGGTCATTTTATATGTATTTGGTCATGTTTTGGTTGTCAAATATAGTTTCTTGAAAGTACAAAAGCTAGGTCCATGTTGAATAGGTTGTAACAAGAGGGAAGGCATGGAAAAATCCAAAAAAGTAGCTCACGAGTCAAACGATGTTGATAGTGAATCCTCTGAATGGGAAACTAGGTCGAGGCGATGAAAGGGTGGCAGATTGGCGATCGAAATGATGAAAATGCACCAAAAAGGTATATCTAAGAAAGATCCTAAACAAAGACTCTTAAATGCTCATTTGAACAATGGCGGGGAGGACGAAGGACAGTTCGGATGATAAGATGACATTGTTGACTTTGGGCGAGGATCCATATTTTGATTCACCAAGTTAAAAGGCAATTTAGAAGTGGTTCTTGATGTGGAAGAGCGAAAACAATGCGGAGTGGAGCACTTTTAGTCATAAATATTTTTGGGGTTTACGTGGGAGGGTGCACACTAGTGCACTTAGGTTGGATGCATCTGTTCTCATCGGCGTTGTTTTCTTTTTTGCTGTTTACTCATTTGGGTTTTACGGGTTTATGTGATGTTTTTGGTAGGATTTCTTCCTACTTGTGTCCTTGCTGGTTTTGATCTGTTGTTCTTTTTCTCGCTTGGGCACATCCGGCCACGAGCATTCTCATCAAGGGTATAGTCCCTTTCATAAAAACTATTTTCCATTAATAAAAAAAAATGTGTCCCTGAGTTGAGTATCCTAATACTCAAGTTCATATCTAGGAACCAACTCAAGTTAAAAACCAAAACAAGTTAAATCAGACCTCATAAAGAGGTAAGGTTATTTTAACAAGTAATAAGTTAACACTCAATTCCCAAAAAGATGCACCATTGTTATTGCTACATCAATTGATTAGAATGGAAAGGTTTATCATTCAAATCCAACTCAATAAACCATCTAAATATTTTCTACCAAACACAATGATCTATTCAAATATTTCCAACCAAACACAATATCCCATCCAAATATTTTCAACTTCAGCTAAACTTCCCTAACAACATTTTGCATTCAATCTTATCAAATAGTCAAGAAGTTGCATAGTGAAAGAAACAAGACGGACAACATCTTTACCAAGTTCTAAGCTGAAAGAAGATTAAAGGAAGGAGAGGGAGAGAGATTACTACCCCACAACTCTTTGTATGATAAAATAGAACCTTAAGAAACCAAGAACCTATATTGACAAAGGTCATTTATCAAATGTTTCAAACAAAAATCCCAAACAGAGATTTAAATCTGGATTCGAATTGAATGAACAACCAAAAACCAGAAGAATGGAAAGAAACAAAGAGAAGCAAAATTCCATTACCTTTCATCATTCAAGGAGATGACATAAATAGTCTTGATTTCTGCAAGATAACAAGTAAATCATTTCCCAAAAGACACTAAGAGGAAAGGAAGAGATTAATGAAGGGTAAGTCTGAATAGTCTTCCTAACTCATATCTGTATAGGAAAAGAAGTATACAATACGATTTAACCAAAACAGAGCCATCGTTCCATATTCACGAAGAAAACATTGCTTAAGATCTAAAGGAACTGAAACTAAGTTTGATGGCCCAAGGTCTAAGAAACATGTAATACAATACATTAACTCAATGTCAATAGAGCTATCAAGAAGTTCAAGGTAACAACAATAACCAATATATAGTCAACCAATACCCAAGAGAGTTTTCCCCTCTTAGCACAAATGCCACAATTTCATAGGTTACCCAAATATTCAAATGAGTAGAAAACAAAATATCATTTCCCTTACAGGATTCCAAAATAAAACTTTCATAAACAATAATTCTTTTCAAGGAGCTAACACCAGTTATCCTTTTCAAATCTTCAATTTAATGAATGAAAGAGTTCAAGCAAGTCTTTAACAGATGTAAATTCAATTTCCAAGAAAAACCCATAATTATTTATATTTTTATGATAATCATAGGGCTAGAATTTTGTAATGGAAAGAATATAAACAAAACCAGAATCACAATCACAGACAACGATAAGAAATCAGACACATTCTCCAATTTCGAGCATTCCATCAGTACTCAAAAGAATATGCTTAAGTAGGTGTCAATTTTTTTAACTTCACTGAAGAATCATGTAAGATCCAACAACAGTCAAGATATTCAAAACAATTTTAATAACTGAATTTTTCCAACAGAGATGAAACAAGATCCTAAGAACTAGATCCTCAAATGTAAGAAAACCAAGCTACCTACAAGATTAGGGTATTTTAACTATGAACATTCGCAGATCTAGAATTTATTCTCAAGCCTCTACATGAAGAATGAACAAAACAAGCTACTCAAAAGTATGAAACTCTCCATACATAATACACTTTCCATATTCCAAACAAGGTTGATAAACATTCTTAAAAGTACACAAAGACCAAAAAGCAGAATAATCTTACCCACAAAACAAAAACCAGATTATTCTAAAGAGCAGAGTTGTTTTTATGAAAATTTATGTAAAACCATAAAAATTAATGGATAGAGCCTATCTTGTATGATAGCACTTAGCCTTCATTAATTCGTAGAAGTATCAAAGAAGGGCCTCAATCCTTCTTCCAAAATGCAAACAACACAAAACATTATTTTAACTCCTCCTTATAGCTTCATTGTTTCAACTCGTTCTCCTCCATGCCATGTAAGGAAGAAAAATCACGCACAACCATTTTGCATGCAAAAATCAAATTGGAGGTTTGAAAAAAAAACTACATGTAGAGCTCAAGCTCCAAACCAAATGAATCGACAAAACCAAACCCTCTATCTTCTTCCTAGGTGGTTTTGCTAGTTCCAAAATATTAAATGCAGAGTAGGACTATCAGTCCTTCCTACTTTCCCGCCACCTCCATCTCTAATTTTGGCGTAGAATTAATTCAAACAAAACATGCATCCTAAAACTTTGGTAAAAATGCCAACTCACCCATCTAAATTTCCAACTTTCCTTTGCCAAATTTGGCTGCAAAAAGAGATAAGGATTAATAACTCACCATTAATTCCTTGGATTCACTACCTCCCACTTACCTCTTCCCATGTCATTCCATAGGCCCCCTTAGGTTATCCATTCCCTTAGTTAGGTTAAACATTAATTTAGGAATCAACATAGGTCCATAGGTAAGTCTTTAGTTTTAGTCTTAACATCCCAAATTAATCAAAAGATCATAGTGACATAGGTTAGATTTAACTTAAGACTATAGTCACTGATTTTAGAACATAGTTTTATTAGGTTCCACATTCATAGTAAGTATTGCATTCTATGAACAAAAGAAGAACCAAAATAATCATCGGAATTCAAATATGAAGCAGGGGTCTGAAGAGTTTATTCATGACTTAGCACAAGTCAGAATCTGGAGATCACCTGATCTATCTGACTTGGTCATTATGACCAAAAAGTCATGAATTAAAATCATACCTTGGATCAATGGAATTGATCCAAGGTAATGTTGTTCTGAATACATAATTTATGAAAATGGAAACTAAATTTCTCAATTCAAAGCAGTGAATTTATTCTGCATAAAGGAGATGGATTGCTCCATTTAAATTAAGCAAAAACATGACAGAGTGCATCGTTAAAGATGACTTATTATCTACTACAAACATGATTTCCCAAGTCATAAGAGTACACCGTCTTAAGACAAAATCACCTATCAATGTTTGAACCTTCTATAGTAGAATTCATCATAGGTACCAGTCATGCTAGAGGCATTCTGAGACAATGAAGGTGTTCGAAACTTGTTCAAAATCTAGATTTTCATGAAATATCAAAGTACATTTAGGTATAGGTACATTTCATACACGAGGATGTCTTGAAACACAATATACATGGTTTTTGGTTACATCTACGAAACTTATCTTTTGTGAATATTTTGTTGTTCAATATCTATAAATATTACGATCTACAATCTTGTACTTTGATTTTCTTAAACATTAATAAAACAAGTCAGGATTTTGCCCCTATTCGCTACTTTCATAAGGTAAATTTAAAACTTCAAACAGTTTTGTGTTATTCAAACATCCATCCTTAAAATATGTTAACCATTATGAGCATGCACATTCAAACAAGAAAGAGAAAGATAAACAAACACATATGAACACATGTAGGGACTATATTTAATGTGGGAAACACATAAGGGATAAAACCCACCAAACCAAATAACTTGCTTGGAAAAATTTCCTATAAACTTACAATGATTTCACTGTGTGATGAGCACTTACTCACCTTGAAGCACCCACTCCAACTATAAAGCACCAACTTGAATACAACTTGGTCAAGTACCCTCTTGGAAAATTTTGCAAAAACCTACTTGCTAGGAAGCACCCAATCCTAAATTTTTGAGAAATAACTCAGAATTTTGTCATAGAAATTTTGATCACCCTCTTCACCTAGTTTCTTACACAAACCTAATGTGATCACTATTTTATCTCACTTTATTTCATTTACACTCTTATATCAATATATCAATCTATTCTTCAGCTAACACATCTAATATAAGGTTTTCAAGGATGTTTTGCAATCTAAATCATGCTCCTTACTTCATGAAGATGGTCCTCTCAAACTTCTATTTCCTTCAAAGATGACTTCACATCATCTTCTATGCCCAAGATCAAAAAAATTTATATGGCTTCAAAATTTATTAGAAACATATTTTCATCCCTATTAAGACACCTACATACATGAAAAATCCTTCATCTATGTCCCTTTCACTTCACATTCAAAGCATCTTCACTTCTACACTTTTTTTTCATGTCAAAGAAGATGAGGAGATTTTAAATATAATTTAATATTAAGTATTATCGAGTGCCTTAAGTTAAATCATCATATCTCTCTATTAACTACTCATACCATGAAGTTTAGTTGAAATAGTTTAATTTTGATCACCCAAGATTTTATCAACTTCCTCAAATTATAACTATTCATGAATCTTAGTGTGCTTGATTGGAACATGGAATATATATCATACTATTGTGAGACTATTGAACTAAAAAAATTCATGAAATGACCTCTACCAAAAAGGTGTAAAATATTGAGTTTTTCATTTTGTATAGCGAGAAATATGTTGTTTTCTAGACTAATGAGACCCTATTCAAGGAGTTTAAAACATGAATAAATGTTACAAATGCTTATAATATCTCTTTACAACCCTTATGATATCTCATTCTTCGCAATTTGGATCCAGCCTTCATTTAAGCACATGAACGCACACTAGGTGCAGAGAATGGTTGTTACAATCTTGTGCATACATGAAATTAATCTTCATCATAATATCCTTGAAAAGAAGATAGAGAAAATTTACCTTAACACCTTTCTCTTTATAGTCAAGAGGCATACAATCTTAATAAACTCAAAAAATCAACAAGTATAGTGTTCCCAATTGATTTCAAGCATGAAGATAAGACTATAGGAAATATTTAATATTTTACATCATGAAGTTTACACTCTGAGATAAAGTAATAAAAATTGTACACAAATGTTTCTTTATAAATTTTCACATCTATATAGAGAAGTCTCGCATCACAGTCACAAGAAATCTAAAAATACATAAGAAAAAGCATTCACAGTCTATCATGCTCTTGACATGGCATAATAGGTTTTTAGACATTCTTCACTTCTCAAGAAGAGGAAGAGAATATTTGTAAACTTCTTGGAATATGCTATTTAGTAGGATCGAAACTGATTTTCACGCACATAATCATGTTTTCAAGCACTTAAACACACTAAAGATTCAAACTCTATTTATCTTGACTTTAGAAGCACATAAAGGAAAATAATGATGTTGCATAGGTTCCCAGATCAGAGAATATCTTGATATCATTCCTATCTAATAATTTTAACAAGATCTCCAAGATCTTGTATAGTTAGAGTTTCAAAATCAAAACCACGGGTTGAAATTTTGAGTCTTAAAAAAATATTTCAATTTTATGCCAATGCACTCATATGAACACATGAATAGATGTTCTTTCTTAATGCTCAAATCCTCACTTTTCACTTAGACTTAAACGACTTTATGATTTCATGATTTAGATTAAAAGATCTTGTCATTCTTATTGTTTCAGGGAGGGAGATATGGTCTTAAAAAGATGACATAGTTTACAAGTGTGAAACACTATCTTAAGCATCTAGAGATACATGTTTGAGATACCCTTATCATTTTTAAAATTACTATGTTGAGAACCACACCAATTTAAGGTATATAGGCATGAAACTTGATCATTTCCAAGACTATGTGCACATGTGCTTATGCCACCACAATACTGTTTGAGTTTGAGACTTTTTTATTACCAACCTTCAATCACTTGATTTGCCCATTTGTATTTATCATTTACTGATAAGATGTTAAATATGACTATACTTCTCTTGATTAGATTAAATAAGGAGAAGATGATTTATCATGCTCAAAAGACACGGTTCATTGTACATCCCCTGAGTTGACTCATTTATCCCTTTAGAGATTATATGCTAACTATCTTTACTTGGTCAAGAAATTAGTTTAAAGGCCCTGTTTGGATCTCATATGTCCTAATTAAAGTCATAGCTTATGAATGTAGGTTTTTCACACCATCAAGTTCTTATAGACTTCATACTAGCCCATTTCATGACTTGTTCTCCATAGATGTGACTGAGATTGATTTATCCAGTTAAAATTTTGACATATATTCCCTATATCTCTTAATGGTTAACAATATTATAACTTAGATAACCATTCACGACATGATTTTAAACTTGAATTCCTTTAAACCATGCAACATGCACAAAACTTAAAAGAGTTGAGACACACTTTTATTGTATAGTTCACCTTGAGTGAAAAGATTTGAGCATTTTGAGTTGGAGGAAATATTCTACCATCCCGAGGGGTTTTCATGACATATCCAATTAATTTGAAGGCCAAAGGATTCATATTATGCCTATCCCTTCAAGTAGTCTCAGAGAGAAAAACATAGCTAGTAAAATGCATAGAACTTCATTTTTCCTTATCTAATTTTCCTCAAAAATATATAAAAGTTCATGCTTGGAGTTATCTTCAAATTTTACTTCTATGATCTATCTAAAGAAGGTTTGACAATTTTTCTTGGATGCTAAGAAGACATGGTGCTTATTTTTCATTCCTCAAGAAACCAATTTTAGTAAAACTTGAATAACTTCAAAATTCCATTTCAAAATTTGATTAAATTTGAAGCAACGAACCAAAACACACCCCTATACATGTTCCATAGTTTTTATTCCCATAAATATTCATGTATATCCCTAACCAATTTAATTTACCTCATCTTTTAGTGCTAGTTCTCTAAGGAAATTTTGGTGAAAATTTTGATATTACCTTCAAAGGAAAAGTATACCTTGTATCTAGTAAAAATTCTCTAGGAAATTTTACTAGGATCCTCCCATGCTTACCTAGTATTTTCATGACATGATTTGTGCCCATACATCTCATTAGGCTCTAAACCTAGGCCTAAATGAGTTAGTTTCAACCATGACTTATACCACATGGCCTGATGATCATCCCATGAGATTTTACACATTCTAGACACTTTATATTTGACATATGGGACACCTTAACCAATCACACCAAGCTTCTCCACACCTCCGGTAGAAACGTACCTTACTAACAAGCTTATAGCATCCTAAGACCCCTAGAATCAACCTCAATCTTTTTGTGAGATCCAACCATCATTGAGAAGACACTACCAATAAAAATTCATGGCTATGACTAACCCTCACTTCACCACATCACACCTTTTACATAAATTAGACTTAACATCAATGATAAAACAATTGACTACCGTTCAACAAATATGCACTCATAATAACACGCCTTTAAAACTAAGCTCGATACATCTCTAATTGAAAAATACCCAATGGTGTCATCTTCTCAGCTCTTTGTTATTCCAAAAGTGCTCCACTCTTGGACACTACTACCAATATGGTCTCGAGGTCTCCAAATCTGGATTTATAGGCCTCTCTCTACCTCCTATATTTTTCTCACTACTTGTAGGTGAGAAAATTTTCGAGGACAAATTGGTGGATTTTGGCCGACATTCTGGGAGTCTTAGTCCCTCTACTTAATAGGTGTAGCTTTTGTATATGCATGCACGAGTAAAAAGGTGGATTTTCTTGGTGGCATTGTGGCTAGGGATTCAACAGGGGCACACTACGACCTGCGGAAAAGCTAGTAATTTATTGCTAGAGAGGACTTTGTCTGTAAAGTGGAAAAGGGTAGTGAGAAATGATATAGGAGAACTAATGTTGGAGGTAGAAAATAAGATTCCTGCACACACACTAGTTAGAAATTGCAACACATGCATTTATGAGAAGAAACAAATCTGTAAATACCAACAAGACCAAATGGAATTTGATGAGCATAAAGTATCAAGAAATCCCTTAGTCAGAGAAATATATAAACTCCTTCTTCTTATATTGATTACTCAAACCAAAGTTGTACATAGTGCATAAATGGAGGAAATTTGAGAATGAGGGGAATGGAATAATTTGGATATCTTCTTTGTTCTCTATATGCACTCTTGAGTTTACAAAATCAGTCAACAACCCTTTGAAATGGGAATGGCTATACAATTCATAAAATGAGAGTTGACTCTTCAAATACCCCCAATGACTTTTCATATGTCCTCTTGTAACTTAAAACTTTTAACTTCCTAGGAGAATATTAATTCCCTTTTTATAACATAAAGGTGAGTTTTACATTAGAAGCATAAAGTTGATTTTTAATTTCATGAAAAGAAAAGACATATAAAAGGTGCACCCCAAACAAAGAATTAGAATATAGAGGAGAGAGAAAGAAGGAAGAAGAAGGGGGAGGGTAAGTACAGAAGTTGATGGACAAATATAGGGTCATCCGTGGACGTCATATTGTAAAAAACAGTGAAATCTCAACTTGTAGGGATTATTAGTTATACACGCACTCTAAATTAGAAAAATTATATGAATATGAATCATAACATTCGGAATCTAGTTTCTAAAATACTAATTTTTTTAAAAAGGGACAAGTTTAGCTATATTAAACACTTAAAATTATATGACTTAGTTTTTTTTTTTTAAAAACTTATAAGATTGTGATCCGTTTGCCCGCATTTTGGATGACCAAATCTTGTTATTTTTTTTTTCCTTTGGTGAAACATTTGATGTAGTTGTCTATCTTGGGATGGATTTTATTTTGTATTTTTTTAGCAATATTGTTTTTTTATGATTTTTTCCGTGAAAGTGGTCTGAAAATATTTAGAAAATGGAGCACTTTCCATTTGCCCACCATAACTATATAAAAAAATATCGAAATCAAATACATTTTTTTTAACATGTATAGAATTTGTCTACACTTGGGATGGTATAAGTTTTATCATATTTTGATAAGCGAAACAAAATTTATAGTCTTAAACGTAGACATGAACATTCACGGGAAAAAATGTCTTAAAGACCTATTGTTAGTAAAAATTTATAAAATGATATTAATCTTATTCTATTCACTTTAAAAACAATATTTCTATGAAGCTAAGAGTCCCCTACGCGATGGAACCATTTTTGTGAAATGTTTTCAGTTTTTAGTATGGTTCAAGTCTTTGGAAGAGCAGATTTGAGGTTTTTTGACCTTTTACACTTCATAATGACCTTCCATAGCTTTGGTTGGGGAAAAACAGAGATTTTTGAGGCTTAGGTTCGGCAAATAGATCCGCGATCGTGGTTTATAAAGCGCGATCACATTTTTTTAACATAAACCACGAGCGCGCTTTATAAACCGTGATCGCGGTTCATAAATCATATTTACACACATCCCAATGTCTGAATTACCATGTGATTTTTACTCTTTGACCTTACCGTATGAATTACTATGAAATTCTATCTTTTTCTGCACGTTTTTCTTATCACCGGAAGCAAAACATCATGGGAGACAAAAATGAAGTCAAAAAGGAAGTCATTAAGTAAAAAAACACCAAACGAATTAGAGGCCAACAAAATTCAAAATGCTGAGTGAATGTGGAACTTCGTGAATCTAGAAGAGGTTCATCTTCAATCCCAACTATTGTAAGCAATGAAGAACTAGGTAATGTTTCTACTGTCAATGTTGAAGTTGAATTAAATACTCGTGATGAAGAAGTTTTTACTGTCAATGTTGAAGAAGAATTAAATACTCATGATGTAGCAAATGTTGAAATTGAAGGAGACAATGAAAATGTGAATAAGGAAATTCATGTTGAAACTATAGACAAGCAAAATTTGACAAAAACACCTCCTAGGATTTTACGTAAGAAACCTAATTTTTTTATTGAAATTGATGAAATTTTTTTGAAACCAATGTCTGAAAAACTTTCTGAATGACAAATCAGAAGAAAAGCCATTGAAATTTGGGATAATCATTTTGAAATTTTAAATGATTCCCAAAGATGTCAGTTGTTGGTTAGTTTGATGAAATTGATTAAAATGAGACCTACATTAAACACCTTAGGATTGACAACATCTAATATACGTGGTCAAACCTCTACAATTGTTGAAAACCTTCATGATGCATATCACACTGTTGGTGTTAAGAGATGCACTAGGGATAGTAATATTGTGCGTCGTGTACTTGCTACTAGTGTTGTAAGTGAGTTAATAAAAAACAAAGTTTGATTACGCAAACAAGTCGAATGTTGCAAGTTAATCGAAAAACTTTAATGAAAGCAATTGAAAGATGTAATATCCTTCAATCACTCAATAATGTCAATTTTTGGGCATTTTCTACTAGAGTACCGCATAAGGACAAAAATAATTCTGATGCTATAAGAGAAGTTGTTATTAAATTTTGGCATGATAACACTAGAGTTTCACCTAATACAAGAGATGTTATAAAATGGAGAGTTGGTTCTACTAATCGTGAACCACATCCAAAGCATTTCTTAGATATGACTCAAACTCAATTTTTGTAAGTTTGAACAAGAGAATCTGGAAATTAAAATTAGTCAACGTTTTTTTTGAAATGTTGAAACCATTCTATGTGAAAATCAACCATGCTCGCACCACTTGTTGTTGTAGGCAACATGTTGAATTTGCAATGCATTATGCTAAATTTTTACGTATTCATTGTAATTTTCATTCTGAAACTATGTTATCAAAATGTGGTGTTCAAGTTCCACCAATATCTTCCAGGATTTCATTCCTACTATATTTTGTGAAAAATAAGTTGGACAATTTTTTTATAGTCAAGATTGTTTAGGCGCTTGAGCCGCAGTGCTTGAGTATGTCGGCGTCGGATGTTTCCTTCACCGGATCTTGCTATTTAAAATAAAATAAAAAATTAGTTTTTTACATGTATGTACATGACATACAATCATATATATATATATATATATATATATATATATATATATATATATATATATATATATATATCTCAAACATGTGAATTAAACTATTGTATATATATATATATAATTTAAATTTATTTGAAATTTACCTGTGAAAGACCAATATCAGTGGCACCAGTTCCAAAAACATTCCCCAGCATCTCATCTATAGAAAAGAAATCCTGTGAACTAGTAAATGATGTCTCACCTACAGTGCATATGGCACCACATGATCCATAGTGGTGTGGTGCACTAGAACTGGTGCCTCCACCAACATCACCAGATGCAATCTGGTCACTATGTTGGGTGAGAGTGTTAGTGAGCTCCCTCAATGCATGCAATGTATCAATCTCCACAACCTCCTTCACTGTAGGAGGGATAACTGAAGGCAGTGGGGGTTTTGGGGCATGGGGGATCCTAGGCTGACCTACATGTGCACGTGTATGCTCTATGCAGAGCCACCTCCTCGACCAAAAAATTCAGAAAAGTCAAAATAATTTGGGACCTCATTGAGCATGAACTCACAATATAATTTCTTCAAAAAATAAAGAGGAACCTCATTGTTGTTGCATGGTGGATAATCAAAAACCATCCACCATCGGTCCCAAAAATTGTTTTTGATTCTATCATCATGGCACCAATGGATTGGGAACCATTTGTAAGTAATTGCAAGGGGGCATTGGTTCTAGGGTTGGTAAATAATGCACAAATGAGGTCTTTTCCAATTTTTTTGTCTTTGGCAAGAAGATGGGATAGTTTATCCACAGACCACCACCTACGTCACTTTTAAAGGTGTTCCATCTATGTATTTGATTGGTTGCCTGACTCGACTTCACCAATCAATGTTTGCAATGTATTGGCTAAAGTCGTGCGGGATGGATTTGTAGCATGGTTTTGTCTTATAGTTAGAATTAGGTTCTCAATGACAATTTTCTTTTCTGGATTCTTCCAATGATATTATCTTGCATTCCTGCTAGCTCATTGGGGACAAAAGGAGCCACAGGAGGTGGATCTATGTTTGGAGGAGGGTTTTGAGGAATGTTCGGAGGGTTTTGAGGAATGTTTGGTGGGTTTTGATGAATTTTTTGACGGTTTGCATGATTTTGAGCTTGCTGACCAACTGATAAAACAAGAAAACTGTATACATAAACAAACATTTCAAAAAACCATGAAAATACAAAACAAAAACCTAAAATGCAAAAAAATGATTACAATCGGGGACTTACCTCCTCGTCTTGGTGGCATGGTTGAATCTATCGCTATCCAGAAGTTTGATGAGAAATTTTGAGGTGGTATTGAAAGCGCGAGTGAAAAACGTTTAGGAAAAATCACGGTTTGAAATGAAAAATGAGGAAAATAAGGAGTCGCGAGACTGCTAAATTTTGTCTCAGAGTTCCGCGATCACATTTTATAACCACACTCATGGTTCTAAACCACAATCGCAGTTTTAGGTTCGGTAATTACCGAACCTAGAATTCAAGAACCGCAATCGCAGTACCTTTATTTCAGGTTTTTATGTCCATGGAATTTTCCACCAACTTCGTGCACTTACCCGGGAAGAAAACACGATGATGAATAATCTACCTTCGATGAAGTCTATAGCTCCTTCTAGATGACCTGATGAGGTGTTCCATTGTAGTGAACTTTGCATCTCCAAACTCTTTATACCATGAGAAATTCCTTCATCTTGGCTCATAGACACTTGTCAAGTTGAATAACTATTCTGCCAATGACCGTAATTCCAACCCTATGTATGATATACCTATGACCTAAACCATCTAGTGAGTGTCAAAAGAAATTGTTGAATTCCTTGAGATGAGTCTTGAATTCCCTATGAGCAATGCCCATGGATGATCTCGAATGATGGTGTTGACCTGAATGATCATCCCTCTATGTCCCATTATGCCAAAATTTCCCTTTGAGTGTAACTTACTATTAATAGCAAGTTCCTAGATGGGAGACTTACCATTTTTGGTAAGAGGTGATTTTTGCCTCTTTTTGACCATCATGATGTGATGAACTCCATCATTCACTCTTGCACACACTACCTTCGCCTTGACCACTTCTTGGGGTGACTTACTATTTTTAGTAAATACCCATATAGGGGGCTTACTATTTTTAGTAAGTGGTCATTTTCACTATTTTCTACTCTAGAAAATCATTCTAGCTTCCTGGTGATCTTCAGTACACACTACCTTTGCCATAGCCACTTTTGATGGTGACTTCCTAAACATAGCAAGTCTATATAGGAAAATTAATATTTTTAGAAAGTGGAATTCCACTTCTCGATTTGTGCCGGAACATATTTTTTGGAAGCATCTCATTTTCATGGTCACATCCTCCAAATTTTACATGGTTTCACTCACTAGAATGCTTGGAAATAAAATTTAAAATTTTCACCTGGATGTGGCTTTGAGCATGGAGCTGCCATGATGGCCATTAATGGGGCTTAAAATTTGTAGGTCTTCTTTTTTGTATCTGATCACAATGAAATTAACTCCATTGTGATAGGTTTTTCATTTGGATTCTATCGGCAATTTTATAGCTTGATCTGACCATTAGATTGTTGGGAAATCACACAAACATGAGCTAGGGCATGAAATGGGATTTTTATTGGAACGAATGATTCAGGGCACCATTTGACCTCCCATTTTTTACATCTTGAGTGTCTTGAAAAATATGTAAGTATGAAAAATTTGGCACCTCAATTTGACTTGTATCTTGATAGATATGAAGAATTTTCATTTGGGTGACTTCATGGTTATACGGTAAAAAATCTTCATTTTCTCCGTGTTCTTCATTTCTTCAACAATTTTGATCAATGCTTCCCTTGAGACCTATTCATTTTCATGGATTTGAGTTTTTATTTTTGTGATAGATCTGGTTAAGAGCATTAATGGCGGACCAGTGTGACCAAGCAATGGTGGACAAGTTACGAGAAATGGTTGGGTGAAGCTGTGGAGAAGAAATGGGGAAATAACAAGTGCAAGATTTAAATTATTCAAAAAATTCATAACAAGGGTGAGGCACATTTTTCCAACCTTGTTGTCCCTCACCTAAAAGGTACATGAGGGACATCAAATTCCATGACAAGAAAGGTGATGACACATGTCGGTGATCTCACGGATGAGAATGAAAGATTAACAAACACTTGGGGTTGGAAATTTGCTATTGAAGAGGTTACATGAGTTACCAGGAGTGTCCTTAGGGGTGGGGTGAATTTTTCCATGTTTGATGTCCCTCATCTCAAAGGGAAATGAGGGAAATAAAATTCCTTGGCGAGAAAGGTGATGACATGTGGTGGAAATCTGGTGGTGAAGGCTTTGAGTTCCCGTAAGCACCTAGGGGTTGAACTGGCGGTCCTAGAGATTGCATGAGGGTCTAGAGGGCTTATGGGGACTAGGAAAAATTTTCCATGTACGATGTACCTCAACTTGAGGGATGTGAGGGGGAAAAAATCCCACCAGGTTCATGGAGCTGACACATGTCCTCCCAAAATTTTACTAACTCCCGAACATGCTCCAAGAGGACAACTTTAAACAGTAATAACGTGAGCTACCGATGGAACTTTTTAATGACATTTGTTATAATATTCACTTTAAATGGCCTTATAAATCTAATGTTGGTTTTATTAGGTATTTATTCCTCTATTTTATCCCTAAAAAATCATATTTTTGATTTGGTACTCCATCTATACATGAGAACAACTGCTTGCAGATCCATTGCTCCAAAGTGTTGTGAAAAAAAAAAAAATCACAAAATTATAGGCCTTATTATTTAATTTCCGATGATGTTTTGTTTTTCTCCTAACCCCATCTAGAACTCCCAAAATCACCTTCGCAAGCTCAATAGTTGTTTTGACATGTTCACTGCTGTTGTCCACTCAAAATTCCCCGCTCTGTCAAAAGTAAAAATTTCAAAATTTTGAGTTTAAATGTCTTTTCTGTCGAGCTGGTGGTGTGAAAAAGTCTTGAAGTCGAAAAAATCTAAGTTCTGGGTCATTCTGTAAGTATTTCAGGCCTGTTGGACATTTTTGTCCCAACTGTCCCAAGTGCAAATGGGTCTTCTGTTCTCCGATCGGCCGAAACCTCCGAATTTGTCCCATTTTCGGGCCCGTCGGAAGTTTTTGTCCCAAGTGTCCCGAACTTATTGTGCGAGTTGTTCCATTTTCGGCCGATTCGCCTGATTTTGTCCCAACTGTCCCGAGTTCCAAATTTCTCTGTCCCATTTTCGGCCGAAACCCCCGAGTCACGTACTTCAGAGCTCTTTGTCCCATTTTCAAAAGTGCGCCCTGTTTCAATTTCGCCCGAACCGGCCAAACCGCGTACTCCGGAACTTTTTGTCCCGAATGTCCCAAGTCCAAACGGGTGAGTCGTTCCATTTTCACCGAACCGGCCGAACCGCAGACTCCAAAACTTTTGTCCCAAATGTCCCAAGTTCAAACGGGCCTTTTGTTCCATTTTCGGCCGGTCCGCCCGAACCGCGTACTTCGCGCTTTCCTGTCCCATCTGTCCCAAGTTAAAAGGTGTGCTCTGTTCCATTTTCGGCCGAACCGCCCGAGTCGCGCACTTCGCACATTTTTGTTCCAAGTTTCCCAAGCCAAAAATGCAAACTGCTCCCAATTTTGGCGAAACACCGAACCGCGTCCCTTTCTGCGTGTTTTCGCCCCAAATGTCCCAAAATGCATTTGTGCGTCTTCTCCTCGTTTCACCCGAATCACCGAACCGCGTGTTTCGCACATTCACGTCTCACATGTCCCAAGTGAACCTAATGTAATTCATACTTAGTTTTTCCCGCTCGACCCGAATATGCTAAAATATGAATTTAAGTTCATGCTCGATGCTATCAATCCGAAGATCAAATTTCGAGGACAATTTGTGAAGGACGAAGCTCTCAAGACACTTGTTACATCAGTTTTCAAAGATATTCATTGTCATCCTCAAGATGAAAATTCTGGTGTGTCCCTCGTGGCAAGGACATAGCTGATACGTGGAAGAAAATTCAAGCAGCGGTTTCCGAAGACGGTGGGTCCCTCTCAGTGACTGTCCACTTGTCTCCTTCTTCATTCTTTTCTCTTCTTCCTATTCCTTCCGTTTTCTTTGTAAGAAGTTAAGGCGTTACGATTGGCGGTCCTTAACTGTTCTTGATTAAAGAAGCGGTTACAAAGAATAACTGATTTGTAAGCTATATAATGGCCTTTCCACGCCATTCCAAAAAAGAGGAAGAACTTGGCATATTTTCTGAAAGTGTAAATAGATCATAAAGAAATCAATACAAAAGGGCTTTCCGTTCATTGTCTATCTCGATCTCTCGCTATTTCATGTTTTTCATTTAATATTGTGAAGATCATTTTGTCTCTAATTTGTTAGTCTCTCGATTGCATCGTCCGGTTTTGCAAATACAATGATCTTGTATAACCAAGAAGGAACTTTGTGTCCTTGATTAATGAATCGTGTTACGTCAAGAAACTTTGTGTTCTGGCAGATGTTATTTACAGAACTTTGTGTCTTTAAATTACATCTTATTTGTTCTATACGAATGATCTTGTTTTCAATTCACCGTGACTTCGCATACATAAAGAATTACTCTGATATCTATAATTCTGCATGTTGCCTTTCTGCTCTATCCCGCACTCTCATTTCCTCAGTCCTTTTGTAATTGATGAACTTCATAGAAAACACTTTCGTGATATCCAAGTTTAACCAACAAATCATGTCCTGTACATTTGTAAATAAGTTTGTTTCTGAATAAGGGAACCTCTCCCATTAAAGAGGAGGGACTTCTTGTCCCCTGTCTGTTGCTCTCTTAAAAGTCCTATTTGACGACCAACAGTTTTTGGCGACTCCGCTGGGGAAAATCACATTCCAGTTCTACAATTTTTGATCATCCTTTGATCTGGCGACTCCGCGTTTCACTCGAGGGAGAAGGGCCCTTGGTATCGAAGATTCTCAGTTTCAGCTTTTAGAACAACAAGGTTTTCCTTTCCCTTCAAATTCAACAAGAAATAGAAGGACCCGTTCGACAAGCACTCCACCTGTTCAAGATAGAAGTCCTACGGGTGGTATTCCTTCAGAGCCTGCTAGTCCCAATCTACGAGCTTTGATCCTTGCCGGTGTTACAGTTCCTCTCCAAGCCATTTTTCCAAGAATGGCAGTGCCATTACCATGGGGTCATCGTGTCGGGCCTCTGGCCCTTGCTCAGCCTTTGCATGAGTTACCTAGAGGTAACCGGAAGAACTTCCCCAAGTTCAAAGGTGACGGCAAAGTGCATCCTGATGAACACATCGCAGCTTTCATTGTTGCCTGTGGAGTTCTGGGAGTCGAACATGAAGACGTCTCCGTGAGGCTGTTCGTTGAGACGTTACAAGACAATGCTGCTGATTGGTTCTACCACCTTCCGGCTAACGCTATCACCGACTGGAACACGATGAGAACTCAGTTCGAAAACCGTTTCAAGCCGGCAGAAGATGTGCATGCTTTGCTTGCCCAAATTTCTCAGATAAAGAAAGATTCGCAAGAACCCATGAGAGAGTTTGTGGCCCGATTCAACAGACTGATCAACAAGATTCCTGTAAATACTCACTGGTTGATCAAATTCAAAAGTGTTTCTTCCTAAATGCTCAAACGCCCAAGGTGAGTTATGCACTAAGAAGGGCTAATCTCGGAACGTTAGCTCTGGATCAAGAACTGGCTGTTAGTGTCGAGGATGACTTGATCATGTCAGGGAAGTTGAGAAGAGACCCTCCCAAATCTAAGTCTGCTGCTTCTTCCTCTTCCACCCCTGGACCTAACACTGATCCATTAGTTCAGAAACTTGCGAATGATCTTATTGCTATAAAGAAACAATTGGCTCAAAGATGCCCCTTATGCGAGATGTTCCAAGAAGAAATTTCCAGCCCAGAATCATTTGCCTGCTTCTCAAACAAGATTAGCACTTGAAGGACCTCCTGTTAGAGTCCCTGTCAATGCGACCTATGAGGTGGAAGAACCAGATGATGATGAAGATAACGAAGCTTGCGAAGAGTTTGCGAGAGAATTTGATGATGAGGCAGAGGAACTTGAGGGATCTCGAGTGAATTTCTTTACCACTGAGGGCATTGATGATTATGATGAAGTGGTAAAGAGACATGAACAATAATCTTTGCTGTCATGACTCGAGAACAGACAAAGCAGAGGGAGAAGGTGACCCAGCCACCTAAGAAATCCAAGGAGCAGTCGGCAACTATCCCTGTAATTGCAAGAAGAGGATCTCCTATCCCTACTTCATCTACACAGAAGGTGAGTCCTATCAATCTAGTTACCAAAGTTGCTTCTTCTTTTTCTCCTAAAGTTGATAAGCCTAGAATTCCAAATGACGATGGCCCGTCCACTTCTGGATCCTTTGATATTGTTGATCACCGAAAAGACCAAGGTACAAATCTCAGAAGCTGAGTACTATCAAACCCATCCCAAAGCCTTTGCCAAAATGATCCACTTTGTTAATTCCAACTCTAAGACCACTTCTAAAGGCCTTCTACCTACTCCTCCTTCTGCGCCACAGCCCAGTCTGGTAGCTGCTGTCACCTCGCCTGGTGACAAAATTAAACCATTTTATGTAACACTTCTAATAGCTGGCCATAAGCTCAGTAATTGTGTCATAGACTCTGGAGCTTCAGATAACGTAATGCCTGCTAAAGTAGCTCATGCTTTAGGCCTGACCCTCACTCGCACTTATGGATCCTGTTACTCCATGGAAAGTAAAGAAGTGCCCCTGGTCGGGAGAATTAAAGATGCGCAAGTGGCCTTTGCTGCCTTGCCTGAAAAGAAAGTGTTGGCTACCATCCTAGTAGCAGATATCCCTCCTTCATACGGGATGTTGCTAAGTAGGAACTTCTGCAAAGATGTGGGTGGAGAAATCCAAATGGACTGGTCGCATGCACTCGTGCCTGTCAATGGACAAATGAAGAAGTTGTTGCCCGAGAAGCAGTCTGAGTATATTGTGCAGAAAACAGATGATCCTAGAGCACAAATACTCTATGAGGATATGGGTCATGGTAATTACATGATTATGTCCCCTGATGAAATCCAACTCCCCAAAGTGTCCCCTAGAGATCCTAACGGGGTTTGGATTTTAGAATTTGATGGAAGTTGTTCCTCAGCTGGTTCTGGAGCTGGTGTCCTGCTAGTGTCACCTGAAGGAAGCCTACACCCCTTTTCATTCAAGTTACAGTTCGAGAATACTAATAACACAGCAGAATACGAGGCTCTCATTCTCGGATTGCAGGTGGCCAAAGAACAAGGTATAAAGAATCTTCTGGCTCGTGGTGATGCGAGTTGATTGATCAGAAAGCAGTGTCGAAACCTTTTTCAAGTAAAAAATGGAAGGTTAAGGCATTACCGGAATCAGGTTTGGGATTCTATTGAGTTCCTTGATGCTTTCTCTATTGAAGCAATGCCTAGGGAAAAGAACAGCAGGGCTGATTCGTTGCAGTCTCGGGATCTCTACTAATTCCTCATCCCGATTTCTCTCGTGATAAGTTCACTATCAAATGGTCCATCGGCCTAGTGTACACGAAAATACCAATAATCGGCAGGTTTTCAATGATGATCAACATTTGCTTTCCTTCCCGAACTCAAGGGTAATTTTGAACAACTGTATTTTGAGGGAAGTGACAACCTGCCTCGTGAAAGTGTGTCCTTTGACCAAGCTGTCACCCAAGGAGAAGAAACAGATCAGGAAGGGTGCATTAAGCTCAAAGGAAACAAGATTCCTAAAGGGCTGGTGAGTTTGGAGGAACTATTTGATAAGCATGACAGGTATGTGAAATCTAAAGCTTCTACTGGACCTCAGCAATCAGCTGAGTATGATAAGATTGATATTGGGAGTTCTAATGACCCTAAGCTGGTAAATATTGGAAAATGTTGTACAGCAGATGAAAGGAGAAAAGCAATTGATCTTCTAAGAAGGTATAAGGATGTTCTTGCATATTCTTATGAAGATCTGAAAGCCTTCAAGCCAAAAGATATGCAGCACTCGATTCCTCTCAAACCAGGAATTAAGCCTTTCAAGCAGAAACAAAGGCAGTACAACCCCAAAATAGCTGACACCATCTTTCAGGAGATTCAGAAGTTGTTGAAGGCTAAAATTATTTTTCCTATTCACCATTCGACATGGATTGCAAATATTGTGCCTCTGGGAAGAAAATGGTGAGATCCGCATCGTGTTGATTTCGGGAACCACGAATCGAAGCTTCTCGAAAGATAATTACCCTTTGCCTATGATGGATCAAATATTGCAAGCAGTAACAGGATCTGAAATGTTATCTATGCTTGATGGATTCTCTGGATACAATCACGTAGAGGTTGATACTGCAGATCAACACAAGACAGCCTTCACCACTCCTCGGGGTACCTTTGCCTACAAGAGAATGCCTTTTGGGCTTATTAATGCGGTGCCACTTTCCGAGAGCTATGGATCCGGCTTTTGGAAGCTTGAAAGGGAAGTGTATTGTCATATACCTTGATGACTGACATGTTGTTTTCAAGACAAGAGCGGATCATTTTGATCACCGGAGACAGCTTCACTGAGATGCAGAGAGCATGGAATCTCTCCAACCCTAAAAAATCTGTCTTCGTGTTACAAAGGGAGTTTTTCCCTTTCCTCTTTCCTTGGCCTTTTGACCTTCAGTGACGAAACCGCCGCCCTGCAGGGAGGCGGTCTCGTGACCGCCGCCCTGATCAGGGAGGCGGTCCTGTAACCGCCGCCCTGAGCAGGGCGGCGGTCCTGTGCGCGTTTTCCAGAACGTTCTTTTGACGCGACCCGCGTGAAATATCAACGCTTTACCAGCTTTTCTTGCCGACTTGAGCACGCATTTATGTTTTTGGTCCCCTGGAATAGTGTTTTTCTTTTGTTTAATGTTTAGGAGTTCAGTTTGGATTTGATCTCTGCATGTTTGGATTCCTATAAATGCATGGTTTGTGCACATGCAAATGGCCCCTGAATTTAGCTCTGAATTTTGCTCCAAAGTTTGTTTTGAATTTCTTGTTGCAGTAGATCTAGTTTTCTTTTGCTTAGAATTCTTAGATTTCTCATTGAGTGCTTTGGCTAGTATTGTGTTGCAGCTGGTAAGCCACATATCCAACTTGTGCAAGTGCAAACATTATTTGAGCCACCATTTTTAACTCCAATTTTCATGTTTCAGTGCTATGGTCTTTTAGCTTGCTTAAGATTGGTAGCATAGGTTGTTACAGGTTTGTTTTAGCTTTGTGTTACTGTTGGTAAGCCACAGATCCAACTTCAGGCAAACAGATACTGCTTTTGGAGTAGAATAGTCTAAGGCAGCCATCAAGTCAGCAGGTTTTGCTCTTCATATGCACTAGTTTCTGTGTTCGGATACTTTTGTTGCACGATTCAGCAGAGACCCCGCTAGGAATTGTATAGGCCAAGCTCAGACTCTCGCGCCATCCCTCTCCTATCCGCACTCTATTCTCGTCTCGCATTCCAAAGGTCGGTCCATTGATCCAAATACTTATTCCCGCTGATGCAAGCATTCCACGCTTTTCTCGGATTCACGTGAGCACAAAGAACGTGGAGATCATATACCGAGGGGACAAGAACACACACACCGCCGGATTCGCCACCGCTCGCGAAATCCGTGTTCCATCTTTCAAAGTTTTAGTTAGAACTTATCAAATAAAGTAGTTAATCGCTTTATTTAAGTTATTTCCATTCTCGATATGCTGTGAAGTGGGGATTGATAGTTTCGAGAAACTATGATTCATTCCTCACTTCGAGGTAGGATCAAGAATCTTGCAGATAGATTAGTTATTTCCTTGTTTAGAATAGATATACGAAATTGCATGCATAAATAGCTACACTCGGCTATTTTGTTTGTTTTACGTTGTTAGTTTAGTTATCAATTCTAAATATTTTAAATAATGCTTTCTTATAAATTGCCGTAAAATACAAAAAGAAATTATATATGTTAGAAGTACATTTAGTTTTTACTTTATTATAGTTTGTCTCATTTCCGCTTTTGCATGACAATCACGGGGGACCCAGGAGCCCTGTGGAATACATTTTCGAGCCAATTGTGCCCCACCCAATACCGTAGTGGCAATAATCGATATTGACCAAAACCTTAGGATACAAGTCTTCCAAACAACAATGACTTCCAAATGATCAGTCACGCTGAGAGGGTTAAATATCGAAGACGACCAAGCACATCTGTTTTGGTCAAATCAGCCAAACTACAGGTTATCCTAGAAAACATCCGCATGACTGTAGAAGGATTTGAAAGAGAACAAATATTCGGGTGCGATCCTTTAGTTCCACAGCCAGACGCTGGAGACACCCTAGTAGATATAGATACCAGCTTAAGAATCCAAGTCGCTAGAACACCTGTGAGGTATTCTGAGAAAATCGCACAATTGCTGATTCTAAACGTAGAAGCTGAAAAGGCTTACGACTACTGGATGCTAGGGATCAGAACTTGATCTCCCGTATGACCATAACGGGACCGCAACAACCAAGAGTCTATGGTTGTGATCCCCAGATCCCACAGCCCAACGAACCCACAAGTCAGCTAGATATAAACACTGGCCTTCGTACATTAGTATTTCAGTCTACTCCGATTCCACCTCTCATCATTCAACAGGTTATCCCTACTAGACACACAAAGCCTAACAAAGCTAAAGAATTTTGGACTAGGCCAGAGAATCGTCCATAGAATCGACCATATTTACCATATGACCCTATCAGGAGAAATACACGAAACCATCCCGGGTCATTTTCCACGCATCCCACAACCCATAGATCGAATCACGCCAGAGCTCGATATTGATTGGAGCCTTCGAGCAGCCATCCTCGCCGATCGATCTATCACACCACCAAGTTAGAAGGGCCTTCTTTGCCTTAGATTCGCAAATACCATTAGTGCGTGTCCAAGACATTAGATCGCTCGACTAGTTTGTCTCGCGCATTCTACCCCACCGGCTGTCCTCAAGCACGACTCCTGGAGGTCGGGCACGCGGAAGAGTCACGTGTTGATTCCCACGCCACCGCCGCTTCCGACGTACAAAATTGGTGAACCCGACGTGAATCAAGCAATTCTTTCACCTTCTCTTCGAGAAGTTTTATCTTCTCCAAATCACCTTCGCTTCCTTCCCATTATTCTCATGGGTATTCATATACCCCCGAATATGCTCGGGATTCGATGCATACGGCAGCACTCTCTGGGTCTTGAGGCATACTACGCCCAACAATAGGCAATCATCACCCTCACTCTCAATGTGGGGCGACAACTATTCAACTAACCAATTGTCAACACAAACACCAAGGACTAGATATAACTCGCCCTTTCAAACAGAGGGGCTGGAGCAAATTGCTCAACACAAACAGAGCCTTGTGCTCAAACAATATGACATTGATCGGAGAATCGCTTCATCTCCTCGTGTATTACTGCACCACATATTAGTAGACAATCGGATCCATACTTGGTCTTGGATGATGGACAATCAATACCTTATCCTAGAGTGAACAACGCTCCTGGGTATGTACCCACCTATAGGAGGTTTACAAGTACAACCCGAGACCCATTTTCAAGAAAATACCTCTACAGAAATATTCTTGGAGAAACTTGGCAAGATAGAATCGCTCATGACACAGCTATCACATGCCTATACAACACCGGGACATACAACAAACGCCACCAAGGCACGATATCATGGCTTCACCAAACGAAGTCATTTCAAATCTAATGGAAAAGGTTAGAGGATTAGAACTTGCCCAAGCAAGTCAAAATTCAAAAATCATACAAACAGGGAATTCCAATCCTCCGCACCATCCTAGCCAAGTGGATCTCCTCACAGGAGTAGGCACACTGGGTATGACTCCTCAATATTCACAACAAGTGCCAACTAGACCCACAATCGCTAACACTGTTCCTCTTGGTCCAGTACAGAGCAATCCATTCCTAGATAGTACCCCTTCGTACTTAAACATGTACTCCAAATCACCACAAGGGGATTTGTACTCATCCCCCGGCGTGTTTACTCAAATGCAGGGATTGCCTTATGCCCCTGCCAACGCGTACGTTACGCCATATCAACAACCCCTTCCGCCACCACAGGCACCATCAATGGTTGAGACATATGCGATAGGGACTTATTCAGAATATTTAAAGGAGCCCTTAGATTTCGCCATACGAAGCGTTATGCTTCCAAGGCCTCTTCCCGATTTGCCCAAATACAAAGGAGAAGGAGATCCGAATGCGCATATCAAAGCTTACGCTACCGCCATTCGTGAATTACTCCCATGGGATGGGGTTGTTGCTAAAATATTCCCCAAAACGCTGGAAGGCATTGCCTCGATTGGTATTACGTAATACCCGAGGCTTCCATACATTCGCTCAAACAACTCGTGTCTCAATTCATCAAAGCCTTCGACATGAACAAACTATTAAAGACAGAATCGTGGAGTTCTGCACATCAAACAAGAACATAACGAGTCTGTCGCCCATTTCATCCAAAGGTGGCGATACCCTTTATTCCTCAAGCAAGCGCTCCAAACATGGATCGATGGAGCTATATGATTTATTCCTTCATTCTCTTAGCAGAGAAGTGAAGGAAGAAGTCCAAAATTCCCACCGAGGACTTATGACGAGGTGCTTGAAAGTGCTCGCGAATTGATCAAGCAAAGAATAGATAGCGGCCGTAAGACGACGGAGCAAACGGGAGGTTAATCACCTCTTCTCAAAACACTACAACCACCACAAGCGCCAATCAAGGACCCAAAATCCTTAACAAAATCGTGGGGTAACAACAGACGGGGTAACTGACCAGCCCAAGAGGGTAAATATCGTTAATACTCCGTCACAAACAAACAACCAAAGAAACAACAATTTTGTCCCGACGATTAATACGGTGGATTTTAACAATCCACAACAACAACAACGGCGAAATCCCATGCAAGGACCAAGCCAAAACTCATTTGGTTACCAAAACCAAAGTCAAAACCAAAAACAACAATTCCAAAACTTTGGTCCTAATAGGCAACAGTTTGACCGGAATTTTAGGCCACAATACACACCAAACCAACAAAACGGGAATTATAATCCCAATTCTTATTGTGGTTTCCATAAAATTCAAGGGCATGACACTAGAACGTGTCGTGATTACAACAAATTCATGCAACGCTTGCCAAATGAGCAAAAACAATTTTTTATGGATATGTTCTTAGCAGATCCTACGTCACCAACGGCAACTACCTTCGCAGGGGCAGTTTCCCCTCAGAACGCCCCTCTCAAGATCTTTAATGATCCACTCCCAAACCATGATAATGATAGGTTGAAACCAACTGGAACAAACAAAGGTGCAATAACAGGAAACAACGATCACGAGGCCTCAACCTCGCTAAACTGCTAGTGCGCCACAACTAGGAAGTCAACCACGACCTAAGGTAGTTGGATTAGTAGAGTTAGATTCCGATTTACCCGTCAAGCAATTACGAGGACACGAGAGTATTTCTCTCAACCAAGTCCAAGCCATCTTCCTAAGTTCGATAACATCCAACAAACCGTAACAAAACCTATGGGTGCTTACGATCTAATTAATGATCTAACAAAACCTTCTCGCATATTTCATTCCTTGATTTACTAAAGAATTCCCCCGCTCATGTGGCTGCTCTTTTAGAGGCATTAGGTTTGGGCCATTTAATTAGCATCACTCCACCACCAAGCAGCACAAGTAAATCATATAGACTTTGATGTTTATCCTCCAGACAAGCAGATAGGGATGTCGAATTCATATTCGAAATAAGTAAATGCCACAGATGCCGAGATCGCACGCCGAGGTGATCCAGCCCTACACTTGCAAGTACAAGTTTATAATAACTATGTAAAACGGGCAATGGTTGATGACGGAGCTGCGGTTAACATAGTTCCTTTCTCTTTTCTCCAAAAATTGGGATATGGAGAAACAAACTGTTCTACTACACGAAATACCTTGAGAGGCTACGACAGCCTTAAAGCCACATCGATAGGAACTATAATACTACCAGTCACCTTAGGACCTAAAACAATCCTAACTGAGTTTTATATTATAGATCGGGAAACTAACTATAATATGATCCTCGGCCGACCATGGATACACCGCATGAAGGCAATCCCTTCCACGCTATTTCAAGAAGTAAGATTCCTGCATCTGGGAAAGGTATTTGTAGCCAAAGGCGATCCAAAGCCATTTGACGTACACCTAGCTGATTTAAAGAAGAGACCAGTGTACACTAATTCGAATCGCCAACAAACCAACTTAACAAACCCTCCGACTCAAAGCCAGAGGAAAAGTTGATACCTACAACGGATCTTGAAACTACCAACATAGTCCAAACAATTCCAAAAGGTAAAACTAAAGAGACAGTATCATTAGAGACTACTGCGAAGATCGTTGAATTAATAGAACAAGATTCACCAATATTCTTACCATTCGATTCAAGAGGCATAGGATTTTCCTTAGGTGTTGGTTCCCGCCAGTAAGATCTCGTATGGTAGAAGTAGAGTGTGCAAACACAAGCAGATACACCTACATCCATACTCCCAGCCTAAGTATTGACTCTCCATTTCGATGGAGCTAAATGTCACATGGAGCGGGGCAGGTATAATTCTTACCTCGCCCGAAGAGAAGGTCCTCCCATTCTCTTTTAAATTAAACTTTGAATGTACAAACAACGGCGCTGAATACGAAGCCCTCCTCCTTGGCCTTACCTTAGCCAAAAGAATTGGTATCGATAATATCAGAGTTTTAGGAGACTCGCAATTAGTTGCAAACCAAGTTTCAGAGGTATATGAAACTAAAGCCGAACACTTGCAACTTTACAAAAACGCTGTATTAGATTTAAGCAAAGCGTTCAACTTCATATCCATCGAAGCAATTCCACGAGAGAAGAATCTTCTCGCCGATTCGATAGCAACTTCGGCATCACGCTTCACTCCAAGCAATGAGCTAGAAGATACTCATTTCACGGTATCCATTCGTAACGAACCATTAATAAAAACGATGAAGGATCCTCTTTCAAACGGAAGTGAATCTACCATCCTAGACCATGTTGGAAATGATGCGGCTACTTTGGATTACTTAAATGCCCTCGCAAAGATTACATCTCTCCTATCACACGCCTGGATTTATCCCCGATCCCGCATTCATCTTCCTACTCGGAAATCCCGTGAACGAATCTTCCTCGCAAAAGAACCTAATATATACGTGGTGGAAAACGGGATGATATAGATCTACCTCCGCACCACCGCAGTTCAAGAGGGTAATGCCTCTTTAATTCAAGAAACAATCGATGTCAACATCGGAACGGAAGATGAACCAAGAGTTTTAAAGTTAGGTTCTTCATTAACCCCAGAGGAAGTAGAGATACATACTCGGGTTCTCGAGAACATCAAGGCATTTGCATTTAATTACAAAGAGATGACCGGAGTCGCACCCACATCATGGTGCACAACCTCGTCACTAGATCGATGCAAAGCCTATTAAACAGTAAATCAAGACCCATGAAACCCAAAGTAGCTCTCATGGTAAAAGAGGAGGTGATGAAACTCCTTCAAGTAGGATTCATCAAGCCGCTGACTACTCCCAATGGGTATCCAACATCGCTCCTGCTTCTCAAGAAGAATGGAAAGATACGCATCTCGCATAGATTTTCGAGATATCAACAAAGCTTGCCCTAAGGATGACTTCCCATTACCATCCATGACGTTATTGTTGATGCAACAAAGAGGTTTTGAACTCTTGTCTCTCATGGATGGATTCTCGGATACAATCAAATCAAAATATCCGAGCAAGATCAAGCTAAAACCACGTTTATAACTCCTGGGGAACCTATATGCATATGCCATGCCTTTGTCTCAAAAACGCTCGGTGCTACATACCAAAGTGGCTATGACTTATATATTTCACGATTTAATTCATAAAATCGTGGAATCCTACGTAGATGACTTGTTGGCTAAGGCCAAGAAGCGCCAGGACCATCCCAAGTACCCGCCATTCTTTCACGCTTAATAGAATACGGAGTTACGCTAAACCGAGAAATGCGTCTTTGGTGTAACAGAGGAAAGCTCCTAGGTTACATCATATCATCACGAGGATCGATGTTGATCCACCAAAATTCGGCTGTCCTCGAAATGGTCCCACCTCGAGTGAATCTCGAATCGATCATTTCTGGGAAGCTCTGCAATCCGAGATTTATCCTGATCTAAGCTTCGCCATTCACCCAATCAACAATTTACTCAAGAAGGACTATAGCATTAATTGGATCAAGATCGCAATGAAGCTTTTGATGTCCGCTGCTGCTTGTTATCACCGCCTACGCTAATGCCGCCTAAGCTAGATCGCCCTTTAATTTTGTACTCACGGGCCACCGATGTTTCGTTAGCTTGCATGCTAGCCCAAGAAGACGATGACAAGAGAGAGCGTGCAATTTATTTCATTAGCCGAACATTGCTCGACTACGAAACACGCTATACACAAGCGGAACGAGAATGTCTTGCCATAGTCTTTGCTACTAAACGCCTAAGACACTACATGCTAAATCAAGAGACAAGGGTCATAGTAAAGACGGACCATTTACGGACTTTTCTCACACAAGGGTCCTTGTCCAAAAAAGCTGGACGTTTTATAACCTTAATGGGAGAGTTCGAATTAACTTTTGTAAATCAGAAGTCAGTTAAAGGACAAATCATTGCAGATTGGTTAGCTGATAACCCGCTAGACGGAGGAGACTTAGTGGATTTAGACTTTCCAGATGAATGCGTGTACTACGTCGAAACCCGACCTGCTATATCTGAGTGCCCTTGGTACGCTGATATCATTAGTTATATCATAGACCATAGGTACCTGTAATGAGCTACACCTCAACAAAAAGGAGGTTACGATTATCGTAGCTAAACACGTAATTATAGAGCAGTGTGTCTATCGGAAAGCATTCGATGGAATGCTCTTAAGGTGCGTTGACACGTAAGAGTCCAAGAGGATTCTCCATGAATCCCATAGCGGTATATGTGGAGGCTACTGGTGGCCATGCCACCGCTCGAAAAAATACATCGAATGGGTTATTTCTGGCCCACTCTAGAACATGACACAATAGAGTTTGTACGCAGGTGCCATAAGTGTCAGGAGTTCTCTCATGAGATCCACATGCCAGCACAAACTTTACAACCGATCGTTACTCCATGGCCCTTTTCTACATGGGGCCTGGACTTGATAGGGAAATTCTCTCCCTCCTCCACAGACGGCCACAATTTTATAATCACGGCCACTGAATATTTCACTAAATGGGTAGAAGCCATGCCTCTTACAACTGTACCTGGTTCTGTAATCGCTAAGTTCATTTTGAACCAAATCATTTGCAGTACTTCAGATCCCACAAATCATTATCTCGTATAATGGAACCTCTTTCAAAACGAAGAAGTTCGTGAGCTATGCAAATGATTTAAAATCAGCCATCATACGGCCTCCTCAGTACTATCCCCAAGCCAATGGGCAAAGTCAAGCAACAAATAAAACACTCAAAGCCATTCTCCTTAAAACAGTGAAAGAAAACAAGCGGGATTGGCACTTAAAGTTATATCCGGCCTTGTGGGCCCATCGAACTTCAATAAGAACTCCAACAGGAGCAACTCCTTTCTCGCTGGTATTTGGGTCAGAAGCAGTTCTCCCACTCGAAGTTGAAATCCCCAGTCCTCGATTTCGCTACAAGGGATTCTGGATGAGGACGCTTACAGAGAAGCACGTCTTTCTCAATTAGAAAGCCTGGATGAAGCCAGGATAGATGCTGAACAGCGACATAGAGTCTATGCCGACCGGATGTGCCGGCAATACAACAAGAAGGTCTATGAACGTGACATATACGAAGGTGACCTAGTTCTAAGGTTAGATAGCCGGATCGACAAGAAGACCGGCGAAGGAAGGAAGTTCCGGCCCAAATGGTTGGGCCCATACCAAGTCACAAAAGACTACGGAAATGGTGCATACCTCTTATGTACGCTAGAAGGTGAGGAGTTTGGCGAAACAAAACAATTCTCTCCACCTCAAACGCTTTACGCATAAGCAGCCTAACGCTACCTATATAACTATCTACATTGCATTTTTCATACAAATTAGGATCATTTTGTCCACTTGTTCTTACACAAATTATGATCAAGGAATCTATTCTCAAAAGCAATTTATTTCAAACTCGTGATGTTTCTGGCATAAAGTTCTTTAATCATATCTCTCCATCTTTAACATTATCAAATCACTTTTAATCTTTTATCAAACAGCTTGCATACATGACGAAGTCCTAATGGTAACCATACCAAGATCCGCAAGTTTGTTCTCGCTTTGATTTCTTCTTAGGATAGGTGTCTTGCCTATGGTCCTGTTTCTAGAAGCTTCATGGTGTCACATCTATCCCATATACGCATCTCTTTCGAAATAAGCATATATGACAGCTTTACTCGTATAAACAAGTCAAGAAGTGATCAAAAGTAAAATTTTATTTTACACATTTCCTCGCTTCCCACCAACCTTCGGTGATGAGCTTCAAGGCCTCTTACTAGTGACGTAGGGTTGGGAAAGGATGGAAATGCCCTTACTCGCCATGCCTCGCCCACGGTGATAAACCCATGCTTCTTACAAGTAAAGCATGGGGCAAAGTGTAGGGGGTCCTCTAAACAAAGTGAATGTTAAAAAGTCATAAACAATCAATTCAAACTTTGAGTCAATAAACGAATAAATCGATGATCAAAATTCCAAGAGAGTTAAAAATCCTAAAACCCTGATTTTGTCTACTATGTGGCCATCTACGGGTCTAGTCCTGGATAAACCGCAAAGCAAGTCGCACCCAAAACTATGAAGTCATTCGTAGAGTAAGCTTCAGTAGTTCTTAACTTGGTTCCACCAAAGCTTCACTGCCTTTTATCACTATCATTTCACCATATTTCATAACTTGCGCCCTTCGCTCTTGGTGATGAGCCCTCGCATCTTACTAGTCAGCGTGGAGTTAGGAGTGGGGCAAGTTAATCTGTTCATCATACTGGTTATTTTTCATCATTTTGCCAAAACAAATCATGAGGTATCCAAATTGCCCACAGAAACTAAGATTTAAGATCACAATATATCTACAATATCATGTATCAGCATCATGAAACACAAAAAGAAAGCAAACATTTGCATCATCTGTTTTCCATTGCATACATTCTAGAAAGCACATAAAACATACATCGTAGTATACACAAAACAGTTGGAAAGAAAGAAAGTAGAATACAAATGACAAGTTTTGATCCAAAACCGACGCATATATATAAATAAATCAAGTTTATATACAATGCCATCATGCGCAAGGCATGGTCAAAACGCTCAAAGAGCCCGTAATACACAAAAGAATGTAACTACAAATATAGAGAGCCAAGTGGCCTCTCAACCCCTGCGCGATCCCGCTGAAGGTGCGCGCCTCGCCTAAGACTCCGGCTGCGCTGGCGCTCTGAATGGACGGAGGGCTCAGGGTCCCTAGGGGCGGTCGTGGTCTCGCCATGAGAGCGGCTCCTCATAAGACGCCGGCTGTCCTATAGCCTCGCCAACTCAGACGGAGAGTTGACACCATCTTGGCCACATGCCAAACGGGAGCGAAGACGTCAGTATGCCTGCCGGCTGCTGAGGGCTCTCCGGCATCCACGGATAACTCCGTACGGGTCTTATCCATAGGGATCATCAAAGAATCGACGCAAACCCTACGGATTAGATCCCGCCACTCATCAACAGTCTCTCGCAAAGCAAAGAAAGAAAACAAATTAGAAACTAGGCAAAAGATTAAAGTATACACAATGCAAATATAAGGAGAGTTAACATTCGAAAACAAATCCTAAAACAAAACAAGCATCAAAGGAGGAGAAGATAACTTACTCGGATCGCTGTGCCTCCAAGATGGGTCGCCTGTGGCCAAGACTGGCCGTCGCCGATGCGCGCGCGACCGAGGAGCTACTCCCGTAGTGGGGCAACATGGCGCCCGCAACGGACTCATCGCCTCCACCATGACCTCGGGAGAGTGGCTCCTCGAGGCCACGGCCTCTCTCTCTCGCACTCTCCTCCTCTCTCTCTCGCCCGCAAAATGTCCCGAGTATCATGCCACTCAGATCGCCTCGCCTCGTCTCGCTCCTCCGACCTCCTCTCGTGTGCTCCTCGTAATCGGAGTCAATATCTATGTGGTCGCCACCGCTATGAGCAGACTCGCAGAACTGGGCAAGTAATGGTGCCCGAGGCGCACCAGCCTCTCCTCTCGGCCCGAACTATCCCTCTGGCTGCAATAGGAATGCCAGGGGTAATCACTGTCCAACCACGGCCTCTAGGCCCCCCTCTAGCCTCTCGGACTGATCTATAAACGGGTGCTACTGGAGGAAGCATAGCCGCGTAGGGGAGGCCAAACTGCTGAGGAACCCTGCTGAAGGGATGTACCTCTACCCGGCCCACACGATCAATAACCTGCCCTGTGATGGAGCAGGAGATCAATGTCGTAGTCTCCTCTCCCCATATACCGGCCATAAGCTGGTACGGTGTAGCCTCCATGTCTGCCGTGGTAAGGGTGGCTACTGGCTGGTGAGGTGCTCTGAGCACTGACATACCTGACCATCGGCTGCCCTCACCGCCCGGATCTCGCCACCGCCACGCCCGCCATACGGAATGAAACGCCATACACCCAACTCATGACTAGAGTGGGGTGGCTCAAAGACTGTCCCTGCAATCGGACCACCCTGTATAAGTCATGGTAGGTGGTCCCCAAAATGTCTCGCGCCTGTGCGTATTTCCGGCCATGTCCTCTATCTCGTGCAATGATGGGGCCCTCAAAGCAGATAACAATGTATCCTCCCTTGTCCCCGATCGCCTCGAGGCAAGGATCCCCATGATGGCCTGTCGAAATACGGGATGGGCAAAGAAGGAATGGATCTAACTCTCACTCCCTTCTTTCGCCCCGTGGAAATAGCCGCATCCCCATATAACCCGCCCACGTGTAACTGTGCTCGACCCACTGCTCTGGGCAGGAGTCTCCTCCCGATGATCGGGACCCTGTGATGCGATAAACATCCTCCAAAGTGATGGTCCACTCACCACGGACCCTGGGCAGCTCTAAGGTGTTCCGATTCGCGCCCCAATATGAAAATAGGTCACAAAGAATCTGATCGATGGAGCAACGTGGGGCACACGCGACAAACGTAATATACCGGCCCTCTCGCAATGTGTCCTCCTCATCGCCGAGAGGGCATCCAAACCCCGGCAGCCTGGGCCACACTCTCGCTCCCGGCTCCATCTAATGTACTCCTCTTTTGCCTGCATACACCCAAAAACACACAAGGAAGAGTAAGTTAGTATCTAAACAACATCAAGAGAAGCATAAAAACACGTACAAATGCTAAAAATACAAGCAAAAGCTTTTAAGTAAGGTTCTTTTCAGATTCTCAGGCAAAACCGCCGCCCGAGCAGGGGGGAGCAGAACCGCCGCCTTAAGGGCGGCGGTCTCGTGACCGCCGCCCTGTACAGGGAGGCGGTCGTGTAACCGCCGCCCTGTCCAGGGCGGCGGTCGCGGTCCGAAAACCCGCGCGGGTTTTTAAACCTAAAAAGTCCCAAAAATGCGAAAAATAACCATTTTAACTAAAAACAAAGCCTACCCAGTAGGCGCCCCCCCTAGATGGACCTTTTGAACCTAACAATTTCAAAAATAATCCCCCATCAGCAAAGAATTTGCCATTTCAAATTTGAAGAGGGAAACACATAAAATGGAAGAAAACCAACCTGTGATCGCTGAGGTCGGTGTTCCGCTCGTGGAGGCATGATCTCTATCTCACTACGGATGTTTTGACTCTACTCGCGTAAGAAACCGTCACCGTGGGTCCCAGAGCTCAAAATCAATCAAATCGACTCGCGCAAATGAATAGGAAAATGGGCCCACTTTCATATATATATCGTCCTGTTTCGTTTTAAAAATAACTTTTTCACAGGTTCGGAGCGCCGACGGAGGTAAGTTTCTATCCTCGCACAAACGGTACGTCCTCTTTCTCTATTATTTTAACGTTTATTTTTCAAATTATTGTATCTATCTGCATTTGAGTTCTCTTTTCATTTTGCAGGTAGCGGGAATTTTGGAGCGGCGTCATTTCAACACACGGGCGTGTAAGGTATAATTTCTCACTTCCTATTTCGGGACGGCCATGCTCGGACCCACCGTTTTATGCCTCTTCATGGCTAAAACGCTTCTCCGAGGGGGCAATATGTACGTACCCAAAATTGTAAGGTACTGTACTGCGGAACGGTGTAATAAGTGCCCCAATGATGATACAGGTCTCCTCGCAAGGTGTTCGGGATCCGGAAAAGCCCTCGGAGTATGCGTTAACATCCCGCATGCCTCGCTTTGCCCCCGCGCCCTTTGTTTTTCCCTTTCTTTCCTCTTTCCTTGGCCTTTTGACCTTCAGTGACGAAACCGCCGCCCTGCAGGGAGGCGGTCTCGTGACCGCCGCCCTGATCAGGGAGGCGGTCCTGTAACCGCCGCCCTGAGCAGGGCGGCGGTCCTGTGCGCGTTTTCCAGAACGTTCTTTTGACGCGACCCGCGTGAAATATCAACGCTTTACCAGCTTTTCTTGCCGACTTGAGCACGCATTTATGTTTTTGGTCCCCTGGAATAGTGTTTTTCTTTTGTTTAATGTTTAGGAGTTCGGGCTTTGATTTGATCTCTCGCATGTTTGGATTCCTATAAATGCATGGTTTGTGCACATGCAAATGGCCCCCGAATTTAGCTCGAATTTTGCTCCAAAGTTTGTTTTGAATTTCTTGTCATAAAGAGATCTAGTTTTCTTTTGCTTAGAATTCTTAGATTTCTCATTGAGTGCTTTGGCTAGTATTGTGTTGTCAACTTGTAAGCCACATATCCAACTTGTGCAAGTGCAAACATTATTTGAGCCACCATTTTTAACTCCAATTTTCATGTTTCAAAGGCTATGGTCTTTTAGCTTGCTTAAGATTGGTAGCATAGGTTGTTACAGTTTGTTTTAGCTTTGTGTTACCGTTGGTAAGCCACGATCCAACTTCAGGCAAACAAGATATCTGCTTTGGAGTAGAATAGTCTAAGGCAGCCATCAAGTTGCAGGTTTTGCTCTTCATACGTACTAGTTTTTGTGTTCTGGATACTTTTGTTGCACGATTCGCAGAGAGACCCGCTAGGAATTGTATAGGCCAAGCTCTCGTACTCTCGCGCCATCCCTCTCCTATCCGCACTCTATTCTCGTCTCGCATTCCAAAGGCCGTCCATTGATCCAAATACTTATTCCTCGCTGATGCAAGCATTCCACGCTTTTCTCGGATTCACGTGAGCACAAAGAACGTGGAGATCATACCGAGGGGACAAGAACACACACACCGCCGGATTCGCCACGCTCGCGAAATCCGTGTTCCATCTTTCAAAGTTTTAGTTAGAACTTATCAAATAAAGTAGTTAATCGCTTTATTTAAGTTATTTCCATTCTCGATATCCAGGAAGTTGTGGGGATTGATAGTTTCGAGAAACTATGATTCATTCCTCACTTCGAGGTAGGATCAAGAATCTGCAGATAGATTAGTTATTTCCTTGTTTAGAATAGATATACGAAATCGCATGCATAAATAGCTACACTCGGCTATTTTGTTTGTTTTACGTTGTTAGTTTAGTTATCAATTCTAAATATTTTAAATAATGCTTTCTTATAAATTGCCGTAAAATACAAAAAGAAATTATATATGTTAGAAGTACATTTAGTTTTTACTTTATTATAGTTTGTCTCATTTCCGCTTTTGCATGACAATCACGGGACCAGTGGAGCCCAGTGTGGAATACATTTTCGAGCCAATGTGCCCTCAGCCCAATACCGTAGTGGCAATAATCGATATGACCAAAACCTTAGGATACAAGTCTTCCAAACAACAAATGACTTCCAATGATCAGGTCACAACTTGAGAGGGTTAAATATCGAAGACGACCAAGCACATCATCTGTTTTGGTCAAATCAGCCAAACTACAAAGTTATCCTAGAAAACATCCGCATGATCGTAGAAGGATTTGAAAGAGAACAAATATTCGGGTGCGATCCTTTAGTTCCACACAATGATTTGGAGACACCCTAGTAGATATAGATACCACTTAAGAATCCAAGTCGCTAGAACACCGTGAGGTATTCTCGAGAAAATCGCACAATTGCTGATTCTAAACGTAGGTTTGAAAAGGCTTACGACTACTGGATGCTAGGGATCAGAACTTGATCTCCCGTATGACCATAACGGGACCGCAACAACCAAGAGTCTATGGTTGTGATCCCCAGATCCCACAGCCCAACGAACCCACAAGTCAGTTAGATATAAACACTGGCCTTCGTACATTAGTATTTCAGTCTACTCCGATTCCACCTCTCATCATTCAACAGTTATCCCTACTAGACACAACAAAGCCTAACAAAGCTAGAGAATTTTGGACTAGGCCAGAGAATCGTCCATAGAATCGACCATATTTACCATATGACCCTATCAGGAGAAATACACGAAACCATCCCGGGTCATTTTCCACGCATCCCACAACCCATAGATCGAATCACGCCAGAGCTCGATATTGATTGAGCCTTCGAGCAGCCATCCTCGCCGATCGATCTATCACACCACCAAGTTAGAAGGGCCTTCTTTGCCTTAGATTCGCAAATACCATTAGTGCGTGTCCAAGACATTAGACCGCCTCGACTAGTTTGTCTCGCGCATTCTACCCCCACCGGCTATATGCCTCGAGCACGACTCCTGGAGGTCGGGTACGCGGAAGAGTCATCGCCCATTTTCTCACCTATGAGGAATAACCCCCTCATTTAAACCCCAAAGAAATGAGAGTTCATTCATTACAATTGAGGCTCATATGTACTATGTATTGATGGGAAACATGCCTTGTTGCCGTGGCTTAGATGGGAGCAATATTTTAAATGCCTTGTGGCTTAGATGAGACAAAACATGAACAAGAGAGAAAATTGCTCTCAGCTTTTCATGATCAGGCATGTGGAGGGCACTATTCATCAACGGTCACTGCTCACAAGATACTCCGGGAGGATACTACTGGCCTTCTTTGTTCAGAGATGCATCCAAGTGGGTGGATAAATGTGAGGCCTGCCAGACCTTTGTGGGAAGACCTAAATTGGCTTCTTTGCCTCTCAAGCCAGTTGTGATTGAGGAACCATTTCAACAGTGGGGTTTGGACTTCATTGGTACACTTAATCCTGCTTCTAGTGCTGGTCACACTCATGTGCTAACTACCACTGATTACTTCAGCAAATGGGTAGAAGCTATTCAAGTCAAGAGCACTACTTCTGAAGTGGTATGCAACTTCATCAAAGAGAACATCTTGGTAAGGTATGGTGTACCTAACAAGATTGTAACAGATAATGCCTCGAATTTCTCTTCAGCTGAGATAATGGACTTCTGCTATGGGTATGGCATTTCTTTGGCTCACTCTTCAGATTACTACCCTCAAGGAAATGGGCAGGCAGAATCTACTAACAAAAATCTGGTGACTATCATAAGGAAGTTAGTCAATGAGTCTCAAAAATAAATTTGCACAAGAAGCTCTATGATGCTCTTTGGGCGTACAGATCACACCAAAGAGAGCTATTGGAATGTCTCCTTTTCAAGTGGTATATGGAGTAAAGCTCAATTGCGGTGATAGTGGAACCGAGGCCTTGCATCTAATGAAGGCCATCGAGGATACTAGTTTAGAGATGCCCTGACAAGAGAATTATGTATGCACAAGTTGAATGAAGACAGTTGGTGGTTCTTTGATAGGATATCATTCACCACAGAAGATAAAGGTCTGTTTGACAAGAAAGCTAGGTTCGAGAGATTTCCAAGTTAGAGACATCGTCTTTGTTATGGGACAAAAGACATGAACCTCGTGGCAGCCATGGAAAATTTGATTCCCCGTGGCTCGGACCTTTCAAGATCAGACACTTTGCTGGTGAGAATTCCTTTTATCTTGATTACATGGATGGTTCTCCTCTCCCACTTCCTTATAGTGGGTAGTATCTCAAGTTGTTCAAGTCCTAGGTGATTAGGGAGTCCCTTGTATATTCTGTACAGTGTTTTTGCTTCTCTGCTTTTGGTGTGTTTTCCTTTTGTTGAACGGTGTGTTGCCCTCCATTGGTGTTCTTTTTGACTCCGTGGCCCAATGGATAAGGCACTGGTCTGCTTTCCCGAGTTTGTCTAAGTTCTTGCCTTGCCTCATTCCTTGAATTTATGCCAAGTCATCCCCAGAAGGAGCCAGCTGTTGTCCACTCAAAATTCCCCGCTCTGTCAAAAGTAAAAATTTCAAAATTTTGAGTTTAAATGTCTTTTCTGTCGAGCTGGTGGTGTGGAAAAAGTCTTGAAGTCGAAAAAATCTAAGTTCTGGGTCATTCTGTAAGTATTTCGGGCCTGTCGGACATTTTTGTCCCAACTGTCCCAAGTGCAAACGGGTCTTCTGTTCTCCGATCGGCCGAAACCTCCGAATTTGTCCCATTTTCGGGCCCGTCGGAAGTTTTTGTCCCAAGTGTCCCGAACTTATTGTGCGAGTTGTTCCATTTTCGGCCGATTCACCCGATTTTGTCCCAACTGTCCCGAGTTCCAAATTGCTCTGTCCCATTTTCGGCCGAAACCCCCGAGTCGCGTACTTCAGAGCTCTTTGTCCCATTTTCAAAAGTGCGCCCTGTTTCAATTTCGCCCGAACCGGCCAAACCGCGTACTCCGGAACTTTTTGTCCCGAATGTCCCAAGTCCAAACGGGCGAGTCGTTCCATTTTCGCCCGAACCGGCCGAACCGCGTACTCCGGAACTTTTTGTCCCAAATGTCCCAAGTTCAAACGGGCCTTTTGTTCCATTTTCGGCCGATCCTCCCGAACCGCGTACTTCACGCTTTCCTGTCCCATCTGTCCCAAGTTAAAAGGTGTGCTCTGTTCCATTTTCGGCCGAACGCCCGAGTCGCGCACTTCGCACATTTTTGTTCCAAGTGTCCCGAAGCCAAAAATGCAAACTGTTCCAATTTCGGCCGAAACACCCGAACCGCGTCCTTCGCGCGTTTTCGTCCCAAATGTCCCAAAATGCATTTGTGCGTCTTCTCCCTGTTTCACCCGAATCGCCCGAACCGCGTGTTTCGCGCATTCGCGTCTCACATGTCCCAAGTGAACCTAATGCAATTCATACTTAGTTTTTCCCGCTCGACCCGAATATGCTAAAATATGAATTTAAGTTGCGGCTCTGATGCTATCAATCCGAAGATCAAATTTCAAGGACAGCTGGCAGAAGGACGAAGCTCTCAAGACGCTGGTTACATCAGTTTTCAAAGATATTCATTGTCATCCTCAAGATGAAAATTCTGGTGTGTCCCTCGTGGCAAGGACATAGCTGATACGTGGAAGAAAATTCAAGCAGCGGTTTCCGAAGACGGTGGGTCCCTCTCAGTGACTGTCCACCTGTCTCCTTCTTCATTCTTTTCTCTTCTTCCTATTCCTTCCGTTTTCTTTGTAAGAAGTTAAGGCGTTACGATTGGCGGTCCTTAACTGTTCTTGATTAAAGAAGCGGTTACAAAGAATAACCGATTTGTAAGCTATATAATGGCCTTTCCACGCCATTCCAAAAAAAGAGGAAGAACTTGGCATATTTTCTAAAAGTGTAAATAGATCTTAAAGAAATCAATACAAAAGGGCTTTCTATTCATTGTCTATCTGATCTCTGCTATTTCCGTGTTTTCCATTTAATTTTGTGAAGATCATTTTGTCTCTAATTTGTTAGTCTCTCTGATTGCATACTGTCCGGTTTTGCAAATACAGCGATCTTGTATAACCAAGAAGGAACTTTGTGTCCTTGATTAATGAATCTGTGTTACGTCAAGAAACTTTGTGTTCTGGCAGATGTTATTTACAGAACTTTGTGTCTTTAAATTACATCTTATTTGTTCTATACGAATGATCTTGTTTTCAATTCACTGTGACTTCGCATACATAAAGAATTACTCTGATATCTATAATTCTGCATGTTGCCTTTCTGCTCTGTCCCGCACTCTCATTTCCTCAGTCCTTTTGTAATTGATGAACTTCATAGAAAACACTTTCGTGATATCCAAGTTTAACCAACAAATCATGTCCTGTACATTTGTAAATAAGTTTGTTTCTGAATAAGGGAACCTCTCCCATTAAAGAGGAGGGACTTCTTGTCCCCTATCATTGCTCTCTTAAAAGTCCTATTTGACGACCAATATTTGCCTAGGATTTTGAACCCTATTTTTTTAATCAAACTTCTCCAAACTCTCAAAATATTCCCTGAATATTCCAAAATCACTTCCATGATGTTTCTAGGACTTTAATTCATGACCATGTTTAATTTAACTCCTCCTTTCCACTTCAAGGGTTTTCTCCATTCCTAGGAAGGCTAGCGATAGCCTTTCCCAACACTGCCCAAAGATAACATTTTTAAAGAACTCCTAAAATCACCTAGGGGGTTCAATTAACTTTTGTAAGTCACTTAGGGGATGTGTTAACATAAACTGGGAGGTCATCAAAACTAACTGGGTAGACCTGGGGTGCCTTAGAAGGGTAAAACATGAAAAAAATTGCACAAGGATATAATTGTCATGCTTGGAAATTGACAATTTCCTTGTTGAACATTCCGCATGAAAACCCTCGCATGGCGTGTCCATCTCTTGACATAGTGATATCTACTCCTAGTGAACCACCTATCTCTTCTTACATGTTTCATCCCTCTCATTTCAGGATATGTTATGTTTTACGAGTAACCAGGAACTCTCTACTATTACCCCTCCTTCTCTACCAACTTCATCTCCGGACCTTCCTTCTCTCTACCTAGTACCTCCTCCTCCTCCTCATCTAAGCCTTCCTCAATGCCCTCCTCTCGCCACCTAGGCCTCCAATGTTGTTTTCATCCACTCCATGAATCTGAATCCAACTCTAACATCATCATCCTCATCCCATGGTGTTCGACTTGCTCTCTTGGGTTTGCTCACATTGGACTAGGCAAGTATCTTTCTCTCTTGTCTTGCCTATATCTAATAGGATCTGTTGTATATATCTTCCTCCTCGGGTAAATATGGACAAACAGAAGAATATGAAAATTAAAGAAACTCAAAACTCCGATGTTTATTCATGCCACTACCACATCACTGGCGTAGGTAAGAAAATGTCGACATAAAAATGAATGCACCTGGCACACGTTGGGTGGCAGGAGTAAGAAAATGTTGACATGAAAATGGATGCACCTGGTGTAGTTAAGAAAATGTCGACATAGAAATGGATGCACCTTGGCGCGCAGGTTGGGTGGTGTAGGTAAGAAAATGTCGACATGAAAATGGATGCACCCTAGCACAGGTAAGAAAATGTCGACATGAAAATGGATGCACCCTAGCGCAGGTAAGAAAATGTCGACATGAAAATGGATGTGCCCTGGTACAGGTAAGAAAATGTCAACATGAAAATGGATGTGTCTTGGACGCGAGTTAGGTGGCGCAGTAAGAAAATGTCGACATGAAAATGGATGCACCTTTAGTGCAAGTTTGAGTGGCGCAGGTAAGAAAATGTCGACATGAAAATGGATGCGCCCTGGCGCAGGTTGGGTGGCATAGGTAAGAAAATGTCGACATGAAAATGGATGCGCCACAGCACGATTTGGAAGGCATCAACACCACATTTTCAGTTCCTATGGAACACTTAAAATTATGTTAATATGAGGATAGATGCGCCTAAGAGCACACCTTTAGGAGGTATAACATTTTGAACGTTGACACCCCGAACCTGATAGAAAGCAAACCCTGACGCAGATATTCAAATGGCCATAACTTTTCACAGGGAGCTCGGATTCACACAAGGTTGGATTTTCGGAAAGCTTACAAGGTCCTCTCCAACTACAACTAGATATCTTTAATTAGGTGAGAACAAGTTCTTCAAAAATGCAAAATACAATTCGCCATTTTTGGGTTTGCTAAGGTTCTCACCTACCACCATAATGAGATGAATTAAATACCATTTGGAGGTGGTTGGGGTAGATTTGGAATTCCTCTCTCCTCCCTCTCTCATTCTTCCTATAAATTGTAAGGAGGGGCTTCTTTCTAAAGGTTATACATTCTTGTTTTGCCCCTCCCTTCTTCTCTTTGGTAGGTGAATTTGTGGAGTTCAAACCTCCCATCTAAAACTGTAATGCAACTTTGCCTCTTGGCATTTTGTAGTGTATTATATCAAACTTTGGAGTAAATAATGCATGTATTTGGATGATTCTTAACCCTCTCTATGTTCATTTTCATCCTCCACGATCATTCACTACAAATTTGGTTATTTGTGCATGATCTTGCATTGCATTTTAATGGTTTGTGTTTATTGGAAAGACAGGTGTTCTTCATTCCTCAGTGCATAACCTTTGTTAGTTTAGGTTTATTTTATGCATCTTCTCACCCTATCTCCTTGGAAAGATAGATTAGGTTTTGAGTAAACCCTCTGCATGTTTATTAGCAAGATAGGTGTTCTTCATTCCTCGATTGCATCACCTTTGTTAGTTTAGGTTTATTTTTATGCATCTTCTCACCCTGTCTCCTTGGAAAGATAGATTAGGTTTTTGAGTAAACCCTCTACATTTTTATGTGTGCATCTGAACAGAGGAATAGGAACTAGCCTTCATCTAGAGAGCTTTTCCAATTCACAAGGTCCCACACTTGGGAAAAGCTCCATGTTTTGCAATCACACTAAGAGTCTCAACCCATCGAGTTGCATACATTTAGGGGTGTTGTGATTTTCCATCAACATGATCTCTAGGTATTGTCTACACAACACCAAAGTTCTCGCATAATCCATGGAAACTACACCGCCTCCTCCATCTTGTGTCTCCAACCTTACACCCACCTATTCCTCCTCATCCCCACTAACTCCACATTTACCCCATGCCATGAAGGAAAATCGTAGTATGGCCATGATCTCATCTCGGTGCATATCTTACCCTATCATTATCTCTCGCATACCACTTCTCTCCTCTCTACCTCCTATTTTTGAGAGCCTAATTGGCCCGCAATCTCATAAATCCAACATATATCTCAATGTGGTCCCCTATCATCCATGGTATCCCTGGTGGCACTGATCAATGCAATATTCTTATATGTACAACAATGCAATAAGAATCCTACATCTAATCCCTACCTCCTTTAAATTGCATACATCCATATCTCACGATAAACCTACACTAGTAAAGTAGGCCCAAAAAAATGCCTTATGATGTTTTACAATATATGTAAGCACCCCCACCAAAGCATCTATAGAAACCTCACACCACCATGATATGGAAGTGCATAGCAGGAAATCACCATCATTGCTTACACATATAAGTCTACTCTACGCCACTCCATGCTCATATAGAAATTTTCCGGATGTGATAGTAATATATGGGGCATCGGATCAAAATAGTGGTGTTAATACCCCCAATCTATTGTAAACTATGATAGGCTCTATAGGCTCCCCTATATCTACAACCTCTAAAGGTGGTATAATTCCTCTAGTATGAGTGTCATCTTACAAGTTCTAAACCAAAATGTGCTAGTGTGCACATCCCATCTATCCACCAATGCAATAATCAAACCCATATCTAATGGAATCCTCTGGTAATGTTGGAATCCACCTAACCGTACTTTGGTCAAGTGGACCCACTTTACATTGATAACATCTCTTCTAATCCGGTCATGTAATGCTAGCATTATGTCTCTGAGATATAAAGTGTCCCTAGCCAAAAAAACCCAATCAAACAAGAAATTGTTAGTACATCATCACTAATCTTAGATCAAATCAACATCAAAAATAAAAATTACACATCCCATCCCTAGTGGATGATAACCTAGTTTGGGTTTCTCCTAGCTCGGGTTGAAGCGTAAAACGCCCAATCATCGGTGACCATTGGTGGTGCAAATTAACTTTCAGCAATTAATAAACTATTCATTAATTTACATTCATTTGATTATTGTAGTCATTTTTACTCCCATCAAAAAATCAAGGAACCCCATGCGCACTGCATATCACCCAAGTAGAAGTTGAGTGCTCACTCGAGGCACGCGCATATACCGAGTCTCTCTTTTATGTGAGTTTAGTGGGAAGCATCATTTATGATTAGTGTAAGAGTTTTTATGAGGGAGGTTGAAACATACAAGGACCATAGGGCTCATAACGGCCTCTAGATCCTTACAGTCACCTTAGACTGAGTACTTTAATCAGAATCTAGAACATGCATTATGACAGAAAGAATTATACAAGAATTCATACATAGCATGAAAGGAAAGAGAACTCATATGAGAGAAATATGCATTAAAACCATTGATATCCATGTCTATTTATAACAGGTAACCTCATTATATTCATTGATTCATTATAGAGTGTCAGAGAGTAGACCACAATTATGCATATCACTGGACGTATGTAGCTAAGCTAACAGAAAAAGAAAAATTACAACTCCATGCTTAGTACATTTTTTCCGAATACAAATATCCACTCATAGTAATTCTGCAGAGCTCCGCTCACTCTCTAACCCGCTATACCTCGTACTTCTATATATTTTACTCTATAGGCACTTGTATTTATAATTCTCCTACACTACCAACTCACCTTCCAGCGTCCTCAGATCTGGTGCCAAGTGTCGAATGTGGTCCATGCGAGCATGCTTCTCCAGGCTTGAGCTTTCCACTTTATCTCATGATGTTCTTCTAGAATATTCCATCCAAGGCATGCTCTTTCTTGGGCCATCCTATCATTAGGCTGACATCTTATCCATGCATGAACCGATCATGCTTTTCACGTGTTCTACCTTGGGCACTCAAATTGACTAAGTCCCGAGCCTCCTTTCACGTGTCGCGTGTGCTATGTGCTTCCCAAACCTTTCTCTCGCATGCTTTTTCCTTGCGCGCCTTTTCATAACTAGGACCTTGTGCACCTATGCGCCTTCATACTTGGCCAATATTCCAGGGGTCCAACATCACCCCACACTATGCCTATTCTTCGTCTTGGAAAAAAATTACTTGACCAAGTTTCTCGTTGTCTAAGGAACCAATGAATAATCTTACACTTTACAAAAAGAATAAGGAATGAAAGAATCGAGGAAAGAATGAAGAATGGGGGGACATCAATTCAACAAGCTAGGAAAATATTTCCAAAGGTCTACCTCTAGCTTATTCCATACTTCAACCTTGCCCTGTGCCTTCTGGCAGAGGTTTCCCACCAGGGTGCTCACTTCATCAAAACTCAGGCCAACTCCCTGGGTGCCCAAAATGTCCACAATCTGTTCCATCTCTTTGCCCAGGTCCTCAAGTTTATCCATCCTTCTAGTAATATGGGGTATAGTTCCTTTAGTTGGGCCTTAATTGAGCTCCTTAAAGCCTCAATTGCCTTTGATTTCTTCTCTACTTCAGCTAGAACCTTATCCCTCTCTCGCCCTGTTCCCCTTGTTCTTTTCTTGGAATTATTTTAGTTCTACTTCAAGTGTGGCGACCAAGGAGCTTGCCACCTTATCTCTGTCCACGCATGTATCATATGTGGCCTCGTAGATTGGGAAGCGATCTTAACCTCCACAAGTACTTGGCTATACTTGGAAATGAGCACTACCACCTTCAACATGTCCTCCTCTTTCAAGTGCACGGCCACTTCTTCTATAGATTCTAGGGCCAAGGGTCATCTCTCCATAGTGAGGATGCATGTTAGATCTTCTATACACTCCAAGAGGGATGAGTACTTTTGTGCGGGTGGCGCTAAGTCCAGGTGCTTTAGGAGGATGGCACCTTTGATAGACTCTATTTTCTTGTAAACTTCCTACACCTTTACCTTCTCTTCCTTCAACTCGCACCTTAATTGTGCGCTGATCAATTCTTCTTGTTTCGATCTCTTAGCCTTCTCCATTAGTTCTTCTTCCTTCTCTCCTAACTTTTCCTCCAGCACTCTGATCCTGTCATTGCATGTGAATAATCTAGCCTCGGTCTCGACCACGACCTTGTTCAGTGCATTGCAGACTTTCTCATTTGAGAGCTCTTGAGAATTCACTAAGGGATTGACCCCTTAGATTCTGGCAATGTGATGAGTGCTCCTTGGCGACTTCAAAGTCTAGCTCATCAATGTGGGACTCAAACACCCAAGAGAGAATCTTCTTTGTTCTGGGGTATGCGTTGTCCTTCTCGAAAGACCCCTTAGATAGAGCCTCTCCATGGGTACGGTGCTCTAGAATCGCATGCATAACACATTTTTTGTGTCATCCACATAGCCCATTACTTGCCCTCGTTTCGCAACAAGAGTTCTCCTACCAAGCGCTTGCACGTCTTTAGGGAAGCTTATTGTCAGAGCAGGGCCTCCCAGGTTGTCATGCTCTTTTCAATGTTCTCCTCCTTCCCTTCCTTTAGCACTATGTCTACGCTGCGCTCCAAATCTTGGTCTACCAAGACCTTGAGCATATCTCGTGCTTCTCTCTCTACCACCTTAGTGATCTGATCCTTTGTAAAACTTATGGCTCCCTCCTTTTCCCTAGCAACCTCCTCATCCTATGCACCCTTACACCGCATGAATACGAACTCCTGCTTCTCATCTCCACTCTCCTCTTCCAAGTCATAGATACTAAAGACATGTGGCTCCTAGTCTTTCCCTGCCTCTTCTTCCTTGCCATCATCTCCCTCACTCTCATCTTCTCTTTCTCCCAAGTATTTTTCCAAGCTGTCGGTCACCTCCGAGTCAACTTCCTTATCCACCCTCTACTTTTTCCTGAGAGGTGGTTCCTGATCAGGGGATTCAGCCTTATCTTCTTCCTCAGGTGATTCTTCCTTGGAGAAGGGTTTCTAGGTGCCTCTACCTCTGGCATCTTCTCCTTCACCGGAGACTTCTTTCTCCATATGTAAGTGCTTGGCTTAGTGCTCATGGATGGCATGCTCACTGTCTGAGCAGTCTACACAATTGGTGCTTCTTCTTCTCCTCTCCCTCTTTTCTTAGATGCTGGCTTCTTCTTCCCCAGGGGTCTTTAGGTATGGAGACTTCATTCTCCAGATATGCACCCTTCTCAAACTTCAGCCTTATGCACAAGTACACGTGTGTCATGGATCCTCTAGTGATGGGTAGCATCATCGGCCTTGTCATTTGAATCTCATGCAACACGTAATTTTCCACGTACATGCACTTGCCATTGAGGGTAATTCAACTTCTTCCTCATCTCCCTATGTTCCCGATCCAGACTACCTAGCTCTAGCCTTAGCTTCTTTGACTCTTTAAACTTGTTCACCCCGCTTGGAAGTACTGAGCAGTGAATGCAAAGGAAGCTTGCACCAAGGGCTCCATGATTTGTCTATCAACTTGAATCTACCCAGGTAGTAGTGTTGATAAACTACGAATTCAGCTTCCCCCTTGGTGGCCACTGGGAGTTGTTCAAGGATTCTCCACTCTACCCCGAATGCATTTCTCAGGCGTGTGTACCATTTCTCCAGCCTCACCTTGTGGGGTGTTGTCATTGTATCACAAGCATATTTTTCAAACCTCTTCGGGGCGAAGGATCCTCAACGGGGTACTCCATAAAAATTTGTTTGGTGCATCAGGAACCCCAATCTCGAAAATACAATGGTGAGAAAGACATTGCCGAAGAGGATCTTGTCCCCTTCCTTCATGCAAATGACAATTTCCTCTGCGATGTATATGGATAGGTTGTATACAGTTCCTCTGTAATCTTCATGTAGACATGTAGCCAAGGTTTATTGACCTACGTCCACCTCTCCTGGCCATTCAGCTTAGTCACCAAATGTGTGGCCATTTTCATTATGGGGTCCTTGATGTCTGAAATGTCATAGTACCGTGACCCCTTCTTGCAGGCATACTCGGTGATGGTCTCTTGAATGGCCTCCTTATCGCCAAGGTCATCTTCTAGGCTATCTCCCTCACATATGAGGCTGTAAATTGTGAAATCAGCTGGGGAGTCATATGCATCTTGCACCCTGCAAAGTGGAAATAATATTCATGTACCCGTGACATCAACCATTGGTACAGCGCTCCTGGCTTTCCAAAATAAGGCAACTCATAGAGTTGCAACAGCCCTACCTTCTCCATTTTAACCTTAACATTATCATCATATATAGGCAAACCCTCAAGTGTTCGTTTGTTGGTGGGGCATACTAATTCCAATGCCATTTCTTTTCTATTGTGTTCGCATACGGTGATTATAGTCACTAACAAGTACACTTCTTAAGTGGGATTCCCATTCCTTCCCCATCATCACCCCATTTGGGTATTGCATCTCTGCATACCATTCTTCATTTGTGTCTACCTCGGGTTCTGGTTATTTAGCCTTGGCTTTGCCCTTTCCTTTCTTGGGTGCCATGGTCGAGGTATTTTTATCACTCCTATTCTCTCCTTGTTATTCTGTCTTACTTCTTCCAATCCTCCAATCTTAAATCCATGATACAATCCTTCTGAACCCATGCCCTAGTTTGTCGAACCCTAACTGGGATGAAAATCTTCACAAGACAGTGCCTCTTCACTCTTTCCACACCCGTGTAACCCCTTCTAGTTTGTAAACTCAAACTGGCTACTTCAATCTCATAGATCTTCCTTCACTCGATCGAATATGAAAGCCCTAGTTTATGGAACTTGCTTATATCTCAAACTCTTCTATTTTGCAAAGTAAAAATGAGAGTGCCCCGACCCTTTACTTATAGTTTTTCTCTTTTTTGAACATTAAATGCTACTTCACCTACCACCATACTTTGTTCATTTAATGTAGATTTTTCAAACAAAGCCCATCTTTAGCGCCTTCACTTACGCGCCCAACTTGCGTGAAAACTCTTCCAACCTTCTGGCATGCAACCAATCCAACCTAACAGGAGACTCTTGCGCGTGCGTAACCCACATCGAAGGCACTTCTTTTTCTTGATCCTTGCTCTTGCCTACATCGTGTTGCTTTAAATTTGATTTCTTCTCTTTGGGATATACAAGTAGCTCTATCCTAGCACCAACAATTTTTCCATCTTCCTCTTTATATACCACTTTCAACCCGACTGCTCAATAAGGCTTTCCAACACAACTTCATTGGTACTTTAATCACGTGCTTCTTCACTTTCCTCCACCCCACACTTAAAGTGATGTGCGGTCCTTTGTGCACTCACAAATTCTCCAAAAATAGTAATAAAGTTACCGGCGCCCAGGGCACAAAACAAAAAAACAACGCGAAAGGAAACACAAGAAAGGGAAAAATACATGAAGGAAACTCTTGAACTAACTGGCAAAACTGCCTTATTTACACACACCAAGAAGACTTATTTATAGTAGGGCTTCAGCCTACTCCCATTGAAGTGTCTAGGAAACTTCGTCCCATCCAACACTTATAACTGGCATGTGCCCGAATCAAGGATGTACGAGATTGTGTAGGGACCCAACCAATGGAATTTCAACTTCCGAGGATGGCGCATAAAATTAGAATCATATAATAACACCATTTTCCCAACCTCAAACTTCCTTTTTCTAATATGGAAATCATATCAAGCCTTTTTCTTTTCCTTTTCCCTGTTTGGCTCCATCGGGTAAGTGATCGTCTCTCATCTAGTTTTATTAGCTCATCAATTATTTCTTCCAGCGCTTGTTCATCGGCTAACCCTCGTACACTTGCTATTCACAGAGAAGGCAACATAAATTCAAATAATAAAATAGCTTATGCGCCAAACACCAATTCAAAAGGTGTGCATTTATTTATTCTTTTATACATTGTCCCATAAGCCCATAATACTGTCGATACTTTGTCATCCCAATCAAGTCTTCTGACATCACAAATTTTGGTCAAGGTATGACTTAGTATCTTGTTGAATGCTTCCACAGGTTCCATTTTCTTGTGGGTGATAGGGCATTATCTTGTGATGCACCACCATGAACTTTGATAACACGATCCTCATGGTCTTAT